>OZ026600.1:5645360-5677860 GCA_964020085.1 Micromussa lordhowensis | reverse complement strand
CCCACTCATTTTGGAGGACATGATTATTATATCTCAAGAAGAGATAAACCTGATCTGTTATTGATTAACTTTCAACGGTCTTGATTCTTCTTGATGTACAGTCATTGATCCCAGTTCAAGCTGTGATGTCCTCAATGATCAAAGACACCGCCACTGAGGTTAACAGGCTGTAAAATGACAGATGACCAAGAAACTGATCGATCTGTCATTTAAAGCCTAATAAAGGGAAAACTATCTGTAGATTTCATGCAATGTCTAAGGTTGTAAAATGCTTCATTATTCGGCAGTTATATGCTTGATTTGCTTTCTGACACATCTATTCGTGATTTTAGATTATCATGACATTAATCTTGATAAGAAGTTCAACCAGAAACAAAGGAACACAAATGACTCACAAAAGAACAGTCTGTGGAAAACTGGTTTTTCTTTTAAAATCAGTATACAGTATGGTGAATCTTTAAAATCAGTATACAGTATGACAAATCTTTTAAATCAGTACAGAGTATGACAAATCTTTATGTAAAGATGTAAAGATACAAACACAACATGTCTGGTCTTGATAATTGGCTGGAACATATAATGACAGCTGTAAAAAGATCAGTGGAAAATTAAAACCTTGTTGATTGTTTGCTGTCAAGTTTTATGGATGATCAGTTGTTGTTATCTTGTTCAGTAGTATTACTATTGAGGTTCCTCTCTTTCCAAAATGTTCAAGAATTAATTATAATTTGCCTTTGTTTAATGGCTTACATGTATAATGAAGCAATCATTGATAAACACAGCTATATATAGGTTGCTGTAGTTTCATTTTTGACTTTGTTTTGTTAATTTTGATTGTTGGGTAATTATTAGCGTTCCCTAAATTTTATGCCAACTAAAAACATTTTGAAAAAGTAATACTTGTCAAAATTTACTGCAATTTAGATAGCTCAAATGGCAATTTAATGTTCATTTTCTTTTGTTTTTGTATATAAAAAATAGATTAGGCCACCAATTGCAGGTCAAATGTTAGTTAGCAAATACACTGTATTTGCCTTTATTTTTGCATTTTGCACCATAAAACCAAAATTACAGAGAGAAGAGAGGCTTATTTATGAGTATTATATGTGATGTTGTTATATAGCTGGCATTTTTCCCGCTACAGCGCGCCCATTCGTTGGCTAGTTCATGGTCACATAAAAAAAGGTAAAGTCTGCATACGAGCCTAGTGGCTCATCAGGCCGGAGCCTATCCCAGTTTCAGTAGCATGAAGCGACTAGGAGTATTTCTACTCCCCCCTGGATGGGATGCTAGTCCATCGCAGGGTAACCCCCAGCATCAAATTCGTCGGTACCCATTTATACACCTGGGTGGAGAGAGGCACTGTGAGAGTGAAGTGTCTTGCCCAAGAACACAACACAATGTCCCCGGCCAGGGCTAGAACCCGGAGCGCTCGCTCCGGAGTCGAGCGCACTAGCCATGAGGCCACCGCGTTCCCTCATGGTCACATGACATCTAACAATGAAACTGTTTCCTGCCAAATGCCATGGGCGGGCAACATTGGGAAAACTGTGACGTTAAACAGGAAATAGTTCACTATTACCTGCGAAATGTTGACTGCTGTTGCACATGGCCTGATGTTGTCACTGGAATCTCTGCACATTTTTCAAAATTTGCTTTTGTTTTGTTTTGCTATATAACAAATCACTTAATGACTGGTCCCATGGGGAACAGTGAATTTTGTTTCCCTCGAATCATTGAGATTCTCGGGAAACAAAATTCACTGTTCCCCTCGGGACCAGTCATAATTAAGTGTTAATTATAACATTTCAAATGTTAATCTACTTGTTAATCTACAGTGATAAAGTCGAGAATTTTTTCATCTGTTTTCATTTTATCATCTGTTTCAATCTTTTCCAGTTTTTAGCGTCTGTACTATAATCATTAATACTTCTAATGCGCTAAAAAGGTTTCCCTAATCTCCAAGAGCCTTTTTTATTTGAATATGTTCAATTAATTTCATTGGTAAAAGTGACATCTGTACAACATGTTGTTCTCAATATTAGCTTCCTGGAGGGGAAACTAATGTTAACCCATTGACTCCCAGTGAGAGCTTTTTGCCAAAAATGCATTTCTCTGACATTTTTTAGATTTTCAGCCTGGATATAGGCCAAATTAGCTCCAATCTTCTCAAAAAGGCATTTGCAACAGGACGGCATGCCTTTTGTTCCCCAAGCATTGCGTTTTACGACATTTTTGCTTTGGCATTCGCAGAAATCAAAATTTGGAGATTTTTTGATGAGAAAGTGACCTACGTCTTTAGGCTTTTATGTTTTTTGAATTTTTTTCGCCTTTCCTTTTTCTCGTTTTCTTATATTTTTTCTGCAGTGTTTGCCGTCTACTGGGCTTTACTTCCAGTTGAAAAATTTGCGTGAAAACATCATTAAGACAGGCAATTTTTACCATGGAGTGGCTAAGTGTGGTTTTCACTCAAATTTCGGAGCATTTTTGTGCATGTTCCAGGCTCCTGATCTGGGTATCATTGGAAAGATCTTTTCCTCCTGCGGAACTTGAGTATAGATGATGTCAATTTTGGTCAAAAGCGATGACGTCAGAAGTGAAACAAAAGCGCTCAATACAGCCGGTTAATTGGCGGCACAAGAGTCCATAGGTTAAATTACTCTCAACATTGTGTTTGGTTTGGATTTTTGTCGTCCAATGCCATTAAAAATTATTTATTTTGGCAGCTGTACATGTAGCTAGATTACCAAGCCCTGTTACATGTTGACAAATATAACATTTTATTTATGTTAATAAATTTATTTCAATTTCTCACAAATTGCAATGTTATTGGACTTTTTGGGAACTGGCCAGTTTGAGACATGTTATTGATGTTTTTGTAAGTTGTAGTTTTTCTTTTCCGTTCAGTTTTATATGATTGTATTATAGGAGCTCAAATATTTCCCAAATTATATAAAAGAAATATAAATTGAATGTATAATTCAATTTTCATGGAATTTGAACATTGTAACCCATCATTGCAACAATCATAATTATAACATTGAAGGTTTTTTTGTCATGTATGTCATGTTATATCTTGATGAACAAAAAGCTTCTTGGAACTTACAACTGGGCTTTTAAATTTTAGTTACTACTCTGAAAAAGGTTAGTATTCCAAAAAAAAATTGGTTAGATTGACAAACGTAAAATTTTAAAATATGCATGAACTGATCTGGTTACAAACACTGGTGATACACATGCAAATAAATGAATTAAAATAACTTATAGTAGTCTGTATAATTATAACAATTGTAGTTTGTAATTTCATTTTGTGAACAGATTAAAACTATTTCAAATCAAAGGCTCTCTGAGCAGCTCATGGATGAATAGCCCAATGCCAAGTTTACTTTTGCCACTGTGGCAAAACGAGTCTTTGAGCGAAACTATTGGTATGAAAATATATGTCACCTGCACGGTCATTCGCATGAAAATCAAGTGATTTTCATGGGAAACGTTTGGCACAAGCACTCGTTCTGCAAATAGAAACTCAGACGGTGGAAGTCAAAGTCTACATTTGTGCCAAGCGGCCCATCAGGCCAGCACTGATAAAAAATAATCTAACAAAAAAACAATTTACCATCTTCTCGTGGTCTGTTTACAATGTCCGATTAAAAGCTTTAGATATCAAGAGGGTCGTACAGGAAAGTCTCTGGCACGGTTCACGAACCTAAAATACAGAGGATCACGGTTCAACGGATAAAAAAATTTCGATTTCCCGAATTACGAAAATAAGAAAGTAAGGACCTGTTCTTACATTAAAAACAGTGTTTGTAGGAAGCAAAATCGCGCATGGCTAAATCAAGGCTCCGTATTGCATATTGCATGGCTAAGGCACTCTCGATAGACCACTGTAACTATTCGGAGAACTTGTGTCTCAAAATTGTGTGGTAAAATCACGAATATCGGTTAATATTTCAGGTTCTTCACGGATCACGCAAAACCTTCAGGTCACGAATCAAAACGCGGTTACTTACATTTTTTGCGAAACGTGACTCTCTTGCCCTTCAGCAAATATACGAAAAAAAGAGTATCTGATTACATTCTTTGCATAGCGTGAGTTTAGCGTGACTTGTAATCGGAGAATTTTGTTTACGTCTAATTAAAAAACACCTTGACCTTATGAATTTATACATGGGTTTTTGACGAGCGCTATGCTTCTTGTCTTTCCATGTCCATTTGTTACAGCTACTGCTGCTTAGCTTGACAAATTTCAATTTTACAACTCCACGAGTTGAACCAAAAACCTGATCTTCGTGCCGCGTTAGCCGCCATATGTACGAACTCCATGTTGTCGGACAAAAAATTCGTCTTTCTAGTACCCCGCTAAAACCTGCTGAACCTACACCACGAAGTGCCTAGGAAAAGAACCATACTAAGCAGGGGAGGGTTGGGAGAAACGATTTAATCCAGTTTAATGAATAAATTAATCAGAATCGAGTGAGTGAGTGAGTGAGTGAGTGAGTGAGTGAGTGAGTGATCGAGTGCCATCCGACTGCCTCCTAAGCTCATGGATGTTACGTAACATCCATGAGCAAAAATGAACTAATCTGGTAGCAGCCTCAGGGAATTTCACAGGTGAATCATTCCTGCCCAGCCAAACACCCATTAAATAGCCAGTGTCTCCTAATTTTTAATTTTTTTTGTCTTTAGTTACTAAGTATTGTCAGACAAGTGAGTACGAGTTAAAGTTGTGACAATCAGGAATTTACTGTCAGTGTTAAAAGTTTGAAATATGTTTCCATCTGCAACACCTTATTGTGAATGCAAGATCTTGTCAACTCTTTCATATTTAAACCAAAATCTGATATCATTTATCTGATTCATTTACTATGGAAAGGGTGGAAATAATTATATTGGTAAGATTCTTAAAATCCTTTTTACAAACGTTTTTACATCAATCATTAATTTACTCATTAGAATTTTTCTTATTGGATCTAGTTTCATCACTTAATTTCTAGTGATAATATTAGACTTCGAGATGAAGTTTTAGAGTAGGAAGATGTAATTGATTATAATAAACTCACAGTTATTTTTTTTTACCATTTTTCTTGAAGTGTTCGGTGCAGCTAGGGCTGCAGAGCTGAATGATATGAATTGATGTGATGAAAGTTAACAAATAAACTCAGAGATTTGTATAAATAAACTTATGATATACATCTGCCCTTTGCTTGTGCCGCATTTTGTTATCTGTTGAAACAAATTAAAATATTATATCTTTCAACTGAAAAGATTTACTCCTCTTGCCATTGGCTATTCAAGATATTTACAGTTATAAATTTGTGAAATGTTATCTGCTTTTGTGAACAAAACGAGATAGTGTTATAATTTCCCTCTAATGTTTTTCACATGGAGTTTGCTATTTTTTGGTTATTTTGGGATGCTATTGGCATTCGTTATAATACATACATTGTACTGGGACTCTTCAAATGTGAGAAATTATTAGTAACATTTCCATTTTATTTTGTGTCTGGTTTGGTTTATTCAGGGCTCGAAAAAAACTTGAATTCCAACTTGCCCTTGGGACAAGAAGCTCTCGAATTTTGCTTGCCCTCGGAAAGTCAACATGCTCTTTTAATTATTGAGTCTGCAAAGGACTTACCTGATCCCTTGTCCATCAGGCAAGTGAGAGTGAAAAGTTACTTGCCCGGACAACTGGCTGACACTTTTTTCGAGCCCTGTTATTATTTATTCAGTTGAGAATTCATACCCTAAGTGTTTGAAACTGAAATGTTTTTAATGTAATGCTCGGTGAATGGTGCAGTTGAGGCTACCACGATAGTCAATTGAGTAAGAGCAAAGAGAACATTAATTATTTTTCTTTTTTGTTTTTCTGTTGTAGGAGGGGAGAAATGGGCAACCAAAAGTTAAACGACTCAAAGCGATAAAAGATGTAGGTATGACATCCAGTGATAACGATGAAAAAGACAGTATTTACGGTGCGCTTGTGGTTCTTGGGTAAGTCTGATCAACCCGGTCCCTAAATGTAGGAATCTGTCGTCAGGGATTGGGAAGGCTGTGGGCCATGCACATAATATTATATGGTATATAAAGGTACGAAATGGTGCATTAGGAAAGTACTTACCGGGGCTGCGATGTGCCCTAGCTGTGAAACAGCTAGTAAAATATACACTATTTTATGGAAAGGATATAAATTTGTTTTCAGTGTAATGACAAATAAACACACAAGAAATGACAATGCCTTTGTTTTTAATCGACATGGGTGTTCACTTTGTTTTTGTTTCCAGACCCCTTACCCGGACTCTTCTTGCAAGTGAGGTTCTTGCTCATTCCATGTGCTTTCTGTTTTCAATGCTAGATTCGACTGATTTGAATATGTTTTGCATGCTGTAATTAGCCAAATAATAAGCCTTCAAAAGCGAAAGTTCCGAAATTGGACGAGACTCAGAGATTGTTGCCGTTTTGCACTATGAATGCTGAGTCCGCCACACCGAATTGTGATCATGAAAACAATAATGAAGACAAAGCTCCAAGCCTTCTAGTTCTGAGGAACTTTACTTGTACTTCTAAATCCAAAACTGTGCATGTCTCAGTGATGTTGATGTAAGACTTGTGAGTATTGTCAAAGTTAAATTTAATCAGTTCCAGTTCAGAATGTATAGTTTAATGTCAGTGAAAGGCTACTATATAGGCTATAATTTGTATTAACTCTATTCTGTGACTGTACACTTTAACCTAGCTTGAAGTCCAGCACAAATTAGAAAACAACAGCAATCAAGAATTACAAATTGTTTGCCAAAATTTTTAAATGGCCCATTTATTTACTCTAATGGCCCAAACTTTTTATAAATGGCCCTTAACATTTCAATGTTACAGGCCATGGGCTCATTTGCCTGTTTTGTCTTCCCAATCCCTGCCGTCGTTCAGAATAAATGTTTTCATGACTGTGTTGTTTACATTTTGTGGTAAATGTGTGTGGTTTTGTAATTCTTGGTCAGTTACAATGGTTCTCTGCCCGACGGAGGAGAACTCAAGCGTCGTCACCGAAGCTCGTATATTTTGAGAAAGAAGGGATCCCCCTCAGGAGTGCAACCCTACAAATTGCACCTGGCTTCTTCAAACACTGGAATGCAGGTGTGTGCAGATTACACTTAATCGCACATGTGTGATTCCAGAAAATACCCAATACCATTCAGTCATGTAAGATTTTTGCAACTGGTAACTAAACCTGACTTTCCTCACCACAAGGAGTTTTCATTCCATGTTTGTCAATATCGTCTCTCCTGGTGGAAATTCCAAGGGCAAAAAATGTGCCCAAAATAATTATTATATCTTTTTTTAATGTTTCACAGTTGTCTCTCTATTTACTTGCAATATAGTAACAACTTTAGGCTCAGCAACTGGCAAATGAATGTCAGGTGTCCATTATGAACCTGGTTTAAAAATCGTTTCCTGTTTTATGCTTTTCATTGTCATTATTGACCCTATGACTGCTCTAGGCAAAAAAACCTCAGTTTATACCTTTTCTGTTAAGTAACAAATTTATTCACTGCATTCAGGACGAATGTTGAGTTTAAAATGCACCAATGGCAGCAAATCAGCATGTAACAAATAGCCGCAACTAAACACCTTAACTTGTCAGCAGGTGAAGGCTACATGTACGTTGTAGCAGTTTTGTCAGCGATGGAAACACTGCATTCAACACCTTAAAATAACTCTACCTTGTGACAAAAAATGAACCTTCATCTTCCTAGTCTGGAAAATATCCTTTACTTTTTTGTACATTTGCTGCTGGAAATTTATGCCTCTGAAACTACCCTGCCATTCAGAATTTGTGACCCCACTGGGGAGAGTTATGGGTATTTTCTGGAAGCACATTAAAAATATCAAAGCATGCTTATATCCTGAGGGGTGCCACAGGGTTGCCAATTTTTTTAGGAATTTTGTTTTATCGGTGACTTAGCTAAGTAACAGCCAATCTTGTGCGAATGAAAGTAAAATTAATTTTGAATGATTATGGGTTAACTTCTAAGTTTTTTCGTCCTTCTGTCCTTCTGTTTGTTTGTTCATTGATTTGTTTGTTGCTCAATTACAATATTTATTTTCATTAATTTTCTCTCAGTACAATCAGTTTGTTTACTCAACAGAACAACATCAGCAAAAAGATTTATTTCATAGTTGTAGCGTGTATGACAAGCTCCATTGCGGGTAAATAAAGTTCCATTTTGACCAAAAACATGATGCTAATAGATGGTTAATCAAACAGATTGTTAATTCAGAAGCCCACAGCGTATCATACACTTTATCCCGCGGCAATGCAGTTGTTGTTGAATACAGTAGAGACCCTACAACTGATATGTTTCAGGTATGAAATACGAAACCTCATGCAGGTTGTGATGTTCATTTTAGCCTGTTTATTTTCATAGCCTGAATTTCAGATAAGACACATCAATGAGGGATGTCTGAAATGGTGATCTCCTCTGATGACATCACCACCTGAAATGATTGGTTCAATGTTAAAACATTTAGTATACATGCATTGTAATTATGTGTGATTTTAAGTAAATTTCTGTGTGGACAGCTATACAATGTTTAGAATAAGTACTAGTGGCCCATTGTTTCACATGTCTCTCTTGCAAGTGTGTGACTCAAGGAGATGGTTGCAATTCATTGCACCCTTCTTGGCAAAGGTACAAACCCTGGACTACCCTCCAAAACCAATGCATACATTTTTTTACCCACACAAGATGTTGATCTGCAAAATGATGCAGACAATATTCCTTGAAAAGACCTCCCTTCTAAATTGAGCATCACTACTACAGCATTATTTAAAGGGGATCAGGATGAATACACATGCCAGTTTGTTTAGGTTGAAATCTGAGCTTCCTGGATAATTGGAGGTGATAATAGAACTTTGCAATCAATGGGCAAGGTTTTGAACTATAATATTTTGGTTCTCACTTTTGACAGATTGGCCGTTCAGCTGATTCTAAAATAGACTTCATCGTAATGGACACAGTCCCTGGAAACAAACGTGCTGAAGTCAATCAGGAGACACAGAAAAGCACCATTTCCAGATACTCCTGTCGGATTGTTGTCGACAGAAGTCCACCTTACACTGCCAGAGTGTTTGCTGCCGGGTTTGACAAATCTAGTAATATATTTTTAGGGGTAAGTGGCTGTAAGAAGATTTTCTTTCTATAAACTAGTAGATAACCTCCAGCTGATAAGGTAAGGGTCTTTTGATTTATGTGGACTTTAAGTTTAGCTCATGAGCGTGTAAATTTGAAGTTATGTCTAGCCCAGATTTGAGTGTGACAGTGTTCTTTAAATGTTGTCCTTGACAGGAAAAAGCACCAAAGTGGCAAAATGAGGAAAACATGATGGATGGTTTAACAACAAATGGAGTTCTTCTAATGAATCCTAAGGGTGGCCCATCTTGTCAGCCAACAATATGGCGGGAAATATCAGTTTGTGGTAATGTATATGGACTTCGCAAAACAAGGTCAACTACTGAGAGAGGAAAGACTGTAAGTGTTTTTGTTTCTTTCTTTTCTGAGTTTACTTTTGTTCACTCAGTTTTCTATAGTGCTGACAATAATGTGATTAGAAATCTCTGATGTAATGCTTAGGGAAGCTGTCAGAGCCAGAGAAACTTTCCTAGCCTGACAAGTCACTCTTGCAAAACGTAACCTTACAATAGCTACTGTGTCAGCCAAAAGGATCAATGACAGACATGATTGCTGAAACATCTGCGGTGGACAGAAATTTTGAAGAAATTAATTCCTTTTTCCTCTTGTGGTTGTTGTTTTTGTTTTGTTAGGTGGAGGATGAGTCCAATGTTCTGCTTGATGGATCATTAATTGATCTTTGTGGAGCTGTTCTGCTCTGGCGATCTGCTGAAGCACTAAAGGAAATAGCAGTATGTTTTTTTTCCTATTTCATTCTACATCTTTTAGGTGCTTCTAGAACTCAGTAATGTTCCAGGTCACTTGGTACAAATTCCGCCATGCAGTGGGAGATCCAAACGAAGGCAATTCAGGCTTGACTGGTGCAGCTTATTTCATTTTGGATGTCACATTTCAGGGTCTGGTCAAAAATTGGTTTTGTCTGGTCAAATTGTTGGACACTTCAAAGGAAAATTTGATTTAAAAAATATGAAAGGGAAAAAATGATTCAGAGCTGGTTCTGAATTAAGTTGTACATTATTTGCATCTGTGAAGGACAAAAAAGAAAGCAAACAAAAGATACGACCAGACCACCTCTTGACTACAGTAAAATTTCTGGAAATTGCAAGTTGCAAATTACTGGGTCTTCCAGCATAGTGTTCTGTTGGTGTGTATGCTAATACAGTCAAATTTCCATTAATGGCTACCCATCTACAATGGCCTACTCTACTTCTTTTTTCTCCTGGCAAACAGTCCATACGTTTATGCTTATTTTACCCTCTCTACAGTGGTCACCTCTCCACAACTGCAACAGACACTAAAGCATGTCCCAACTGCCAAAAAAACCTTTGACAATAGCCAGCTTATCAACGACTGCCAAGCGGTGTATATGTTTCAGATCAAAATGAAATTCAGGTTAAAATGAAATTCCTTTGTCTATTAACCCTAATTATTTGTGGATCATGAATAATTATGGTTAGAAGATAAAGGAAATTGAGACTCAAACTAGGTTAATTTCATTTTAACCTGAATTTCATTTTGACCTGCAACATATACACTGCGTATCGTTGGTCTCTGTTTCTGTTTTATAGATATATTTTGATGGTGTTATGTATTTACACGCTAAAACAAGCATTTTTAAAGATAAAAATTGTTGCACCCCCAAAAGAAAGGTGTCAAATTACACCCCTACCTCCCATAATATAATGGCCCTCTCTCTACAACAGCCACTTTCGTCTGTCCCCAAGGTGACTGTTGTGAGGAGGTTTGACTTTAATCCTTATTAGCTCTTATTGTCTGTGTTGAATTGGCTGCTAACTAATGTTGCAAAGAAATGCGGGAAGTGAAACAGATGCGTCTTAAAGTGTATGGTACAAAGGTCTGGCCTATTCTCTATCATGCAACTGAATATTACCCAGCTAAAACTGGGGAAGATGCGAGGATATTCCCCAATTTTCAAATCTGAACGTGTGCATTTGAAACTTTAGAGAATGTTGACCTCTAAGGCTGGTTTTCACTAGTGACAGAGTCTTAGTCAGAGTCGTAATCAGAAGCATAGAGTGATATGATCTAGTGAAAATCAAACCGATGGAATCGAGAGTAGAACACCGATTCTGCTTGTGACTCCGTCGCTTGGGCCTTGTGATTGCTTGGTTCTTCCGCTTCTGCTTCTGATTCCGACAATCTAGTACTCACAAGATCGTAAGCGACAGAGTCGTAAACGGAATCGGAAGAAATGGAAAAGTTCTGATTCTTCTGACTCCAATTCCGTTGAGCTTATGACTCCGCTTATGACTCCAATTTTCGATTTTTACTAGGTCATAAGCGCACTTATGACTCCGATTACAACTCTGACTCCGTCGCTAGTGAAAACCAGCCTTTAGTCTTTTCTGTAAAGCTAGTCTTTTCTGAAAACTTACTGTGCCCAACAGCTAGCAAAACCTAGGCTAGGGCTGGTATTCACCCAGTTTGGTCATACAATCTTGTGCTCTAAATGATAGTTTGTGGACTTCAATGAAACAATAATTGTACACAAAAATCACTTAGCAGTACAACATGACTTCTTAGATAGTTTGAAATAAGCTGTTGAATGACTGGTAACCATGTTTGTCCTTATTTGCAGACTTTGGAAACAATAGACAAAATGAGAGAGGGTCTTAATGCATCTAGACCACAATGTCCTGTTGGTCTCACAACATTAAGATTTCCTAGTCAGTTAGAGGTAAAGTTACTGCTAAGGTTGTTGCCTTGTATTGTGGAAACTTGTGAAACTAATCAGCATCCACGAAACGCCTTACCAAAGGGGCTGCACATTGTCGGCTTTCGCATCCTGTAAACTTGAAAGACTCTTCAATTCAATATCCCATGGAACCAAACTGTAACAAAACAAGCTGCAAATTTCCAATTCTATTACCAGACATGCTCTAGCAAACTGAAACTAATTATTTTACTAGACAAAATTGTACCTATTGGTAAATGCCAACGAGTGACTGAACCATTGTTGATGTCAGTCGAGGAAAATGGTTGTTTAGTATGTTACATTTTATATATACATGTAGATGTACTGAATTGTTGCCAAAGAAAGAACATACATGGAATGGTTTTCGGTATAATTTAATTTATATTTGTTTGAAATGTTTACAATTTCATGAATGGTAATTTAGGTCATTTCAGTTGAGAAGGAAGGTCTATTTCGTATGGATGTACAGCACAACTTCCTTGTTGTAGATATTTGTTCAGAAATGCCAAGCAAATCTAAATAATGTTCTGGTTTTGTAGTGGACGAATTCTCTAAGCTTTGGCGTACTATATTAAATCTTGACGCACAAGCACGGTTGTTCAAAAAACCAGATACCCAGCAGTCAAAAATGTTAAACCACGAGCTAGTACTTGACTATTATGAACGTTTTAGTTTTTTAAATTCATATCCATTATAAACACACTAACTGGCTGTTGAATCTCAAATAAGCTGCTTTAATAGCTTAGCAAACAGTTCTATTAAAGAACTTGGCAAACTGCGCCAATCAATAATGTCACGCAACCTGTGGCAGACTTTTGTCATGTTAAATATGTGCTTCCATGCCGAGGCCAAGTGAGTGATTCAATGTAGAGGCCTGATAAGTTCAGAAATCCCTTGGTAGTTCTACTCAGAGGTCAAGCATTCTCAGCAGGTTCAAATGGAAATTTTGAAGATCAAATACCGAAATACTCTTGGGAGGCTTCAAATAATACCCTGGAAATTTTGGAAACTGATTATCTCTGAATTTTTGACTGCTGGTAGCTAATTTTTTGAACAACTATGCCGTGACTGTGAGTCAAGATTTTTATACTATGCCGAGGCTAAGAGAATTTGTCCACCACAGAACCAAAAGATTCTTTAGAATTGCTTGGCTTTTCTGAACAAATATCAAGTACTCGCAGAGCCGGGTTCAATTTTTCATTTTTGAAGATATTCTATAAAAGTTGACTCCGGAGTCAGAGCACAAAAATTTGTGTCAAAAAAAAGTGTTGAAACATTGAGATTTTATAGCTAGTATGCCCAAGATTGAAAATTTCCTCAACTACAAAGCTGAAATAATACTTGGAATCGCTTGACATTTCTAAACAAAGATCTATTGTTCTGCACAATTCCATGGAATTTCTATAATAATTTCAGACTGCAGGGAATCTAGAGTTTTGAAAACAGTTTCCGGTTGCCATGTGTCTAGACACACAATGTTATTATAGCAACATTTGTTTGGTTTGAAGTTTCTTTCTATTTTAGTTCTCTACTAACAAAGTGCACTTGTTTGTTCGATTTACAAGCACTTTCGCTCGAATAAACAACACACACTCAAGTTGATTCCAGAAAACAACTTGGGTCTTGATGAGCTTATCAATTATGCGATTCAAATGTAAGAAATCCTAATATGGTCAAAAAAATCTCACAGCACACTGGAAATTACTTACGCAAAATTTGAGCAGAGAAAATCTGAGAGGTTTTTCTACATAACCTTTAAACTACATCATCTTAAAGTGCTACGTATGTATGGCTCCATATACTGCCACCTCATCAGGCTCATTTTTTCGTTCGCCTGTTGTACCAGACTTTTACCGGGACATGTTCTATTTTCATTTGCAGCAGCCTGGCAGCAGTGTGGCCAGTGCTCAGCCTTATGTATACCTCAAGTGCGGCCATGTGCATGGTCTTCACACTTGGAATTCACCCGAGATAAATGCTGCTGATAAAAGAACATGTCCAGTCTGTTTACAGGTAGGAGGGCTATCTTCATTTTCAATAACCAAAATCCTCTAAAGAAGAATTATTGGAAGTGTGCTATGAATCAAGTGGCCTTTAAGCCCTGGTTGGAGTCATTGTGTTGTGTTGTTGCTCTCAGTACCTCTCTTAATAAAGAAATATAAATGGAGGATACGAGCAACCTCAGGCAAAAATGCTGGTGTAGAGGGGAACCTGCAGTGCACCAGCACCCCATCTAGGAGGGCTTAGCAATAAACCAGGTTTCTTCATGCTGCAGAAACCATAGATTAACGCCAGCATGGGTGAACCACTTGGCATCTCCAGTCCAGTGGATGGTTAAACGTACAGGTAAAGTCTGCATACGAGCCAAGTGGCTGATCAGGCCAGAGCTTATCTCAGTTTCAGTGGCATGAAGCGACTAGGAGAATTTCTACTCCCCCCTGGGTAGGATGCTAGTCCATTGCAGGGTTACCCGCCAACATTAAATTCGTCAGTACCCATTTATACACCTGGGTTGAAAGAGGCACTGTGAGAGTAAAGTGTCTTGCCCAAGAACGCAACAATGTCCCCGGCCAGGGCTCGAACCCGGACTGCTCACTCTGGAGTCGAGCTCACTAACCATGAGACCACCATGCCTCCCACAAATGGTTATAGACTTTCATATTAATATTTCATATCATATCACATCAATAACGAAAAACCTCATTTCCATTTACTTTTAACACACGTTTACATACATGTATGTGACTACAATAGTACATACACTCATTGGTTGATAGCCCATATACTTTCTCGCTTTGGCAAACAATTCACAAAGAGCTTGGAAATAACAGGATTAAACTAGCTGGGATAATAATAACCGTGATTTAAGGTGGATGCCTTAAAGTAGCAGAGCCATACTGCAGCTAGTGCCCTATTTATTTCAATGTTACTTAATCTTGATCACTGTTAAAATCAGGCCAGCAGTTATGTTCCGTTGAGCCTTGGAAGAGAGCCAGCATTCTACCAAGGAGAACCTGCGGCAACCCATGCTTTTGTACCATGCGGACATGTTTGTTCTGAAGAAACAGTCAGGTACATGAAAGATTCATCCGGCTTGAGCATAATGTTCTTCCCCTCAATTTGTAGCTCTGCAGACCTCTGATTGGTTAAAATTCAGACCTCTGATTGGTTGAAATTAGGACCACTGATTGGTTGAAATTCAGACCTCTGATTGGTTGATGTCTAGTTTGGAATATTTCAACAGAGATGGTAACAAGAGGTCCTACAGAGTCTAATTTTGGAAATTTCCAATCTACCCTGTGAACAGGGTAGATTTGGGCTTTGTATGAAGCTGACAAACAGCTAACAAAAATACAAAAGCTAGCTAAAAAGCTAGAAAATGTTGGGTGCTTACTGTTTAGCCAGAAAAGTCCAGAAATTTCAGGTGAAAGTCAAATGGAAATTATGGAAAATCTGTTCAGAAATAATAGATTTCCTCCAGAATTTGTCCACTTTTTCCCTTCAGAGCATAACAGCGAAAAATTTCCTTTCCATTTGTTACATTTACCAACTGAAAACAATAACAGGAAATCGAATAGCAGATTTGCACAATATCATCACTTGACCACAACTACCAGAATTCCTTTTGCTTTTTCCTCTTCAATGGGGAGGCCTCAGTGGGGTTTAAATAACAATTGCTCAAATTAGCATAAGAAACAGAAACGTGAAGGATTCTGGTAGTTGTAATCAAATGATGCTGTCATGCAAATCGCCTGTTGTAAATGGTAAGTGCATCTCATTCGGTTGATTTTGCTGGTTTTGGAAAAAAAAATGATTTAAGCATTTTCCCAACCAGTTTATCCTGACAAATGGCAAGCACCTGTTGTACAGTATCTAAGGAGAACTGTTATTGAATATATATTTCCTGGTCATGTAGGTTTTGGCAGCAGGTTCCTATTCCCCATGGATGTGATGCTTTCCAGGCCATTTGTCCTTTCTGTGCCCAGCCTCTGGAAGGTGAAGATGGCTTTGTCAAACTCATATTCTCAACCGATGAGTAACTTAGTTAAGTTAAGAATACACTTGAAAAAATTATTCCATCCTGATTGGCTATGAGCAGTGCAGTTTAAGTGTAACTCAAGTTTAAAAAGTGTAACTCAAGTGCAAAGTTTTAATTTAGGTACAAATAACAAGATCAATACAGACACCTAAAAATTGCAATATTTTAAAGGAAGTCAAAGTTTGCCCTATGTCTTCCAAAGATAGCTGAAGTTTCTGAACTCTCACAAAGATCACATGAACATTTTTGAACCCTGGGAAGATCTCCCAAACCCTTCCAGAGATTTCTGAACAGCTCTGAAGATAATCCGAAGATTGCCAAAGATTCTCAAATATTTTCAGAAGTCTGTTGGGATGGCACTGTACGCTACCTTAGTGATCAATTCAAGTACAGCCAAAGGCTGCACAGCCTGTTTTTCAAGTGTGTCATTAACCAGTCATCATATGATTTTCTCATGCAATTTGGAATAATTGTTTTAGAAACTACAAATATTAACTAAATAAATTGGATTAATTAATTAGAGTATTAGCCATGGAAACATTTACTTGTGGTTATTTATTCCAAATTGTACTGGGAATAATCTGATTATCTATACAAATAAAACAAATAGTGTACAGCTTTACTCCAATTATTCACATAAATTTATAAGTTACCAGTGAGTTCAAAAAATAATTTATTTGTGAAATAGTTTAAGGGTAAATATTGTGTCATGTTTCATGTTCAGATACTGCCGAATGCTGGTCATATTTAGATTGAAGGCATATAATTTAGAACTTGGGACTGGTTGCTTCTATAGCTATTGAAATTGTACAGTAGTTGTGTCTAGGTCAAGACATTTCTTCTTCACCAACATAAAGAGTAATTCTAGTAATAATTTGTCTGCAAACCAGAGGTCTGGGCTCTAGTTGTTTGGAATGCCACTTTGCTTTCACAGTGCCTTACCTGCAATGGACTTGCATTGCATTTGGCAGGAGAGTGTGAGGCACAAATAGCTTAGCCATCATCATTAGCCCGGTTAAGCTAACCCAGGGTTAGCGAGAATTTTGAGTTTAAATTTGCAACTGTTCGGTGAGTTTTGCTGTTTATATTGTTTATCCTTCAGTTTTGAGTTTGAATAATCTCAAACTAACCAAAACACAAGCAGTGAAAAACATTTTTAAACAAGAAAAATTAATACATTGGTTACCTTTTAATCCTGGGTTAGCGTTAACCGGCGAACAACTCGGCCCTGTATTGTACACTGTAAGTTGATATAAACATAATTCCTGCATGCCACAAATTAAGGGTTTACCTCGGTGTAATAACCTGTGAAGTTTTTCTTTGTTTTGTAGCTATTGTTAGGGTTAGGGTCTATTATCTGGACTTCTTTGTTTTACGTCACTGGTGAGTGCTACAGGATCTTACACCAAGGATGAGCCCAAATTAACCAAAAATAACTGAAAACTTGATGTTTGATGGAATTATCTAATATCTATCGTAATTTATTATTGTATGGTATATAATTGGAAGCTCATAACAGCATTGAAATGTGGAATATTGAAAGAAAGAAAAGGACTACCCAAAACATATACTGCATGTATTGTGTGCCATTGGTACATTTTGCTGATAAGTCGCATTGATTGGGCGAGAGTGACGCGCACATGTCTCAATATGGTGGCTTAGCCTGAGTCAGTGAATATGTGGTCCACATTTCAAACCCCTTATGAGATTCTGACAGGAATATACATTTGTTCACAGGTTTTTACTTTGTAACAAAGATCTGTCAGGTCTTTTGCTGTGTTTCCATAGAGAAACCATTTTGTACTGCTTTTGGCAGGGGTTAAATACTAATATGGATATTAGCCAATAAGAGGTTTAGAAGAGGAGTAAGTAAATTTACACTGTTGGAACTGTTTTTAAATTTACATGTAGCGAGCCTTCAGAAATTTGGAAAATTAGACTGTCTGGCTTTTGGGCTGTTTTTAGGTTACAGATTTTAGTTCACTTTGAGGGGACTCCCATATAGAAAGGATTGTCCCTGTTAGGTGTTAAAAAAGCATTTTTGGTACCTCTAAGGATGTTCAGCCTCAAAAGGTCCACGGCGGGAACTTTTAAGATACCCTTTGGGGTATTGAGCCAAAAAAATATGACGGGAGGTATTGTTTTGTTTTAGAATTGGTATCTTTTAGGGGTGAAAACATTTCAAGCTACGCCCACAAAGCAGGGTCTTGGTATCTCTCAGGGGTTCTTTTCAAAATTTCCGACGAGAACTCCAGCCCTTTTTTATAGGAGGGTCCCCTCTGGGTTGGCTAAACACGCCCTTGATTGCTTAATATATCGCCTCAATCAAAACTAAAACTAAGGAGAAAACGGAGAAATAAAATCATAAAAATCTATGCTAGTTGAGAAACACGTTATGATTTACTTCGTTTAAACTTAATGAATTGTTAATGAGTTGAAGTGGGCAAGAAGAGCTGTTTTTGATAAACAGCCTGTAGATAATGATGATATTTATCCCTTACAGTGATTCCGCTGTAACCACGTTTTCTGATGAAGCTATATGGTATACCGGTAATAAAAGTTTGAGAAGGATAAATGGACATATCTATCTCTTTTCTGGCCAACCCCTTGCCATGAACTGTACCCATCTTTATAAACAATAATTGGATAACGTTTTTGTGATATAATAAAAAAATAATAAATAAATAATCAAGGTCAAGGCTAGTGTAATCAGCCAAGGCCGGAGGCCGAGGCTAATTACACTTGACGAGACCTTGATTTTCCGGATATCACAAAAACCAATTCCATTTATTGTTTTATTATACATTGTTTTATGGACACTTCTTTTTGTATTTTCTGCGTCTTTATCCGCCAAAAGTTTCGTGATATCTGTCTCTGAAGACGAGGAAAACCTAGCCATTGTACGTGTTGTTTGGGCTGTGCAAAGCTGTCACTTGTCAACTCAACTTTCGCGCTCTTTAGCCAAAGGTGCGCACTGTGCACAGTATAATCTGCAAGTATAATTGGATAGCAGATTATACTATAATCATGCTTGTCAACAAAATCATGTGAATAAGCAGGGGGCTCTTGGCCAATTAGAATGCTGATAGTGAGTACAATGTATAATAATAACAATTATTATTCATTCAAAATATTTCCCCGTTTCTGATTGATTAAAACCACACTCATAATTTACCATAACCGGCTGCTGTTCACAAAATTTGGAAAGGACCTCTGCCATATTGAATCAATAATGTCAAAAGTGCAGCCCACTTCAGATTATTGAACCGATGACGTCAAAATGACGAGAACGGGGAAATGTTTTTTGAATGAATAAAAAAGCAATTATTGAATTCGGCTTTCGTACGATTAAAAGAATTCTGCAGAATTCTTCATATCCTACTCAGCCTCATTCAATAATTGCTAATTAGAACCCACCCATTAATTTTCGAGTGATTTTATTGGCTACTTTATGTCACATGGTCTAAATCGCCGGACAATTATCATGCAATAACCCCCGCCCGCTTCGATATTTGTCCTCTGATTGTTTCCATTGAGGAAAAACAGTCAGCCCAAGAATTTCAACTTTTCTTTCCTTCAGTTAATGTGGAAGGAAACCAATTGCAAACTCGTTCTTATGAGTGTAGCAACAGTGACATTGACAATCACCCAGGCATTCGCCATCAGATCACCACTGGCTCTTTTACCATGTTTACGCGAGGTTTAATTACAAAAAGAAAATTAATGGGAGGGTTATAAAATAAATAATTTCTGGCTTGCTGGTATGTCGGCTGATAATGTCCTTGTCCTTCTCGGCCAAATGTTTATTTTTCGGACAATCTCTCAGCCGCCTGTAGGGGTTTATTTACCAAATAACCCTATACTTGCCCAGTACTCTGACAAATTTATGCATAGCATTGTATTGTATTCTATTGTATTGCGTCATTCTCAATTGTATTGTATTGTTAATCTATTGTTATGTGGATATAATACAATACAATGCTATGCATGAATTTGTCAGAGTATTGGACAACCCTCCATAACCTGTAATGGGTATGCCAATGAAAACTCTTGAATTGCATTATCCAATGATCCAGAGTTTTGTAAATAGTGATGTTGAATAGTATTAGATAAAACGTCTGTAATATTGAATCAAGGCCAGTTTTATGTTAGCACATTTTGATGTCCTCTGTGCATTTATAACTCGAAATACAACTCGTTTAGAAATGCGCCGTGGCGTAATTTGAGGCTCTGACCAACGTCTTTTCGTCTGGGGTGACGAAGTACGTCTTTCAAGAGTGTGTAGTTGTCCCATCGTCTCCAGCGACACGAACGAAGTTGCGACGAAAACTTCCTCTTCGGACATCTTGTCGTACGATGTTTAGGAGGCATAATTCATTGTTAACGTGAAGTGAGACGAGAACAGGAAAAATATCCCAAAAGAGTGTTTCCAAACCTTCGTTGTGATTTCTCAATTTGAAAGGACAGTCAATTGAAAGTGAGATTTCTCACCCTTAAAGGCTCAAGTTATGAAGACTCTTCAAAATTTTCCCATACATTTCTTTATATTTCGAACATAAACAGATCAGACACACTGCTTGTATCAGGGCCCCCTGCGGGGCAATGCCGCTGCCCATGATAACCATGAGAAAATCAACTCGTGGGTGTCCTTTCCTCTCCTATATGAGTATGGGAGCGATTGCAGAATACCCGGCCCAATTAGTCGTCCTCGATTCTTCTGCTACCGTGGTACCGCAGTGGAATGGATCGTTAAGGAAACCAATAATAAATTACCGCTACCGCGGTCCGCAGTGGTTTTCTTTGGAATAATTTAAGTAGTATAAACTACTGCTACTGTAGTCCGCAGTCCCGTAGTGGTGGACTTTGAAATTATTTAGGGTATTATTACTGCTACCGCGGTCCGCAGTCCCATAGTGGTGGACTTTGAAATTATTTAGGGTATTATTACTGCTACCGCGGTCCGCAGTCCCGTAGTGGTGGACTTTGAAATTATTTAGGGTATTATTACTGCTACCGCGGCCCGCAGTCCCGTAGTGGTGGACTTTGAAATTATTTAGGGTATTATTACTGCTACCGCGGTCCGCAGTCCCGTAGTGGTGGACTTTGAAATTATTTAGGGTATTATTACTGCTACCGCAGTCCCATAGTGGTGGACTTTGAAATTATTTAGGGTATTATTACTGCTACCGCGGTCCGCAGTCCCGTAGTGGTGGACTTTGAAATTATTTAGGGTATTATTACTGCTACCGCGGTCCGCAGTCCCGTAGTGGTGGACTTTGAAATTATTTAGGGTATTATTACTGCTACCGCGGTCCGCAGTCCCGTAGTGGTGGACTTTGAAATTATTTAGGGTATTATTACTGCTACCGCGGTCCGCAGTCCCGTAGTGGTGGACTTTGAAATTATTTAGGGTATTATTACTGCTACCGCGGTCCGCAGTCCCGTAGTGGTGGACTTTGAAATTATTTAGGGTATTATTACTGCTACCGCGGTCCGCAGTCCCGTAGTGGTGGACTTTGAAATTATTTAGGGTATTAATTATTACTGCTACCGCGGTCCGCAGTCCCGTAGTGGTGGACTTCGATATTATTTAGGTACGAACGATCGTGTTTTTTGCTACCGCGGTCCGCAGTTCCGCAGTGGATGAAAGAACGAGGTATATTTGTGGTTTTTATATACAGTTTGTGATGTAAATTATGTCGACTGCGGGACTGCGGTAGCAGTATTTAAGAATTCCAAAAAGTGGGCCGGGTGGAATGTGGAATGCGACTCGATGTTATTCGTTAAGAACCACATACCTTATCTTTGAGGCCTTTCAAATTCTTTTTCCAACAGCTTTATTGATTTTTACAGCTGTGAAGTTGTTTCATGAAGTGATACGAGAAAGAACGAAGTATTAAGGTTCGACCGCTTTGTATCCAAAATGGCGGTTGTTAAACTTTGAATGTACATTTTGTGATGTCTTACATGAGCAAACTCTCGAAAGTACCCAACAGAAAGGCTGTGACTAAAAGTGGGACGGGGACGTGGGACTTGGGACGCGAGGACTCGGGGACTTCGGGACGTGGGACTCGGGGACGTGGGGACGTGGGGACGTGGGGACGTGGGGACGTGGGGACGTGGGGACGTGGGACTTGGGGACGCGGGGACGTGGGACTCAGGAACGCCGGGGACGCCGGGACTTGGGACGCGAGGACTCGGGGACTTCGGGACGTGGGACTCGGGGACGTGGGGACGTGGGGACGTGGGGACGTGGGGACGTGGGGACGTGGGACTTGGGGACGCGGGGACGTGGGACTCAGGAACGCCGGGGACGCCGGGACTTGGGACGCGGGACTCGGGGACGCGGGACTCGAAAACGTTGGGACTCGGGGACGTGGGGCCTACGGGACTCGAAGACGTGATAAACAAACAACACCTGATTTTTTCGCTGAATTTGTTAATTACAATTTTCGATGCTCTCGAGAAAGGTATTAATTATGCTGGAGAGTTTGTAAGCAGACTAGTAGCTGATGATTTCCAGCGTCCGTGGTTCGGCCTGATATGTTTGCATTGTGAGGGCTCTGGGTGGACGTTTCCACTCTTTTTCTAGCTCGAGATCAGGTACGAGAAGTATCTGCACATTCTAGGAATGAAACTGAAAGAAATCTTGATTTTCGGACAACGGTTTTCCTGAAGTAAACATCGAGAAAGAAAGAAAACACAGTTACTTACCCGGAAAGTTCTCCATGGCTCCCCACGAGGTTTAAAGCCCCCTGCGTTTAAACTATTATGTACCGGTCGGGGCTTTCACGGTAGCATAGGCAAGCAAACATATCAGGCCGAACCACGGACGCTGGAAATCATCAGCTACTAGACTGCTTACAAACTCTCCAGCATAATTAATACCTTTCTCGAGAGCACCGAAAATTGTAATTAACAAATTCAGCGAAAAAATCAGGTGTTGTTTGTTTATCACGTCCCCGAGTCCCGCGTCCCAAGTCCCGGCGTCCCCGGCGTTCCCGAGTCCCACCTCCCCGCGTCCCCAAGTCCCACGTCCCCACGTCCCCACGTCCCCACGTCCCCACGTCCCCACGTCCCCACGTCCCCACGTCCCCACGTCCCCGCGTCCCCGCGTCCCCGAGTCCCACGTCCCGAAGTCCCCGAGTCCTCGCGTCCCAAGTCCCCGTCCCACTTTTAGTCACAGCCCAACAGAAAGCATTCACAGCCATTCACAGCTGGTAATGGAACGGGGAAATTTGCCAAATTGCTGTCTTCAGCCATAGCTTTTCGAAAAAGTGTGAGTGTGAGTGTCCACTTCAGAGCGACGAAAAATATTTACGTAGTGGAGCTGTTCACTCGATCGCGGTCAGGGACAAATGAGCGATGCCAACGGTTTTTACCCAGCACCCATACTGACACGTGATGCACACCGACTCGCGACTGGACTAGTTGTGGTAAGAAAAATATCACGTTTTGGGGTGGTACAAGCGAAAAGTACAGTAAAATGCATTTCGAGATGAATAGAGACATTCGTTACCTTCACTTGCGTTTTTGCTGTATCCATAATATTTGTTGCATTGGAAATCAAAGACGATGGCGATCAGTTGTTTTGCAGTGCCTTTCATAGTCATGGTTCTCACGTTACCTTCAGAAGGTAAGTCAATTTAGCGGAGATCTTAGTTGTAAATAAGCTTCACATCAGGGTTACCGGGCATCTCGCCACTAGTCTCGCCGCCAACGAACTCGCAACCAAGCGAAGTTTCCTCGCCACCAATAATCTAATAAGGCAGCGGATAAAAGAACGAGGAATAATCCATATATGCGATTGAACAAAAAAGCTAAGGCAATGCGTTGTCCATTTCAACGATGTAAACTAAAAAGACTACTGAAGTACAAAACATTCACCGCGGCAAACCGATTTGCCAGCGAATTCACCTGGACTAATCGACTAGTTTATCTTTTTGTTGGTGTTTGGTGGCAAGGTGACTTTGCTTGGTGGCGAGTTCTTCGATGTTTAAGTTAGTGGGAATATAGCCAAAAAAAATTAAAAGTGACGTCATCGATTATTTAAGGAGGCTCGAAAGGGTTTTTAGCTGCACGCGCACGCGCAATCTACACACGCAATAACTAAGATGCACGCGTCAGCTGAATCAGTATTAAAATCAGCACACCGGAAGTTAATGCTGCGTAAAATCGTGCGAACCGGAAATAAAATCTGTGGAAAACGTTTGTTTATAGCTCAAAAGTTCGCTCGGTGACCTATCTTGATTTTTTGCATACACGCACCATTCGCGATGGCACTTCAGATATAAAAGTTTCGGGGAAAATTATCTAGTGGAATTTTCTGTAAGCCATAAAACGCGTTTTCTTTAAATATATTTAATTCTACTAGATAGAATTTTTCCATACTGTCTGAAAAGTTAAAGAATTTAGGGAACTTTCCAACAAAGAGATAAAAATGGTAGGTCACCGAATTAGTTTCTCAGATAATTTACAAAAACTGAAATTTAGAGGACGCTTTTGTGGACCTCGTGCGTTGCCATGGTAACTGATATGACGTCACAAGTACCCTTAAAGTATAGCCCAATAATAGAGTTGCAAGGAGACATATAGTTTGCCCACACCATTAAACATCCTTTTTTGTCATCTTCCATCGTTTCACAAGCAATATAGCAACGAAAAACCCTTCCGAGCCTCCTTAAGGAAGTTTGCGCTAATTGTTTCTGCGCATCCTTATTGCGCACGCAAATTCACATGCCACGTCATGCATCGAGAGCGCGCTAAGTACTAAAATGAACAATGATAGGGCAGGGGCCATTACTGGAGCTTTGATTGGATTTACGACCCCTGCTTTTCTTTTTAGAAACAGATTTAATTTACAATTATCTCCACATTGACCAAAAATGAGCAAAAAAAACAATATGGGAAGTTGAAAAAATTTCAAGATTTCTGTCCACGGGACACGTAATCCTGCCATCTTATGGCTGCAAGGCACGTGAAACTATGTTCACTAAATGCAAACTTGTCCTTTGAGGAACTTCATCAGTTGGCTAAATCTGCTTCATAGGTCCATTTAAACCATATTTGGCAGAGAACACTTCTCTTCAAAGCTCTAATTGTAATATTTTGGGACTTGCAGCCACTGTGGTCTTCTTCTCTAATGAACGAAGCCCAATTTGCTCAGATTTAGGTGTTCTTCTGGATATGTTCTCTTCAAAACGAAGTCGGTGAGCCCCATTTTTTTTACATTCTGACATCACTAACTCATCATCTTTCAATGGTAAAAGTTTAAGAAAAAAATCAATGTTAGAAAAATTTCGCGCAAACGTCCTTAAGAGACTAAATTATCGTTCTAAAGTCTAAAACAATATGATTCTTAGGTACATCAAGATCTTAATGTTACCAAATTCATTGCATTTTTCAATGAAAACTGAGGGAAGTAAACCAAGTAGGTTGATTTAAGGAAAAACTGTTAATAGTTCTGGGGAGACACTGAAATGTATTTAAATTGTTATAACTCAAAACATGTTTAATAGGGTTTTCAGTACCTTGTTCTCCTGATCATGCTCTATATTTGATGTAGTGTATAGTATGACATTATAAACTTCATATATCACGTGTTGTTGGTGTCATTAATTATGACATTATAATTTGACATTTTGTCAGTTTTTTCCAACTAAAATGATCAAGACACTAATCTGAGTCTTTAAACAACTGGATGCTCTACATTACCATTAGTAAGCAGGTCTTAGGGTTGATTCCAGATACTTCTGTCTCTATTGTCTAGGCCGGACC
Source organism: Micromussa lordhowensis (assembly GCA_964020085.1). Classification (NCBI taxonomy): domain Eukaryota; kingdom Metazoa; phylum Cnidaria; class Anthozoa; order Scleractinia; family Lobophylliidae; genus Micromussa; species Micromussa lordhowensis. The sequence continues at coordinate 5,652,140 of OZ026600.1, read as the reverse complement.
AAGCTCAGATGCAAAATTTACAAATTATTATTTTGCTAATGATGTCTTTGCAAAACTCACAAAATTTGCAAATTGAATTTACTATTTACCTTTTACTATTTGAGTTAAATTTAATTTACAAAATTTTGTAATTCTTGAATGAAAACTTTATTTATGTGTTGAATCGATCTAGCCGAGGGTAAAAAAAAACCTCTTCTAGGGGACACCTAAACTCAATACAATAAGTTAAGATTCAAACACCTAAAAAAATTTAACTAATGTATTTACAATAAGGATATGGTTTTGCAATTTATGAACCTGAAAAAAGAATTACCGTATGTTATCACTTTTTTTTTAATTTTGTCTTTGATAGGACCACTCGGAATTCCTTTTTCCACATTTGCCTGTGCCATTCACTGAAAATATACATCACTCTCATTTATTCACCAGGCTAAAATAATCTATCACACTTATTTCCATTACTTTTAATTAGCTCTTCGAGTGTCAGTAAAAGCAGTTCATCCAAACCAAAGCCAACTTGGGTGCCCTGCAAAGATCCAGCAGCTTGAGCAAAAGATAGCCCAGATCACTCAAGAATGTGGAGCTGTGAAATACTGTGCTTGTTCTTCCCCTGGAAAAGGCACAAGCCAGGACCCTTATAAAATTGCAAACATCCAAGACTTGCAAAAACTACGAAGCACATGGAAAAACCATCAAGGCAAATATTTCATTGTCACCCAGAACATCGACCTATGTTCTATTGCTAACTTTGTTCCTTTGCCCCCTTTTAAAGGGATTTTAGATGGGAACAATAAAAAGATTCTGCATTTGAAAATAGATGGGACTCATTTGAGTAGTCAAAGAAACACAGGGTTGTTTACTACGATTGCAAGAACTGGACAAGTGAAAAACCTAAGACTTGAAAATGTATTGGTTAAGGGGACACGATATGTGGGAGGATTAGCTGGAGAACTTAGTGGCAGGATAGACAATAGCTATGTTACAGGACAAGTTTCAGGCACAGATGGATATGTAGGAGGTTTAGTTGGCAGGAGTGACAGAGGTAGTAAAATCACTGATAGCTATGCGACAGCAAAGGTTTCTGGGACATACTCTGTGGGGGGACTGGTTGGACATTTATTTGAAAGCACTATCCAAAGCAGCTATGCCACAGGCACTGTTTCAGGAATAAGAAGTGGAATAGGAGGTTTGGTGGGAAAGCTTTATGGCACAATCCAAAGTAGCTATGCAACAGGCAATGTTTTTGGGGGGTATTACCTAGGAGGCTTAGTGGGCCTTATTGGTTCTAGAGGCCCAACCTTCCATGTTAAAGTTAACAATAGCTATGCTACTGGCAGTGTTTCAGGAGAGGTGATTATTGGTGGGTTAACGGGAAACAATCGAGGTACAATTGCAAATTGCTATGCCATAGGACAGGTAATTGCAAGAAGATTAGACAGAGTGGGTGGATTAGTTGGACTGAATAGTCGCAGAATCGAAAATAGCTATGGCAAACAGCAACTCCGCAGTACAAACACACTTGGTGCAAAAACCGATACTGAATTAAAGACCCCATCTACTTTTACTGGTTGGGACACACGTGTCTGGACATTGTCACAGAATCAATATCCCAAACTGAAAAGATTGAACTAATATTGGCACATTGGGGGATAACCTACTATTAGCGATAAAATAGGCCTCTAGAAAACAAGAGTGTGGGTATAGTAGTTATTTTGGTTACTCGGGCAGAAAAAACAACTTGATTTTAAGAGTATCTGGAGTATTTTAGTTGAAAATAACAAGGTTCCTATTTTTATAGGGATATCAAATTTATCATGAGAATATCATAATGTAATAAAATAGTTTTTTAAAAAACTGTTACTTTAATTATTTCTCCAAAATCTATGGGTATTCAACTTTCTAAAAAGAGGGCTCACAAGATTTTCATAAATGAGAAATATAAAATTTAGTAAAAAACAATTGATTAATATTTAGAGAACTAAATAAGAATTATATGTATGTGATTGTTGTTGACCTTGCATGAGGTTCAACAGGCATTTTATCTTTGCACCATTTATTTCTGAAAAAGAAATTATATCAAGCTGAGACGTTAAAGCCTAGAGCGTAGCTATAAGGGAAAAGCTTGTTAGCTAATGAAATGAGCAAGTCAAATTGCCAGGAGACTGTGAAGATTACTTTGTTATATTGAAAGTTTTTATACCATCTAGTTGTTATATGATGTTATTTCCATTCCTTTAACTACAGTGTGTGACAGGGCCTTAAGAAAAATAAATCTCTTATAAAAGAAGGAATTTATTATTGAGAGGTTGAACATGAAATCAGGTTTTATGACGGGAGGTTGCTGCATGCATCTAGAACATACATGTACAAAAGATTCAATCCAACTTTTGCCTCTAAAGGCCAACACTTTCTCCTTCTGTCAGAGTTCCCCTTTTCTTGATCGATGACTGCCTTGCTTCTTCTTGTGTAAAGAGCTCATGTAGTGAGGCCTTCATCCCTCAAGAGGCTTAGTGGGTACCATATTTTTTAATATTTCCATCAACAAGATTTGTAAAGGAAAAAAAAATAATGTAAGTTGATTCAGATATGGAAGAAAATAAACATATTTCTTACATATACCCTTATATGCTTATCTCTTTCATAGTCTGTTCTGGTTTTTGGACATAAAAACACAAGGACTGTTTGCAAGCACTAAGAGCCGTTTTCAGGGAGTATTATATTCAAGTTAACTTGCACTATCATTGGAAATCTTTTCACATGTTTTGCAAATATAATTCTGTCCCAGATTTTGAAATCTGCACTCAATTCAGTTTTAATTTTAATTTTGATAAAATTTTAAATTAAAATTGCTGGTAATATAATCCAACATTACTTCCCACAAAAAAAAAAATCATGAAGTTTTCATTATCTTCAAGCGTTTTATAAGTCAGATTTCTGTAATGAAGTGTAGTGTCACTGCTACACTTAAATGAATCATGTGAAGATACTCTGGCTATTAATTGTTATTTTTCTAAATCCTAGTTTGGGAGTAGGAAATTTCCCCCTCCCTCCAAAAAGCTACACCATAGGTAACCCAGGCTCACCGTGTGTGCCACGTGTCATAACATTGGTACTGTGAACATGAGGCGAAGATTAGGTCTGAAATTCTGATAGAATATGGAGATAGAAATCGATAAAACTTACCATGTGGCGAGTTGTTGTTGTCCTAACTAAGTTCACAACGTTTGGGTGAAAAATATTCATCTTCACCTTTCCTTCACAGTAAGTGACCACTTTAGGAGGACAGACGTATACTGAGATAGCTTAGGTTAGCTTTTTTGTTTCTTTATTGTATAAAAACGTAGATTCCATGTTTCCGAGCATCGTGATACACTCACCTAACTGCTCGTGTGCCATGCACATTTTTGTTCTTATGACATTTTGACGTTGTCTGTGATCTATTGCTGAACAAACGCACGTACGACAACGTGACATGCTTCAGCTGGGAAAATTAAAAGTTATGTCCACCTTGCTTTGGGTTTTTCATCAGTACTGCAGAATGCGTCGTGGTCGGTCAGAAGTTGAGTGTCGCAAAATTAAGAGATCTGACGTATTCTGGAAGCCGCGTGGAAAAGCCTCGGTCACTTTCCGTGTGCAGTAGCTATACCTGGGTAAATGCAGACAATCTTCTTCTTTTGGTACACTACACCATACCGGTGGCATGCGATGATAGCTTCATTGCTATCTCATTGCAAGCGACGGCAGTGGAAGCAAGACTAAAATTAGCCATAACCTTTCCAGGTATATTAAGGTTTGCTACTTTACGCGAACGCTACAGTTATTTCTGAACTGGCTTTTTTAATGACTGAATCGGAAAAAACTCGAGGATTTAATCGGCATGCACTGACTTAGCTTGATGGTAGTTGACAGACAATTAGAGTAAACACAGTTTTGAAATGATTTATTTGAAAGAATAATCAGCACTGATATAACTCTTTTTCCATTGCTATGGGTATCTTCATGTAAATTATTGCTCGACAAATCGCCATATCACCTACACACTCCATGCAAAACCATTTTGCATCGTTGGCATCATCTGGAGATCACATTTACTTGGATGGGGCCAATAGGTAACCGGTCGTTTCGCCTACAAGACGTTTCGCCTACAAGTCGATTCGCCTACATCGAGGTCGTTTCGCCTACACAACGGAAGTCGTTTCGCCTACACGGTCTTAGTCGATTCGCCTACATTGAAGTCGATTCGCCTACACTAAATATTTATTACTAAATACTTATCTAAAAATTGACAAATAAGTTTACAATAACTATAGTAATGTTTGTCACACAGTCGGATTTTGTTTTGTTATGCACGCGAATCCAGTTCGAGAATTTTTCTTTCTTCTGTCTCAAGATCTCTCAGCGTGCGTATAATGAGTTTTAGTAAATTCTCAGCTCCGACTATTGCATTTCTAGCTTTTTGATTGGCTAAAAGACTCCGACTATGAGCCAATAGTCGGAGTTTTACGTCAGATGGAAAATAGTGCGCCAAGTTTAAAAATTTTCCGCACGAAGTTTTCAGCTTCAGCCCTCTATAATGGCCGAAATAAAAATCGGCGGCAAAACCCGGTTTGAGAATTTACTAAAACAATTATTCCATTCGCCCTTGTTGGATATGAAGTGATTATAACCAACTCGCGCTACGCGCTCGTTGGTTGTTTTATCACTTCATATCCAACTCGGGCTCATGGAATAATTGTTATATGGCGACAACAACTTGGGTGCTATAACATTTTCCCGCACACGTCATGTTACAAAGAAAGGTAGCGCAAGCGGTATCTTAGAATAGTTTTTACTCTGTTAACAATAAAAGTGACTTAGGTAATGTTAGTGTGATTTTTTTCTGCTTTGTTGTGAACTTCTCTATTGTTCACGTATTATTCGGACTTGTGACTTTCTGAACAATATCAGCTAATTAGTGTCCCGCGCAAGGTAAGTGTGATTTTTTTTTTGTGTGTGTTTCACAGCAATAAGTAAATTATTTTAACAAAAGATGTAAACAACACTAGAGTCAACCAATCAAATAGCAGGCATGTCGATCCTTATCGAGCAAGGGTCTACCTATAAAAGCCACCCAAAAAGCTAATTCGTCATTCGTTCATTTGAACTGCAAGAAAAATGGTAACTCTGTGCATTGAGTGCAAAAAATTTGTTAACAAGCGCCAAGAAGCCCTTCTGTGCGACGGCTGTAATAAATGGCAGCACAGAACGTGTAGCAGTGGTGTATCCAGAGACATGTATAGAAACGCTGTCAGGTCTGGGGAAGACATTCCTTGGAGATGTAAACCTTGTTCTACCTTGCATCCACCCAGGCCGAACTTTGAGAGCACGAGAAATGAAGGTAACTATCATAATAATTATTATGAATGTCATCTTTACATGGCTACAATTACAGTTAGGCTGTTCAGGATCACGTTAAACAGTTTACTTAATTTATTTTTCGCGAACATTGCTCCCAATTCTCAAAACCATTTAGCATGCCTTAACATACGTCTTACAATCAACAGTTTCCGCTGGCTCACTTGGAACAGTAATGGAGGTGACCATGTATTCGGAACCATCCAGCATCGTCTTCGCAGCACCTACCGCAGTCGAAAACTCATCATTCATGCCAGCCAGCCCTCTGCCCAGTGAAAACTCAATGTTTTCGGATTCCGCTGAAAATGTTACTACTCCAGGTGAGTTTGTTTGTGTCGGTTTGTTGTCGCCGTGAATTCAAGTATTGTAGTTGACTTGTACACGAAGAGGTTCCCCTTTCAATACTTGATGAAAAGTTCGGTTTCCACTGTTTCCATGAGTTTCGCGATTTATAGTGTTCTTCCGTTAGATTAAGGCCTCTTTAGGTGGGTTGTTATATATATTTTTTTATAATTTTCTCTCTACACAAGTAGTTTATTTAACAAATAAAGAAGCCTAAGCCGTGTATTACAATGACGGGCATTTGAGAACACGAGGGGAATGTAGAAAACACGAGCCGCAGGCGAGTGTCTTCTAAATTTCTCGAATGTTCTCAATATTGTCCGGAGTGTTTTATCACGGTGTAATACACGGCTTAGGCTTCTTTATTTGCTTTATGATATAGATTTTACACGCACATACATAGTTTATAGAGTTTACACGCGCATATAGAATTTCTACGCGCGCTCGGAACTATAGGTCTGATAATTGCCCCTTGGAATTTTGATGTTCTTAAAACTAGCATATATGCCCTCGACGCTTCGCGTCTCGGGCAAATATTTGTTTTAAGAACATAAAATTTCGGCGGGGCAACTATCAGCCGATAGTAGTATTCAAAGCATGAAATGTTGACCTGGCAAGTGTCTCATTTTTTGTGGTTTTATGTTGAAGGTGAGCCCGTGGAAGAATCAATTGCGGACCCACACATTCACCACCAAACTGAGGAAAACGTCCGTAACGAGGTTACCTATCAACTAGTAGAAGCTGGTACCAAACGGGCTAGGACGAAACTTGCTGACAGCGACGGCTATACGTACAACGTGCAGCTTCGCAGAGCCAATGCCACCTACTGGCAATGCACAGTAAGACCAACAGGTAGACACTGTAAAGCCATTGTGATCCAGCGAGGAGATGGGTTCCAACATGGAAAGTACGACCACAATCACCCGCCAGCACTTGGCGCCGCGACGGCAGCGAGAATCATGGCCTCTGTCAAGGAGAAAGCAATTGAGGATCAGTTTAGACCAGCGTCAGCGATCGTCGACGAGGTGAGTTTATTTCTCAGTG
>OZ026600.1:5597860-5640360 GCA_964020085.1 Micromussa lordhowensis | reverse complement strand
GCAGCCCGCTGCAGATTAGTAAACTGTTGACTGACAAAACCCGGGGACGATATTATGTTATTTTTAGTGAGCGAAGAAACAAAGAGTGAAATGGTGAAACTCCTTTAAGAAAGGGGAAATATTTTGAATGAATAATAAAGCAATTATTGAATTCGGCTTTTGTAGGATACGAAGAATTCTGCAGATTTTGGAGGGTACTATCCACCTCGGCCTTCGGCCTCTGTGGATAACACTCTCCTTGTTCTGCAGAATTCTTCATATCCTACTCAGCCTTATTCAATAATTGCTAATTATAACCCATGGCCACCCATTAATTTTTGAGTGATTTTATTGGCTACTTTACGTCACATGGTCTAAATCGCTGGACAGTTATCATGCAATAATCCCCGCCCGCGTCGATATTTGTCCTCTGATTGTTTCCATTGAGGAAAAATAGTCAGCCCAAGAATTTCAACTTTTCTTTTCTTCAGTTAACGTGGAAGGAAACCAACTCATTTTAATGAGTGTAGCAACAGTGACATTGACAATCACCCACGCATTTGCCATCAGATCACCACTGGCTTTTTTACCATGTTTACGCGAGGTTTAATTACGAAAAGAAAATTAATGGGAGGGCTATAAAATAACTAATTTCTGGCTTGCTGGTATGTCGACTGATAATGTCCTTGTCCTTCTCGGCCAAATGTTTATTTTTTCGGACAATCTCTCAGCCGCCTGAAGGGGTTTATTTACCAAATAACCCTATACTTGCCCAGTACTCTGACAAATTTATGCATAGCATTGTATTGTATTCTATTGTATTGCGTCGTTCTCAATTGTTTTGTGTTGTTAGTCTATTGTTATTTAGTATAAATCTACTAGCGTTCTATCACGAATGACGTCCTCTGATTGGCTACGCTACTCACGTTCTATTCTGTGATAGATAGTGAGTAGCGTAACAGTGTGCACTTGTTAACAAAATGATGGCCGTTTCTTGGCGTTTTCGAAGTGTTGAGAAGAGGATTTAGATTAAGTTTTGAACGACTAGTAGATTTATACTAAAACAATATTAGATTATTCGCTCTCGATTTCTATCGCGCGATAGTTGACTCGGGCTGCGCCCTCGTCAACTATCACGCGATAGAAATCTCGAGCTCATAATCTAATTGTTAAGTGGATATAATACAATACAATGCTATGCATGAATTTGTCAGAGTATTGGACAACCCTCCATAACCTGTAATGGGTATGCCAATGAAAACTCTTGAATTGCATTATCCAATGATCCAGATTTTTGTAAATAGTGATGTTGAATAGTATTAGATAAAACGTCTGTAATATTGAATCAAGGCCAGATTTATGTTAGCACATTTTGATGTCCCCTGTGGCATTTATAACTCGAGATACAACTCTGAAGTTACATATATTTGTTAATTAAATCCTGCGATGTGTTCAGGAATTGATTAATTACACTGATAATGCAAACAGTTATTCTAGGAGAATGCTTTCGTCCACAGAGGATGAAAATTTGGAGGAACAGAAGTCATCCCTAAAGAGTGATTTATCGTTCTGAGAACATCATGTTCGTCTCGGTTGAACTGTTACATTAATTTTTGAAAGCTTTTCTGTTGAGCAGATGTAAAGGCCTTTTTCCCATGGTGGGGTGCGGGGGTAGGGGCTACTCTACACAGGTCTAACCCATTATCCTTTTGTATACCATCTTGATAGAAAAGGTTCCCCTTTTGTGTACCTTTAATTGAAAAAAGGTACCCCTTTCAGGAGGAGCCTCTCGGTATCACCATTACAGGGCGTACTCCCCTCCGGGGTGGGGGATTTTACATTCCTAAAAGAGAACTGTCTGTAATCAAGGTCTAAAATCAGTGTCAACTGATTACCTTCCAGCCTCCAGTACTTAGTGTGTGATAGTGGCAGGACCAACTTAACATAAACCAAATAATTCAATTCTAGCATAAGAGTAAAGAAGTAATAATCATCTCAAACTAGCAGAACTAGTTTGGTTCACTAGTTTTCTTTTTTAGGACCAGGACTGTGATAAAAAAAAACTCTTGGTAATTCCAACTCTTCAATGGTATAGTAGCTCTAGCCTCTCCCCCCCCCTGCAAACCCCCCTCCCCCTCCCCCCTCCCTTGGTCATCTGCATAAACTAGGACATTTGGGTCGACCTTGAGCCATGCGATCCCCCAAATGTCCCCAGACCATCGCCCACGGGGCGTCAAGGTACTCTATGGCAGACTGGTACCAAGAATGGAACGCCTGTCTAAAAGAGTCCATGTTGGACAGGATGTTGCTGGGTTGCTGATGACATACGAAGTTTACAGATGCAATCGCAAGAAAACTGGAAAGAATTTGTAGAAGGTATTCGTTTATTCAGTTTTTTGCTGTCGAAATTTAACTCGATAAGTGATGTGAAAACCAACTGTTTAGATAAGCGTACTTATCAACGTTTACAACGTCTAGCTCACTTGCTTGTGGGAGACATTCTTGATGGTCTGATCGTCTTGACTAAACGGGGGAATTCAATATACTCATGCGGCAACCTTAAGGATCTTCATCAGGTAATTAAGCTTTAAAGTTAAGCTAATAATTTTATCATAAGCTTAATTAAATATACTTGGTACGTGATAACAATATATTATCCCTTCGAGTGGAAGTTACGAATTTCCATTCAGTCACTGAAACTCGTTATTGGACTATAGAATTAAAGGCAATGTGTGTTTTGTGTGGGTCTGGTGGCGGCTAGTGCCTTGGGGGCAACACTCCCATGTTAAATGGGTGGGGATACCCTTCAAAAACATTTAATAAAGTCCCTAAAGGAGAGGAAGTTATAATCAGTGAAGTCAATATTGAATAACAAAAAGAAATTTGGAAAAAGTATGTCAGGAACTTTCACCCATTTTTCATTGACAGGTGCTATACTCTGTATAAATGTATCTAACTTGTATTTTGGATCTTGTTCAGTGTACATGCTGTGTATTTTTTTTTTCAGAAATTCTACTCCCAGTTTCTTGTTATCTTTAATACGACTTCTGAAGAGCAAGGTAACTATATCTGACTTAAGCAATAGAGCATTTTTTTCGTGTTTATATAGCCCCATCTAAACACGAGGAGAGTTGGGAGAATTTGAGACAGTTATGCAAACCCGGGACATAGTCCAGGGTTTGCACAACTTTCGAGAATTCTCCCAACCCTCCGAGTGTCGAGATGAGGCTATATAAACACGGAAAAAGTGCTCTATTCCTTTTATAAAATAATTCTCAAAATACGCGCAAATCTAAAACATCACAACCGTGTTTACAGACGCTCATCTAAACACACCTATCGACCAATGAGAGTGCACGTAGTGGCTCAGTTATTTTATAAAATATATGATTTATAAATTACTTCTAAACAGTTATTGCTTTACCTGGTGGGGAGCCAGTGCCTGGGGGGTACCCTTCACAGATCTGGGGGAGTCCCCCTGGGTCTGTATCCCATTTCATGCTGTCAGCAACCTTTCTTCACAGTTAACTGCCACACAGTTTAATCCTCCATACAATACTACAATATTTGCCAAAATAATGGCCTGCATTGTCATAGTCACTCCTCAGAATACCAAAGCAAAAGATGTGAAGACAAATAAAGAGTTTGATCCCGGCGGGGAGTCCTATATAAAAAGAACCATTGGAAATTTTGAAAAGAATCCCTAAGAGGTAGAAAGATCCTGTTTTGTGTGCATGGCTTAAATTCCTTTTCAGCCTGCTGTGGACTTTTTGTGGCTGAACACCATAAGGGGTACCAAAACTGCCTTTTTAACCCCAAAAAGGTATGATGAGCACCCCCGTCCTTTTTATGTGGGAGTACCTCCCCCCAGGAGTTTGATGCCACAGAGATTAAGAGTGACAAGAAAAGGGTCTAGGGTCTTGCAGGAAATTGAACCAATTGTAAGCTAACTTCTCTATTGAAAATTTGTTTATGCCTCTGTTCAATCTTCACAGAATCTGCACTATGTCAAAAAGGATTTGTTCTGAAGACTACCAAAGATGATCAGGAAATTAAATACATTATTTACAGCAAGAACTTTTGCAGGTGTGTGTAGGTCTGTCAGTTGAGGGCGTAACCAAGAATCTTTTAAGCATCATTCAGCAAGTTCTTCTGGCCTCTTGCATACATTAAATCCACTTATCTACAGCAAAGTTTTGTTAGAGTTAAAGTGAGAGGAGTGGAGCAGTGGCTGTTATGATGTGTCATACTTCAATGATTTTGTGATTGGCACCATTCCTTATTTGGTAGTACTTAATTAAAAGAAGGCAGTTTCATCCTGAATGCAGACTTACAAGGTAGATAGAAGCATCTGGCATCTTACGTATGAAGGCCTGTGTACTTGGAATCTCAGCAAGTCTTGGCACATCCGTGCTCAAAAAGGTGTTTAACATAATAAAGGGGGTAAGTTTCTAAAGAAACTGTGGTGCTGTGTTGGTGGGGAGTATTACAAGATAATTTGGTTTTATCAACTGAGTTGATAATGTGAATTGGCCACCGTAAGAGATTCGAAAGCTGACGTTTCGAGTGTTAGCCCTTCGCCGGAGCAACCCAACGAAGGGCTAACGATGAAGGGCTAACACTCAAAACGTCAGCTTTCGAATCTCTTTACAGTGGCCAATTCACATTATCAACTCAGTTGATAAACCAAATTATCTTGTTTAACATAATAGTTTGTTCCAGAATATACATGACCCATTGAACTATAGTAGGCTCCTTTTTTAGGTGCCAAGCACTGAAGATAGTTCGCACATTATTTTCATTACCAATTTTTGTTTTATATTGTAGTTTGTAGTATCATTTATCTTTTGTTTGCCTCATTTGTGTCTGCTACAACAAGAAGCCAATCTCTACTAGCTAGGATATTAATGTTGTGCATTTTTATCTTTAGTGTGTACGCTATGACAAGGCATAACAGATCTGGAGTCTTAGTCTGTAGTCTACCTTATGGTGTCTTGGTAGCAACGTACTCGTTTCCGTGCACCAGTGTGAAGGCAATAGAAATAGTGGAGAACGCTTGTAAACTACTCAGGGAATGAGTAATTCATATTAGAACAGAACAGTATTTGTTGGCCAAGACCATTGGAGCCTGACAACTTCAAGAACACACCATCAGGAAACGTAAGGACAGAGATTGTAGGATGCAAGAAACTGTAAAAAAAAGGTTCTTTTAAGTTTAAAGAATTTTTGTTCCTCTTCATTTAATCAAAAATAAGAAAGAATCTAGGACTGTATTTGCCTGTGAACAGGCTCTGGCTGACAGGGTCTGACCATGGCTGGAAGGGTCATGAAGGAACTGGCAGAGAATGAGGTTGCTGACTAGGAGTTGGGGTGGGTGATTCAGCATCGGAGCCTCACCCCTCCTCTCTTCTTTCTTCCATCCTCGAACTAGACAGCCAATTTAAAAGCTAGGAATGAATCAACCTCTTGGATCTCATCTCTGCCCCCTAAATAAACATGTAAACTTACAATATCGGACAGTCAAACTGCTTGGCGATCTTCTCTGTTGGCGGCATGTTGCCTCCAACCAGAGAAAGGCTGTTTCACCGTTGAAAGTATTTACACACAAGATCAATCTTCGATGTGTTCCAAAGCAATCTGAAGTCTCATCTCCTTCCCAGCTTTTGCTCGTGATTTCAGTTTGTGTGTCTTTCGGGACAGGGCCAGGGCTGGGGTAGCTACTTGGGTATAAAGGCTTCTATAATTTGAAGCCAAATGTTACAAACTTAACCGTTAACAGCCATTTATCCCCAAAGCACTTCAATCAATCAATTGTTGTTGTGTAAGTATTTGAGTGGCAGTTTTTTCTCAAACACTCACTAATGTTAATTTGTGCCCAGACTGGTTCGGAGGGAGGGGGAATTACACTATATGGTTATACTGTCCGTCTGTCAATCTGCTTTGATTGTCAGAGAAAAATTGGGAGAGGGTACAAAAGAGGGCAGGGTTGCTAAATAATTTTTTGTTCCAAAACGTGGGGTCAATAGTTCAAACTCACAGTGAAGGGTTAAAATTTTGGCGTGTATGAGATTCTAAAGTAAATATTTCCATTGCCCAACACAATTCCCACACACACTACAAAATAACATGTTGGGAAATGGCTCAGTTTATTAGTTATTTAGATATCAAAATAAAGAGGACTACAAAATAACAGTCAAACTTTAGTTCACGCTCAAACAAAGCACAGGATAAATTAAACCAGTCAATACTTAAGTAACTTTTGGAAAGTCAAAGCTAATAAAATACAAAATAATTTTACTATAATTGTAATACTGCCTACAACAAAAATGAGGAGACCTAAAGTGAAACCACTGCCATATTTCTTTTTGTTTAAATCACTCATTTACAAACTGAGAATGTTGACATTATGCTACAGAAAACAAAACCAATGATATGAGTTGGTTCAGGGTTAAAACAAGATTAGCAGTACCAAGTTGGTAACTTAATAAGCATTAACTCACAATTCACAGGACAGATTACACATGTATTGGTGATATAGAAAATATACTTAATTCTAGAGTGATTGGACTCAAATAAGTCCCTTTAAAAACTTGGTGATGACTGCAAAGTTTCAACAACACAAATATCATAGCGCACAATGACAAGTATTCAAAACACTTTTAAACAGCAATAACATTTACAACATTTCTGCAGGTTTAAAGTTCCTTAATGCTAGAAATTCTCAGTCAACAAGAAAAAACAAGATTATCACACAACATGTACTAGATGTAAAAAACAACTGAATTTTTTAAGAGGTTTATATGCCCAGAAGGTTCTCCACAGTGTTGCCAGATGAAATCACTGTAGTTCATCAAGGAGACAACCAAACATTGTGTTTTTGAGTTACTCCTGTCATTCAAGATCATCCACCTGGCTTGAACATCTGGTTCAAACTGAAACCAAACAATAAATCAACTTTCAGTAATTATAATTCCCATATTTATTTCCAACCTTCAAATTATGTCACAATATGACATAAAAATCATTAAGGACTGATCTCTATTTGTAAGATTACGTACGACTACATGTTAAGAACTTTTTAAACATGGAAGACCATGTATACACAAAAATATAAGTGCACAGGCTAAGGCAGGCAGCGAAATTTTCTCACTACTACTTCTCCCACAATCCCTCGCATTCACTCTATCTCTTGCAGTTCTTTGCATCCCACCACTGATTTTACAAGCTGAAACATTTATGAGTAGTTCACAAGTTCTATTAGAAATTACTTTAGTACCGTAATCAAAATGTTCAAGGTTTAACCACTAGGAAGACTCTGTACATTACTAAAGCTTAAATATATTCATCTAGGTCTTTACTTTTTGTATGAAGTAAGTCCAGGGACAACGTAACTCTCCAACCATACTGGGATAAAAACGTTCCGTCTCTTATCAAGAGAGTTAAATTATGACTGTACCTTGCCTGTACACATTCCCCTCAAACATGCTGATGCACACTCTCAGGCCTTTTCAACGGCCTCTTTGATGGCACTCATGATCTTTTCCCACTTGGCTTTGCTGTCAACATATCCATCACCATTCTGGAAAAAAATATAGCTGCAGGATGAAAACTTGCAAATGAAAACTTGGGCTATTGTGGAGTAAGGGCTAATTTGTGTGAGGATATTATACACTTGACACAATTTCAGTGAGTACCAACTAAATGCACACACCGACAAAAAACTAACTAAAATGAATTGAATCTATTGTGGACGACCCTCTGCAACAAGAATTACTTAACTTACTCCACTAAAACTTATGACTTTTTGTGTCTCATTCCAAGAAGGTGGTCAACATTCTCATCCCCAAAGACTGCAAAGCCAGGCTTTGGTCAGGACACAGAATCATTGTTACCTCTGACCAGTACCATTAATAAGACTGTGCAAACTAAGAGATATTCCTGAAAAAAACATGTTTGACTACAAGTCAAGAATGGCGTTCTGTGCGTGCTACGAAAATCGCAACTAGCCATACAAATTTTGCTTAACAATGGGTTAAAAAATGCAACACAACTATATCAGAGGCAAGCAGGGTTTATTTCACAATTTAAATAATATTGCATGTACCTTTTTTGAATGCACAAGCTTCCCGCCCACTTCTACCTCCAAATAACCTGTGATATTTGGTGTACTCTTTCCTTTCTACAGTATGAAGAACAATATTATTAATAATGTTTTTAAATTTTGCTGGAGAAACACTGAGAGCCACAAAGATTTGATTACAACCCAAACACCTTATTTTCAGCATTCACAGGTCTACCTGTAAAATAAGTTTTTTTTATCTATTGTTAGACGTTTTCGAAACAAAATGATTTTTGACATCTTCATGACTTGAAGATAATTCCATCTACCCTACAACAGGCAAAACTGGAAACAAAATCAAATAATGATTATTGATTATTTTGTTTCCAGTTTTGCCTCTTGTAGGGTTGATGGAAATTGAAAATCTTTTTGTTTTTATTATTAGCCAAGGTAAAAAAAAAATTAAAAAAATTAGCTTTTGTAGCCAAAGATGAGAAAAAGGTTTAGACTCCTCTACGGTTGAACTTCCAGTTGGAAGGTAGATCTGAAATTCTTAAACATTAATTTAATACTGATAACAATGAATAAGTTACAAACCACATCCACATCATCATCATCATATTCGTCCAGGATCTTTTTCTCAATCTCCCGGAACTGTAAACAATAATAACAGAAAGTTAATTTTTTTCCTTAATCTCCATACAAAATGTTATTTTTGTCAACTTTATATAAGGCATATCTCTTATTGATCAAGAGTGATGTCAAGATGCTTAGATATTGGCCAAAATCCTTGGACTGTGATATTGTCCAAGTCCATAAACACGCAAAAGTAAAACATGTGCATACCTCTGGAAATCCAGAAAAATATCATTATTATTAAACTGGCTGGTTTGACAGTCTTTAGTATCTCCTATTAAGGTTAAAGTATACCTTTAGAGGTGTCCCGCATCCAAGTGATGTGGCATGTCCAGTTTAAATATTATAGATTCCTAAACCCCTCTATCAAATTAAAGGCAAAGCTTATAGAGCGGACTGTGAAACTGTACCAAGAATAATTCATTTTAATTTATAATAATCATAAATTAAAATGAATTGTCGAATCTTTTGCGACCTCTAAACTTGAGCATCAGAATTTCCTTTTGAAATCTACAAGTCAAAGCCAACTTTGTTTTTTGTTAATTTAAAGGGAAACAAGGGTCTAGAAAAATCTTACCAAAAATGAAAGTTCATACAATAAAATACCTGAAAATAACAATGATTTGCTCTCTGATCAATTTTGTTGTCAATAATCTGGTAAACAGAATTGTCATTTTGCTGCCGTGAGTGGCCAAATTTGTTTTCTAAAATGCAAGCGAAGCTATGATGTCAGATGAGACGAGGAGTAGAAGATGGAGGAAGTGGATATCAAAGAGCAAGTCGTCTCTGGGGCTAGAAATTGAGTCAGATGGAGCCACACGTATGTTTATGCTCAAGCCACAACACGGAACATCCGTAATTAAAAGGGGACGGCAAATGCACAAATGTCACGACCGTAGGAGTCGTGAAGGGCAGTCAACCGCATTTTACAAAGATCTGTCATATATCTCAAAGATGTCAACAATCAGCGATTTAACCAATCACATCACGATACCAGATCCTGGTATCATTGAACAGTGGCATCAATAGAATTTCTACTGGCTATACTAAATTCCTTGACAAAGTCACGTGACAGGGTGCAAGCTCACTCGAGTCTAATTCCAGTCTAATGCACCTATCAGTGTCAAGCCCGAGGGGGGGGGGGGTCGGGCAACCCACGGGAATTTGACTGTGGCGTATATCCCCAGGGTGGGGATTTTGATCGGACATCATGCATTTGATCTTTCAATTTTATGTAGTAGAAGAGAAGTAAACCATTTGTTTCTGCTAATTTTGACAATTCTTTTTTGCCCGGGGGTGGGGATTTTGATAATTTTTTTTAGAAAATGTCAAAATCCCCACCCTATACCCGACCCCCCTCCCCCTCGGGCTTGACACTGATAGGTGCATAATATCTGCTGTTTAAATTTTATCAATTGTGATAAGTAACCAAACATGACCGTATTTCAATCCACCTCATGTCCAAATACGAGTATTTCAGCCAGTTAGGACAAGCAATTACGACTTGAATTTTAAAAGGTGAGGCATGCCTTAGCTTATCTATCTCACGTCGTTTCTACACACCTTGGGCCCGTACCCTCATCCACCACTGCAAACAGAAAACAACCTTCGTTAGTGATCACTGTTTCTCGTAGAAATAAAAATTGAAACTGAATTGAATTGAATCTTGTAAAGTGTACAAAAGCCAAGCTAATCAGTGCGTGAGTCTGCTGCGTCATGCAATGCAAAGCATCGATGAAAACAGCTTGAGTCCAACACCACCAAAGACTAGTTAAAAAATACACACTTACCAATAGGTGACCGTAACTTTTACCGGCATGTTGCTATCGAGAAGTCTAAACGGTTTTAAAAGCCTTAAAATTTGCAAAAATCTCGCCAGAACACCTCGCTGTCTTCTGCTATATATTGCAACGCCCGTCCCTGGGGAAAGTTACTTGGACTACCCAGCATCCCTCTCGTAAACACCTTGTGTACCCTCCCCTCCCCAACAAAGTGATTCACTGTACAAATATTTTCCGAAATAAACACACCCGTAAATATTTTCTAGTGTAGAATGATCCTATTTCTTCATTATCATTCTTTCGTTTTTACGGAATATAATTTACATTAAAAATACGCGCACTCAATGACTTTTTAAGAATTCTCATCGTCTACATCTCCCAAGAAAATATTTGTCCTATCCCATAGTGCATTGTCGGCTGCGTCGAAACAAGGGCGCGCTTTTTTCAAGCAGTTGCATGAATTTTTACTAATAAGCTTGTATTCTTCGCTTCACGATTTCATGATCTTTTGTCGTTTATTCGACATGAACACTCCAAGAGTAAAGGATCTTCCAGATGAAGACTCGCTTTCCGTCTACGCAGTGCTCAATGTCTGGGAACCACCAAGACGTTTACTAAGCCGCTCCATCAAGTAAGGCTGGTTAACGTTAAAATGCGCGCGTTTTCTGTCACTTTGTAAACTTCAGAACATTTGCCAGTACTTTTCAAACAGCTATACTTTGAAGTATGATACTACCACTTTTTAACAAGTGATACTACAATAATGGTATCATACAAATTCCCAATCATCGGTAAACAAGTTGTAATCATGTTTTTTACATAACAGGTTACCATCGCAACAATATGACCTGCTAAAAACACCCTTTCGCTTAAAGCGCTTATAACTCAAAAACGAGGTCGGTCGCCCCCTATTTTTTATTATTGAATTATGATAAGCATGATAAGTTACAACTTTTTGCAAAGTTTAAAAAACTCTATTGTGTGGGTTCAGAGCCACCTTAAATTTTCAAAAATTTAAGGTGGCTCTGAACCCACTCTCAAATTATAAATCTGCCTAAGCTTAAGCTTAAGCTGAACCCAAATTAAAAATCAGCTTTGGCTGATTTATAATTTGTTTTTGTTTGACACATGCCCTTCCCTACTGATTTGAATATTAAACCCATGTATATCCCCATGCATTGATCCAATCAATTGTAAATCAGACTGGTTGAGCCTGCTATTGTTGTTCACCTTGCCTCCCCCCTCCTCTGCCTCCCCATAAATGAGAAAAGTCAAAATTTCCCCCTTTGAAGTAGAGGAGTTCAAAGTACTCCTCCTCCTCCCCCAAAAAAATTATTGCTTCTCAAGAAAAAGCCTTTTTTTTTTCGCACATCAAACAATGCCTAGGCTATGGGGCAGGCCTCTCAGAAGTAACTTTCATAGCTATAGCATCCCCATAATCTTTTCAAATTATAGCAGAGCTCCAGTGGCCTGAAGGGCTGCCAAGTGGCGCACCATAACTATAGGAACAGAACCACATGCATGCATAGAAATAGAGATCTATGTAACTCTTTTCTCATGGTCAACATAGCTAGCGGCATGGATCACAGGCATGTGCACCCCGTGACAACAACAACATTGTTGTGCAACTTGGCGGCCATACTGCAGCTTATACCAAATCCTGCAGTCTTTGTTGACAGCGTATATCTTTGATATTGGACATCCATGTTATGGTCAATTGACACCTGTCAAAACACAGTGCTGCCGGAGCTCCAGCAGGTATTCTGTTGAAACTCGGCGGGTATATTTAACCTTTAAAAATTCTCCAGGGAGAAATTCTCCTGGGCTTCTCATATTACTCCAGCGGGTGCTGTTCTGAGGTAGCCACTTTTAATCTTATTGAAAGCACTGAAACAAGGTATCTGCTGACCAGTATCATTGCCGGATTTCATACCATGAGGGCCTGGGTATGAGTCCGTATACTATGGGATTAACAACACAAGACCCACATATTCAGAAAGAGCACACTGAGCTTTACAAAATCCTTAAGTTTCGTGTTAATTGAACCAATATTAAACAAGATACAGCCATTCAAAAACTTGAAAATTTAGTAACAGATGTATGGATTGCCGGACACTTGTCCGGAAATCCATACATTTCTTTGCAAATTTTGAAGTTTTTGAATGGCTGTATCTTGTTCAATATTGGCCCAATTAACACGAAACTTAAGGATTTTGTAAAGCTCAGTGTGCTCTTTCTAAATATATGGGTCTTGTGTTGTTAATCCCATAATACACGGACTTGTACCCAGGCCTCCAACGTATGAAATCTGGCAATGTGACCATATCTGTGCCTGCTAATGGCTTGTGAAGTAATACAGCAATACAGAAAAATTTAAGGGCATAACAGGGAAAATAGGTAGGGCATATGTGCATATAAAGACAGGGAGAATTTAGTCCCCATCACTCATTCCACAAACAAAACTTGACACTGCTCATAGGGGAAGGAATACATAGACTGTCTTGGTCTATATGAGCAAGTTCTCAAAACTGAGATTACAAGAAATCTATTGCAGTTGGTGCAGAGAAGTGATGTTTTGAGCAGCTTGTACTCGTGCTTTCAAATAGAGCCTGATCAATTTACCTAAACTGTAACTCTTCAATTTAAAATAAGCAGTATTAAATATTTTCCTTTGCAGTGATAAAGAAAAAGGAGAGTGTAAGAAACGTTTCCATTGTCATTTTCAATTACCCCTGCCTGAGCAAATCATAATTTTTAGTCTTGGAAAGTGGGAACCAGACTTCAAAGGACAGGAAATTATTGCAGAGGTTTCTATTGATGCAGAGACCCCACCCCAGAAGATAGGAAGCTTAACAAGCAGAAACAAAGTATTCTGTTGGGATGAAGGCTGGACAACCAAGTTTTTAAAAAGAAGTGAACAACTTTGTGAAGAGGTATATTTTCATTGGTCTGTCCACAGACCCTCTATTTTGTCTTGAGTTTGTCAAGATTGCAAGCTTAGTGAAATATCAACCTGGCATGTGGGACACACATCCTAAAATGTAAGGGTGTTGGGCTGGAGAAAGATTATTTTTGAAGCGGCTGCTCTGGTGCTCCAAGCTTGCATTGCTCAGACAAGCGCTTGAAGAAATGTAACTTGAAACTGGTATATTATCATTGATAAGTCTATAAATTAGTACATAATAATTATAATTGCATAATTATTATACACAAGTTTTAAAGGAATTCATGGTTTGAAATGCAGAGGCATTCATGCTGCTAAATTATATTACTTTAACATTAATTGTCATTACATGAACTTTATTTAACTATCATTTGGAGTGTTAGTGGCACACTTTAGTTATTGTTCTTTTTTATAAAGATTTCCCATTTTTTTAAATCTTAATGTACTGCTTTTGACTTTATATATATATATATATATATATTTCCTTGTGGCACAATTGACAAAATTAATGTTCTAACTTACAAAGTTAATGTGTATACAAGCTTATGTGTTTTTTTTTCACATGCACAACCAAATGTTAGTTAGAGCTTTACAAAGCCAATCACCACCTTACATTAACATAGAGCGGTTTTCAATTGAGTGTCGTAAAAACCAAAACCGAAGTAATCACTCAGCCAGGTATCACAAAGGACATGGACAAAACAGAGAACCAGTCAATATTTGAAGTGAGGTTTTACTTTTGATTGGAAGAAAAAGTGGCATGATTGTGTAGCGCAGTGATGCAAAACCAGTATTAGTTTTTTACACTCAAATGAAAACCGCTTTATTGCTGAACATGACCCCCTCTTGACCCCCTTTGGCCTTTAACTAGAAAAATGTGATGCAAGTAGTGATGGTTCTGTGCACTATGAGAAGAACGTTTTTCAATTTTTTCACCTCAAGTAAAAAGCCAGTGTTTGAAAATTCACTTCATACAAATTGTACAACCTCACCTTACAATCACTGTGTCTTGCAACCGACTCAATATTACGCTTGAAAGACTTACCGGTACACTATTACCCAAATATGTTACTTTTCCTCTATGATAGATTCAAGAGACCCAGATTGATAAAATGCATAGTGTCCAAAATGTCCCTCCTTTTTTGCAGAAACAGGGCACCCCTCCCCCCTGTTGACCTAATTCCCTTAGATCTGCCACTGAGTGACACTGGTCATGAGACTTTTTCCCTAAATTAGGGTCGAATGGCTAAGCTGAGCTTAAGAGCTGTAAAGGAGAAGGCTTGTGGTGACAAGGAAAACAAGAAGGGTAAAGAAGGAACTGTATTGTCGCCAACACAACAACTACAGAACGATGCCTTAAAGAGCCCTGATACTCCAGGAAATTTCAAGAACCTGAAGCAACAAAAGCTCAGTTTTTCTGAATATGAGAGAACAGAGGTTTGTCATGAAAATGCAACAGATAAAATTACACCACCATCAAAGAAAAGAAAACACAACACTACAGAAACGTGAGTTCAGTCCCTAGCGGGTTGTGCTGATACTTAAAAAACATAGTATTGCTGGTATAAAGTGTCAACTGAAACTAGTACAGTACTAATAGTTTGGTTAAAAGGATCAGTATACAGGGCTGGAAAAAAATTGAAACCCACTTGCCCAGTGCAGCAGTAAATTTCAGCTTGCACTTGCCACCAACTTAAATATACTTGCCCAACATGCCATGTCAACTACAGAATATGACAGCAAATATGGTGATCAGAAGATGAACACAAAAAAAGTAAGCATGGAATTTAAATTTATCTAATAAGCTTTCAACTCAAATGTTTCACTCATCTTGAAGGTTTAGGTTTGGATACTGGAAATTATATGAGGTTAAATGTACTTATTTAACTTAGTTAACGACCAGAAGCGTGTTGCTCAGTAGTTGGCATGGCGTTGGTGTCTATTAGCGTCTTTTTGTTGGCATGCTATGGCATTTTGTTGCCAGGGTTTGCGTTACTGCAGTAGTAGGCCCGGTGCGGAGCAATTTGAATCCTGTGCTCCTGGGGTCAGCGGTTTATTGCAAATTAATTATGTGTGTGCCTTTACATGTGCTTGTAGTTTTACGATCGACACTCAATCAATACTCGATCAACACTCCATTGACACCTCAGTTGACATTCGATTAACACTCCAATAACTCCTTGATTGACAGTCAGTGGAGAGTCAACTAATTTTCAATCGATGCATATGAGTCGGTCAACACTCGGCTGCGTATCGACCAACTTGTTGACCGAGTATCAATCGGGATGTCAATTGAGTACCTATCAAGATGTCAATCAATGTTATCAATTGAGGGCATTGATCGTCACCCAACCATGGATGTGCCTTTAGCAAACATGATCCAAATTGACCTGCCCCAGGCAATCAAAACTGGGTTTTTCCTACCCTGAGTATAGTGCATACTGCAGGCAATAAAAACAATATTTATTTATTATTTATTTATTTTTGTTCGAACAATACTTATTTAGTCTGCTGATGTTGCTTTTCTGTTGGAAACAACAGTGGTGATTGGTGTTCAGTCAATCAAAATTATACTGCATTAGTCTGGTGGTAACAAATATATATTTTTTTGATAACAAATATTATTTGTAAAATATTTTATAGTACATTTTGAAAGTTACCCATTTCCAAACTGATTTGTTTAAAATTAATTCCAACTGACAGTATGTTTTACTTAAGTCCTATTCAAGGTCAAAAGCAGAATTCTCAACAAGTTTCAAGTTGTGTTAAGAAGAATCCCAGGAAAACTCCAGCTAAAAGTCCAGAACTACTGACACCTCCTGACACTCCAATGGCCATCAACTTGGACGACGGTAAGTTGAAAAGTAGTTCAAATAAATATATTTTTGTTGTTTGGCATACACTTGTAAAATTTTCATGATCTAAAACTGTAATTGGAAGACTCGTTTTGATATCACCATCTGATTGCTAAGACCCAATAATAGTCACTAAACATAGCATGGGCCCACAATGCACACATCAAACTAAAAGAAAGCCACTGCGTAAAAATGTCAGACTTTCCCCATCAGGTTAGGTAATACACGGAAATGTCAAGTGGGCAGAGACCTTTGACCAAGTTTTCTTTTTTATGGGAAAAATGCAGACATAAGCTTTTTTTCTTGTTTTTATCAGTGCCATCAGGTCGATGGGGGCATGACATGTGTTTGATTGACAAGAGGAAAGCAGTCCTGATTGGAGGACAGGGAAGCAAGCTGCAGATGTCTAAAGATTCAGTTTGGACTTTGAATATGTCACAAGGTTAGAAAAATTGAATAATTATGACCCAAACAGGACTTGAAAAAAGTGCAGTCCAGTTGTCTGG
This sequence comes from Micromussa lordhowensis, assembly GCA_964020085.1. Taxonomy (NCBI): domain Eukaryota; kingdom Metazoa; phylum Cnidaria; class Anthozoa; order Scleractinia; family Lobophylliidae; genus Micromussa; species Micromussa lordhowensis. Next base: position 5,623,600 of record OZ026600.1, on the reverse strand, counting down.
GACAAGTACATTCTACTCCTTGCAAGTAACTATTCATTCTCACTTGCCCAATGTGCAAGGGATTAGGCAAGCTGTCTGCCAATTGAATCATTAAAAGAGCAAACTAAGACTTGCCCAGGGCAAGCAATACTTGAGAGATACTAGTCATAAGGGCAAGCTGGAATTCAAGCGTTTTTTTCTAGCCCTGCCCAAGGATCTTCACAAAGCTCTTTAAAGTGCCTATAACCCCAGAATTTTTTTTTGGCTAAGATGAAACTTAGACAAACACACAAAACGAATTTGCCAAAATTTTCGGTTTCTGATATCTTTAAGGGCTTTAAAAATTAACAGAAAGTAGTTGAAATTTGATATCTTTTGTGTTATGACCGAGCTGCTGAGAGGTCTGGGTATATTCCTGGGTTGACGTCACATATTCATTTACATAGTATTAACTCTTTATAAACATGCATGCAAAACAGTCTGTGACGTCAACCCAGTAATAGACCCAGGCTCCTCGTCAGCTCCGTCATGTATCAAATTTCAGCTACTTTATGTTAATTTTTAAAGCCCTTAAAAATATCACAAACCGAAAATTTTGGCAAATGCTTTTTGTGTGTTTGTCTAAGTTTCATCTTAGCCAAAAAAAAATTCTGGGGTTATAGGCACTTTAAGGATAATGCTATTGACAGAGATTATTGAAGACCGTTGCTGAAACAGGGAATCCTTTCATGTATCCTTCAAACCTGATTGTTTAATTAACATTCTCTCCATCAAGGCAACACTGAAAGTCAAAAAAAGTCAGAACAGAAATGTATCTTTCAACTCAGTATCTTGGCCTTTGGGATCAATAAACATTTTTCACTTAACTAATTCATTCATGTATTTTTTGTTACCATACTTCTTCCAATAGGATACCTCTCTACCCTACAATGTAAACACACAGAAGCTCCACAATCACCCACTTAATGGCTTTGCTCTTATGAAGGGCTAATGCTCAAAACAGCAGCTTCACAAACTTGCCATGGTGGTAAATTTACAATTGAAGGATTTGTAAAAGGGGTGCATATCGCTTTTTGTGCTGATTTTCATTCTTGGCAGGATCAAGCTGATTTTGGCAGACTGACTTGTTTTGACCTGAAAAACATTGGTCCATAATATTGTTTTTGTTGATTTGCGCTTTGTTTTTGAGAAATAACGTATACATATATACTTTATTAACGTGACTAACGCTTAGCTATAAAGCTAGTTTACAGGTCAGTCACGGAAAGAAAAAACTACCAGTAGAATAATATTACAAGTAAGGGTCTATAAATTTACAACTATATAAAATAATTAAAATGATACAGCATATAAAAACTACAAATTTAAAACTATGTTACTTCTATACTAAAAAAACTAAATCAAATACGGAAATAAGGCACTATAAACCTACAAGGTCAAGCTCCTTTAGTCCATATTCAAACCTGCGGTAGGTATCGATTTTTCTCAAATAATTAGGAATAGTGTTCCATAGTTGGGCAGCTTGGTATCTCCACGACTTAATTCCATACTTTGAATTAACTTTAGGTAAGGTAGCATCACCACGTAAATTATAATTTGAATTACATGTAGTCAATAACTCGGAAATACTTGAAGGTATGTTTCCATTCCCAATTGCTCAAAACATTGTACTTAACATTTTTGCAAGCCTTTGGTTTGCTAATGTACTATGTCCATTTTTAACAACTAGTGTCTGGTAAGTAGATATTTTGTCCTGATAAACGAAGCGGAGTGCCCGCTCGTTTAGTTTTTCTAGTTTTTCTGTTAAGCGCTTACTACAGAAATGCCAAGACTCGGCACAATAAAATGTGGAGCGATGAAGATGTTCCCGTAGCTTTAAAGGAAGCAACTTCTTCATCCTTTTTAAAACTGCGATTTGCTGGCTCGCTTTGCGACATATTCTCTTAATTTGACTGTCAAATTTTAGTTTATTATCGACCGTAACACCCAAAAGCTCCACCTCCTCTACCAGAGGAATACTTGTACCTTCGCAATTGGAAACAGGGTCTCGTGACGTCTTTCCATTACCATAGCTTTATACTTATCGTGATTTCTTCTCATTTCATTTTCCTCATACCATTTATCAATTTTACCTACCAGTAAGTCCGAATTTATGACATATTATTCTTAAACTCTTGCCTTATCAACGTACTTAATTTCATGTTTTTTGTATTGCCTTTCTCCAAGAATGCATTTCTTGGAAACAAGAGAGTTGTGAAGGAGGTGGGGCAGACAGACGAATAGGACACACAGTCACCTATGACTCAGAAAAGAAAGTTTTGTATGTCTATGGAGGGTCAAAGACAAAAAGATGGTTCAGTGACGTCAACATTCTTGATCTTCAAACAAATACCTGGTCAGCTGTCAAGGTTTGTTAATTTGATATTAGACTGTTATCATCTATCCTTTAGACACCATAGGGCATCAACAAGACTCCTCTGTCTCTGTCGGTCCTTGGCAAGCCATGCGGCTTGCTCCCAGTTAAGGTTTAGGGCCTGACGTTCTGTCTGTGCAGTCCTTCTTTAGTTGGATTTAAGACGACCTCTGTTCGTTATAACCTCTTATAGCAGCTTATGTTATGTTATGTTAGACTGTTAGGGCTAGGTAATGTTGTTCCAAGCTGAATTAAGTATGATTTACGTCAATACATTACTATTTGCTCTCTTCTATTGACCCTCATTCTTCAAATAGGATGCACAGGTGTACAGTGTGTAATCTCATTTCATTTGCAGGCTGTCGGCAATGCACCAACCAGAGCGTATCATACATGTAACTTGTTCAATGGAGAGCTCCTGGTGTTTGGAGGAGTGTTTCCTAACCCTGATCCACAGCCTGATGGCTGCAGTAATGAACTTTACATTTTTAACACTTCAGCAAAGAATTGGTACAAACCCATCACAAGTGGAACTCCGCCCAACCCCAAATCAGGGTATTTTGACTTATTGTTTCACTAACTTAAAGTTATTTCTTTTTTAAAAATTCTGTCTAAAGGGTTCAGAGCCAGCTTATGATTTGTTATGCAAGGTGTGGTCTGAGCCTTCTTGATTGATTGTTTTAAAATTTAGTAGGAAATAATGCTAGTTTAATACTAAAAAATGAATGATAAGACAAGTATTTAAAAGAGAAACTTCCTTAGAGTAACAAAATTAAGATGTGATGGCCTCTGTTGGTATTGCCATGGCATTTATTAAGCATCTTTTCAATCTGTTCTGAGAGAAAGGCTTCATTGAGAGGGTTTCCACTAAAGTACGTACATTGTAACGATGATAGAATGGCGAAGGCAGTAGTCAAAGTCTCTTGAGTTCTTTGAGCCCAGCTCCTTCGATGACGTCACTAGAAGCCCGACCCAGATCCCATTTTGCTCGGTCGTGGGACTAGAAATTACAACTTTAAACGCTTGTAGAAACGCGGGGATTTTATCAATTGAGATAATTTTTTTGCTGAAGTAATTGGGAAAACTAGTAGATTTTGTTAAAGAAAAAATAATTTTGGGGGGTTAGTTGCACTTTAAATTAGTGCTAGCCACCTCAAGTCACTTTGGCTTCATCATTGTGCTTTTTTTGCTGTGGTAGATCTAGACCTCTTTATAAGGTAGGACCCAAAACATTTTCAGTCCTTTGGGCCTTAATTACATGTATTTTCAGCAATCTAGGAGTGAGCAGGGTTGAGAAAAAACTTGAATTCCAGCTTGTCCTTGGGACAAGTAGCCCTTGAATTTTGCTTGTCCAAGACAAGTCTTAGGTTGCTCTTTTAATGACTTAGTTGGCAGACGACTTGTCTGATCCCTTACCCATTGGGCAAGGAGGAGTGAAAAGTTACTTGCCCAGAAGGAGAATCTACTTGCTGTTGTTTTAAGATTGCTAATTAAATTATTTGATTTTTCTTCCTGGCACTCAATGTAGTCACTCGGCATCCTTGTTAGGAGACAGATTAGTCATATTTGGAGGCTGGGATTTTCCACAGTGTTTCAATGATGTTTCTATTATAGATTTAGGTGAGTCTCAAGAAGGTGCAGAACTTTGATATACTTACATTTAGTTATAGCTGGATCTTACACCTGCTGTGGTCACACTGTACTTGTAATAATATGTTATTTATAGAATAATTTATTCAGCGTTAAGAGGATTTTACTTTAATGGAGAAATGATGATCATCAGTTCTATTAATCCAGCATTGCCTTTATAAATTTGATTGAAAGATTCCAAACTTCAACTTGATAATGCAATCATTGAACTGTAGCTGCCATTTGAACATCAAATAAATAAATGAAATGAAATAAATAGGAATTTGCAGTGGCACATCCCACAGAGAGAATCTTCGTCCACTGTTTCTAGATAGAGGTGTTGGTTTTTGTGGAGGACCTGGAGAAAAACTCTTGTAGCAAGGCGAGAACCAACAACAAACTTAACCCACTCATGATGTTGGGTCCAGGACTCAAACCCAGGCCACATTGGTGGGAGACGTGTGCTCTCACGGCTGTGCCATCCCTGCTCCCCATATCAACATAGAATTCAACATAGAATCCCTTTCCATTCCTATGAGTGAGGTGATAAAATTCTGGGAAATATTGGATTAATGAAAGCATTGGTTACCACTTAGGCAGAACACTTAAGCTGTTTTGAGTGTAACAAGTTAGTATGTGCATTAACAAATGTTAGCCCAAAAATAGTACATTTCTGCCTATAGGGCACACTATTTGTTTCCAGCACTTCTATTAAAAGAGAAAATTAATATAATTGAATATAATGTGATGACACATTACAGCTATGATGGAGTTCTCCTGTCCCACTATCACTGGCACATTACCCTCACCTCGTAGCTGGCATGCTTCTACAGTTCTTCCAAGACAACGGATTTTTGTTCATGGTGGATACGATGGCAATCAGATACTGACAGACTCGTTTGTTTTCGACATAGGTGAGTTCATCTTGTACTAGGTAGAAGTGAACAGTACTATGAACAGTTGATCAGTGCCTTTCAGTAGGACCCGTCACCCACCGTAGCTTCAGCGGGTATTGTGTTGAAAGTCGACGGGTGTATTTGACTTTAAAAAATTATCCAGAGAGAAATTCTCCTGGGCTTCTCATATTACTCCGGCAGGTGCTGTTCCAAGGTAGCCACCTAATTCAAATTGTGTTGAAAGCACTGGTTGATATGGAAATGCACATACAGTCAAACTTTCCATAATCGGACACCCTCAGGACCAGAAAACGGGTCCACTAAAGAGAGGTGTCTGCTTATGGGAGGTTAAAAATGTAGCATTTATATGTAGATGGATGTGGTTAGGACCAGTACTAAGTGCCCGCTTATGGGATGTGTATGTTAGTGGAGGTTCAACTGTATTTTGTTAAACTCTACCCTTGTATCCCTGGTTTCTCCAGCAATATGTTGTCAGTGGTAGTCATAACACTTGTGTGGGGAGATTCACTCTAAGATTGCAAGGCCCTTTCTGCCGAAGAACAATCAGCATTTCATTTGGGTTTGAAACCTTGAATCATGAAGGCCATAAGCTGTGACACCTACATATCATCACCTTCTGACTGAGAACAAGCCTCCCCTGAAAATGCCTCACCCTCCCATCCTGGAAATAACCTCACTCCAAGTTCACCAAAACACAAGAAGTGTATTAAGCTTATAATATTATTATTTAATAATATGTGATAATAGAGCGGTTTTTAATTGAATATTGTAAAACCAAAACCAGACCAATTAATTACCAATTAGACTACCCAGCCAACCTCAAACCAATTATACAACCAAAATAAAACCAAAGTAATTGCCTGGTTACATTCTTAAAAACCACTGTATATATTTATAAGTGTAACTATAATCCATCAAGTGTTTCCCTTGCATGCAATTGGTCTAAATGCATCACATACTGATTATGCCCTAGCTAGTGAGTGATATTCCCCAATTTTCAAAAGATTCTGCATCTTGCAAAAAATGTTTGAAGGATAATAAACACAATACTTTAAAAATATGCTCAGATTTTGTCCTTGGAAATTATCTGTTCCTCAAAGGTTAGTGCTCTCGGAAAACTGTTTCCTTCTCAGAACAGATATTGTCTGCAAACAAATATCTGAGCCTATTTTTGTGAAATATGGAGGCATTGTTATAATCAAGCATTATCTGAAAATTCTTAATTGTTATCTTCTTCAGGGACATTAACTTGCACTACAGTTCAGACCAGCGACAGTCTCACCCCACGTGCAGGGCATACAGCTCTCTGTTTACCTGTAGAGAGTGAAACAAATAACAAAGAAGAAATTGCTGTGTTTGGTGGTGGTGACAATGCTGGAGGATATTTTAATGATCTTATTATCTTTTCACCTAGTTATAATTGCTAAAATAAATTTTAAAAAAGCAGTGTTTGTGTCAAGATCTGTAGTTAATTTCAATTGATAGCTTGAAATGGTTCCTAAACCAAAATTAGTAAGAAAGTGTATTCTAAAAACGTCTTTCAATTTTTTTTTCAGTACAAGCTTATATTTTAATAGTCCCATAAGCAATTACATTTACTATTGCCACTGCCACTTGGTGTCGGCTTTCACGTAATAATGTAATGTACAGACCAAGGATACCTTTTCATCTGTTTATAGACTGTTTTTGTTGTTACTCAGAGGTCATTTTTAAAATTATATTTTGTCAGTCACACCTCCAACCCTTGTTTCCTTGACTTAATGTAGACTCCATTTATATGGTCTCAGTTCGCCAAGACAACCCTACCTCCAAGGCAACTTTATCACAAGTTTGTGAGAAGTGATTGTCCCTATTGGCCAAGTGAGTAGTCCTGAGTGATTATTCATAACCCTATAGTATTCAAATGTGGAATTATCCCTCTTTCTGTGAGTTTCCTTTGGTCATTCAATCACTGTGGACTTTGCAGAGTTAATTTTTATGTAATATTGAATTTCTGCTTTAAAAGCTAAAATCTGGGCATTATGTGACAGATCACCCCCTGAATAGCCCTGTTCAGACAAGCCAATGCCTCTGTATGAGAAATGTTTTCCAGCCATCTGTGCTACCCCCCACCTGTAGAGAGGAAACAAATCACTTTCCAAAGTTGACCTCACCCCCATGATAGCTTGGGTAATATCAGACTGTTGTTTGACTTCTTTAGTGAAACAGTGAGCAGTTAAAACTGAAGTGAACTCAGCAGGAGGGCTGTCTCTGGTACCCAAGACCACATAAATGGGGCAGTGGTCACAAGTCAACTTGTGGCAAGTCTAATATTTCAAAGTAAAAATGGTAGCAATGTCACAAGCTGTACTAGTTTTTGATCTAAAATTAACATCCATCTTATTTTAAAAGTGCTATGTATAAAGTATTTATTGTAGTGCACTACAGGATATAGTTAACAACTATCCGCTGCTAGCCACCGACACTGAGGTGAATAGTTGTTTTAGTTTATACTAAAACAGCGAGATAATAAACACCAAAAACAAATTAATTTGGATGATTTCTTCACTTTTCACGGATGCAAACCGGATGCCATTTTCTCTCGAGTTGCTCGGAGGTAAATAGCACAGGATATACGGAGTTTGACGAGCCAATCAGCGTGTGCCATCAACGCTATCCACTGTTTTAGTATATACTAATATTAAAATATTACCCAACAAATGAACTTTTTTCGAGGGAGTACTTTTTAATGTTGCTGTTTGTCCATTAGAAGTATATTAAAGATTCACCTATTTGGATTTGGTAACTGTTCTCATCCCTTCCCTTCATATGTAATCAGACTACTTTTGAAAAGGATTGATGAGTCTAAAAATTTTGACTTCATGTTTATATACAAAGAACTTACTCCTTGTCCTAACAGAAGCTAATGTAAAAAATATTGGCAACTGTCCCTAGGAGTATTAGCCGAGTTTCTGGACATGTGGTTGGAACATCCTCATTCCTGCTTTAATGCAGTTTGTGGCTTGGCCATGGCCACTTAACTTTACAGGAATTAATTTATTTCTAGAAAAAGAACTTAAATGTTTTTTCCTGTACATTACTACACACCGTACCATTGCCACTTGAGAAAGTTTTGATTGAATTTTGACATTTTTACTGGCTTCTATTTGAACTGGCCGATCAAAACATGGGAACTGCCAAGGTACAGGTGTTAAATTGTGAAATTCACCAGTCACTCTCGTTGGAATATCAAATGTTTAAACTGGAATATCAAATGTTTGAAACTGGTGGCAAATTGTTGTAGTTTGATTGGCCATTTGAAATGGAATCCTTCAGAAATGGTCAAAAATATGTTTTAAAATAACTGCAGAAATTCTCACACCCATTGGCCAATTTTCATTGTCAAAAAGCGGACAGACACATGAATTTAAAATTTATGCAATGCTTCAACGAGCGAGAGTGGACAATTTGTCGTAAAAACAAATTGATGTCAGTTTTTCATGTGTCTGTACTGTTGTTAACAATGAATTGTCATAATATTGTCAAAATAGTCTGCAGCAGCTTGTGGATTCACAGCTACTTTGACAATGTTATGATCAATAACTGGAGAGATGCACAAAAAACGGACATCAATTGGTTGATCAAAAACCTTCCTAGGTGGCAATGTTAAGGCACTTAGCACTAACTTTTTCAATACAAACCTAAATTTAAAGAGTGCCACATATACAACTTTTATGAGCATCACCACTGTGTCTCAGTTACTTAACACTCCAACAGGGGTTTCATTAACTTTTTCAGCAAGGGTAACTGGTTTTCAAAGGTGGTCAAAACTTTTTGAACTGTATTGAAAAACTCTCCTTTAGATGGTCAAACCAGGTGGGCAAAGTCATCCTTGCAGCCAATCAATTTGCCCAGTGCCTGCCCCAGGAAAAGTTTAGCTGATTGAATTCATATAATATTATTGCTCGCTGATTCATGTGCATTCTACTAAAATTCCCAGGGTCAACCAGATGGAATACCCAGATCTAACTTACACATATCAGAATAAGGTGACGTAAAAGCAGAATTTTTGGGTAATGAAAGAATAATAAACAGAGCAATGTCTTCAAACAGGTTTCGTTCACTTTTAATATCGGCTCTTCAATACATAACATTACAATATCAAAACCCTATCTATACATGGTACACAAAATGCGCAAAAATACGAATTTTTTTTTCTCATTTGCTAAGGTCTTCACGAGAACATGATAAACGATTTCTGGATTAGACAACAGTGGACAATGTGAGAAAAGACAGGCAATAAATACAGAACTATATAATTTTATAAATACATGGCTCTACTATGAAGGGTCACATAGATTCATAACATAAAGTAATGTTCATACTTCAACAGGTTCCTCTGTGGATGAATAAGTCTTCACTATCACACAAAGTTGCAACAAGGTGTTTGCAAAAGTTTGGAAGTCATCTCAATAACATGAAGGTGTAATTTTCATGTTGACCTCTTCATTCGACATACACCACTCATTTCTTGAGAAATCCATCATATGTGAATCACACTGATGAAGTGGAATTTTTTACAGAGGTCATTATATTGAATTCTATAAGTTAAGTTACTTCCATGAGTTTGTCCATGTATTATGTATAGTGCTCCTAGATATGAACTGACTAGGAAGTACATTTTTATTTAGTAAACATTGCAGTGTTTATCTTGATCTCCAGAAAACCCAGAAACAAATTTTATGTGAATTTGTCAGTCATATTTCATAAAAATGTGCAAGGGTATTACCGGTATTTGTGATTTTTGAATCTTACATGACTGCTATTAGAGCAGGAATCATAACGATGTGATATTTTTCTCAATAATTTATGTGGTCATTGTAGCATTTATGAAATAAAAGTTTTGGAGATTTAGCTGCTAGAATCAACAAATGGAATCTGATACTTTTTAATACTTTACAAGGACATGTTTTAAATTTTATAAATTAATCTCCTAGATTTTGGCATCAATCACCATAAAATAATATTTTATGATTGTCATAAACTCCAGGTGAGTGTATATGTTGTATTTTATATTTTGTATGCACGTATGAAGAAATATTGAGATGGCTAAATCTTGTTTTGTCACTTAAGCATCTGTGTATCTTTCAAGCCCACTACAAATTGTTGCTAACAATAATATTACAATCTCTATATAAATGGAAGTCACAAGAAAGAAATAATTTCTATCAAAACAAGCTGTTTTGTAGCAGCTTTTACTATACAATTGTTCGTGTTGAGAACTAGAGAGTAACTTGTATATAACAATGAAGAACAAAATATGGGAGGAACACAAGCGACTGTCCATTGCTAATTACACAGAGAGTACCTGTCGAACCTTTAGACATGATATATATTACATTTAGAATTAATTTTGTTAGGGAATTTGTACACAATTGTTCAAACCTGTTTTTCTATAGCAAGTATCACAAAAATCTCTACTGGAAATGCTTAATTCCCTTGAGGTTTCAAAACTCAAAGAATTTGTTCACACATGAAAGTTTGGGAGAAGGAGACATGCAGCAGAGAAGTGTGTCCATCCCTTTTGGAGTTCTCCCAAACTTTCCTTAGTGCTTTTCTACAACTCAATACAAACACGGAGAAAATGTGTTCTATTCATTTTCGAAAACACTTTGAAAAAAAAAATAGGAAAATCACTTGACTGTTATTTTGAGTAAGAGTTTTTAGTGAGCGTTTTCTAAATATCATAGCTGCTGGGAATAAATAATTACCTACACATGCACCAGATGCAAAGCATGGAATATGGCAACAAACAGCAAATTGAAACTAGGTTATGTATCTACATTTGCCTAGACATTGTATTCCTCTTGAGATAACACGTCTTTCCAGAGAGCTTTCATCTCCTCAATACATTCACTTCTAGCTTTTTTCTCTTCTTGAAGCAGCTGTTGCTCCAGCTCTGAGAGTGTATCAGTGTTGCATTCCATCTGTAAACAGTCGTCATACAACATTCCATTTGGCACATTCATGGCCTTTAGAGTTGCTGACACAGTGGCAGTGTAACGTGTGTGATTGAAGACTTCAGATGCAGAATTCAGACAGTCTATCTGAGAAGTGGGTACTTTGTGCCCAACAAGAATCTGTTCATTTATCGATGTATGCCCCATGAGCTTTGAAAAACCATAAGGAACGCGACCCTTGGAAACATTCTGAAGGCTAACTGGCTCACCCATAGATGCCTGAAACATTCAACAATATCCATATACCACAGCATGAGTGCCCAAGTTGATATCACAAAATAATCTCACATTGGAATTTACAAAAATAATGTCAACTGAAAAACAATATACACCAAATAAATTTATTTGACAGGACAGATGATAGAAAATGCCTTACTAATTAATATTTATAAGAGAACTTTCAGAGGTAAATAATGAACCTCAGCAAAGAAGCAGCAATGAGGTGTGTACATAAGCAATTAGTGTAACATTAGCATACAAAAAAGAGCCACAAAGTGTCATGTTTACAAATGTGGATAAAAATAACAACCTATAATCACAACAACAGGGTCATGTTCCCAGATTCTAAGTTTGAGCCCTGGTTTGAGTCACTATACAGTCAAACATGTAAACACGCACGTTCAGGACCAGAAAAGGTGTCAGTTAAAGAGAACAATCTGCTTATGGAAGTTAAAAAATGTACTGTTTGTGTATGGCTGGGACTATTGTAAGTGTCTGCCTACAGGATGTGTTCAACTAGGGGAGTTGCCCATTAGCGGAGGTTTGACTGTATTGTGTTCTTAAAGAGAACCTTGAACTCTCCCAGCACCTCCCACCATCTGAAGTATAAAATGATAGCCAGTAAGTTACTAGTCTAATGAAACTAAATGCTGACGGGGACTAGTATCAGGGTACAAGTATCATATCAGGGTGGGAAGGAGGAGGGGGTGCAGACTTAATTTGCAGTAATTCCTATACACTGTAGTCATTCCATGTCATACAAACTGGAATTAACTTTTGATGTAAATGAGCCATTTGCTTCTCAGATTCTAATGATTAGTATTTAATCACCTCATCACAAACCAAATCACAAAGAGACACAAGCTTTGCTCCAAGTCCTTGAGCTGGCTTCTTCAGAGCAGCCACTATTGGCTTCGGAAAATCAATCATAACCTGGGCCAGATACCTAGAAGAAGAACGCAACATTTATAACGTCTAATGGCTTGATTATCATAATGGAATCATTGTCATGGCAACGAGTAAACACAGTAGCAGAGTAGGTTAGAGTCAAGTGCTTTCACATTATATATTGTAACATTCCAGTTTGTCAGCATATCCCAAATGCCACTCCCCTGTGCAGGGAATGATGATATTGGACTAAAAAAGGGCAGTCTGATTGCCAGAGACAAGTAGATTTTCCTGGCAGGCAAGTAATTTCTTTATTTTCACTTGCCCAATGGCAAGAGCTCACAGGTAAGTTGTCTGCCAACTAAATTGAAAAAAAACAAACTACGAATTACCCAGGGAGAGCAAAATTTGAGAGCTGCTTGTCGGAAGGGCAAGTTGGAATTCAAGATTTTTTCAAGCCCTGGACCATTCAGCTCCTCTATATATCATTGTGCTGTCTTCTTGCACACCTAGCATATTTGCTAATTTAGAGCATTTGAAGTTTACTGTTGCATTTTTCTCTCCATCACAAACTGAAAACGATCAGGTTCTTTGATTAAACTGTCTTCTATATGTTTCTGGAAGGTTTGTATTTCCCATTTCTCTAAAGCCAGTATTACGACTTTCAGATTTTTTTGGATGTGTTTCTATTCATAGGTAAGCTGAGAATTTGCTTGCAGATATACGGAAGCTCCTAGCTTGCAGTAATGGTTTCTTTGAATGTGTCACCTACACTGGAAATTAAATTCACAAATTTCTAACCTTCAGACAAACTATTATGGGTCAGGTCTATTTTGAACGAACAAAGATACATCTGTTTAGATGAGCAGATGGCAAGTTTTGTCCGTATGATGTGACTAATAAGTCGCTGTGATGTTACAAAATTAATGGTAAATATACTCATACCACATGATTACTTAGTCCCAGTTTGGGGTATTGTTGACAGTATTAAGAAACTAAAGATATAACAAGTTTTCATTCCAAGAATGAATTATGAAAAGGGATCAGAAACTGCTTCAAACAATAACATGTCTACATGTACATGACTGGGTGGTAATACAAACATCCTTCACAAAAAATTATGCATCAAGCATTGACTTCTATCTTGTTCGACTAAGTTTCCAATACTTGACAAGGTCACAAAGTGTCCAAGCTCTGTTAAAATATCAAATTTCTGTTTGGTAGGCCAACCATAAACAACACTAACAATATGAAAATACTGTAAACAGACACATGCCAACAGAGTGTTAGCAAAAGTAGAAACATCCATGTTGGCATTGAAATTTAATTATATTTACACAATATTGCTGAAGTTGGCAGTTAGTTTTCTTTTAATCTCAGTGGTTGTGTTAGTCTCTATGGCAACAACATTGTTTATTATGTGCATATCACAAGGATTATCAACTTTTTTGTAACGAAAGATACTTTTACCACATATTGAAAAACCAGTTGATAATAACAGAGTATTGCTTACGTGTGCATGTTTAACAATAATTTAATATTCCGTTATCTTAATGTACTATGACAGGTTGCCTTATCAAATATACAAGTTTTGTAGTTTTTAGAACTGTCTACCAAAGATTTTCTACTGCCAAATTCAGCAACATACCTTATTTTATCCACATCTCTTCTGTAATGTTTTGGCTCCTCCTCGCAAGGCACTGTTGCAAGATCTTTGAGATCAACACCACAGAATGTCTCCTCTCCTAAGCCACTGATAACAACAAACTCTGATTGGTCGGTGGCCGCATCCTCCATGACAAGAGTAAGTGAGTCTACAATTCTCTGATTAATTTTTCTTCTCTTGCTCGTGGATCGACCAACAGTGACATGAAGACAATCATCCACTTTTTGAACAGACACTTCTTTGCAGATAAAGCGTTTCTCACAAGGATTGGATTCGTCAACTTGAGGACAGTTTGTTTTGTTCAAATTGACTTGCACTAAATGCGAATCATCATTTGATAGCAATCTGTCAATTTCAGATTGGTTGCTATGACACTCGATCAAGTCATCCTTCCAGTACGCATGGTATGATAATCTGTTTACAACTGTCACATCTTGGCATTCATGACCAAGGAAACATTTGAAGTCTAGTTCATAATCAGCCAATTCATTAGATGGAGCCCAAGAGCTGGTTCCATCTTTCCACTGGACTAAATACTCATACGTGCCTGAGACATTTCGTCTCATTCCAAGAATTTTGTCAGCCTTGTTTCTTCTTCTACGTTTGTGAACATTGTCAGAACTTTGCTCAGTTTCCATCACTGGTTCACAATCACTTTGAGAAACATTCAGTTCACTTCTTACCTTTAGATTTTTTCTGGCTTTATTCAAAGCTTTACGTTTTAGTTTCTGTGCAATAGCTTTCTTTTTCAACACAGAAGCCCCAAATGGTCTCTTGTCCTCCTTTCTTTGTAACTTCAACTTCTTCAATTTGTGTTTTAACGTTGGTGAACCATCGTTTTGTTCGTCCTCTCCGGTAAAGTGAAAAGCATCACTTTCAATCTTGTCTGAATCAAACGAAGGTTCAGGTTTCGGCTTTGGTGGACGACCACGTTTACGTTTCACCTCTTTGCCAGGAGACAAGAGCCTGCAACCGTTCACCCCTGCAAACTTCGAGTTCACCTTGGTCATAAATGCTTCCGGCGAGTGTAGCAAATAATCCAGGGATTCTTTTGAAGGTTTCAGCAATGAACGTTTGTCGACTGCTTTCAAAAGAGGCCGCACCCAAGGTTTTTTCACGCCATTTTGTGTCCGGAATATCTTGTGTTTTGTTTCGCAACTTGATAACAATTTCTTCGGTGGTCGACCCCTTCTCCTGGGAGTTGCTGTCACGGATTCGTTTTCATCGCTACTGGACGACAAACAGCCTTTTTGCAAATTGCGTATGCCTTTCGACAGTTTTCTTTTCTTACAAAATTTTGAAGTTGAAGGTGACGCGAGAGATGCTTTCGTGGCACTTGTATCACAATTGCCATGTGGCGAACGAATGTCAACTGAATGTAATTTCTCGAAAGACTGTGTTAGATTCTTTGGAGGTCTACCTCTCTTCCGCTTGGAAGGAGTCTCGCTAGAATTTGAACTCTCATTCTCCGTTTGAAGATCGCTTGGCGTCCTTTTCAGGCAAACAGATTCAGATGAGTGACTACGAGAATTGTTACATGTTGATGACAAAGAACTGACTATGCCAGAAGGCGACACAAGGCGACCAGCTATGCCGTACTCCAAATCTGTCCTCTCGCCGTTTTGCCGTTTTGGAGACATCAATCTTCCGTCCATCTCCTGACTCGACAATAAATGATAAGAGTGTCTTTCTATAGACTTTGTTCGGCCGTTCTTACATTCAGGACGCGAAGAGTCTGACAACAGACGCTTCCTCTTCACCGAATGAAACTTCCTCCGTGAACTTCGCTCGTCGTCGGAGTCCGACTCCATGTAACGAGCGGGCTTTTTAAGCGTTCTTCCACCGTGAGTAACTAAGGAGGGATTATGCGTTAGACCGTTGATAATAAACTCTCCTTTACCTCCTTTACCCGTAGTCTTTGTGCGATGCTCGGGCGGCCTTTTAATGCCATTCAAGCAATTGTCTCCACAACCCAAAGTTTGTACGCTTGATTTGTTCAATGTTGTCTCCGAACTCGACATCAAAATCATACCCCTCTCTTCGTCCCTAGTGGGACTAACCGTTGAATCATCTATTCGCATGTCTACCATACAACATGAGAGGAAATCTCGCTTTACAAAGAAAGCGGACACAAATAAAAAAGTTTGATATTATTGAATGGTGCACGCTATTGCAAAGCTTGGAAGTTTGAGCGCGTGCGCCATTATTTAAATTCCCCCGCATACTCGAACTAGAGCTTACCGCTGGCAATAAATCTGGAGATTCAGCATCATGATGAAAATTTTCTCTCGACCAGCTTACCTCACCTTTTCGGGGTATTTCGAGGTGTCGTTGTTGGAATATTACTATAATCATCAACAATGTCAAACATGGATTAAACTAGCAAATGATATGTTAGATAGCATAGTTTGACTGTAGACTGTAGAAATTTTTTTTGTCCATACATCGTCTTGTAATTTTACAGACGATGTATGGACAAAAAAAAAATTCTCTACATTTAGTTATAAACTAGTACAAACTTCTCCTATCATGATTTTGGTAAATTCTGGTGCATTTTTAAGCATTAATAGCTGGTTTTGCGAGCTTACCGAACTAATTTTTGTCATGATACCATACATTTCTTCTACTGGTTACCCCCCCAAAACGCAAGGGATTATGGGTCATGTGCAAGTAGCGAATTGGGATTATTAGTAATAATACATTGTAGTTACCATCTGTCTTCTCATTGGCTAAAAGCCTACTGTTAATTCTGGGGAACAGCGCAACCTACAGATTATTCACTAATCTGTACCTACAGATTAGTGAATAATCTGTAGGTTGCGCGCGCAATGCATGATTTCCAAGGGTAATCATGTCAACTTCGCGCGATTCGTGTTGCTTGCCGTCAGTGAAGAAGCAGAAACATGACTTCCAAGTTTTTGCGTTCGTTCAATGTATAATAAAACAATTATTCGATTCGGTTTTTGTGATATCCAGAATAATCAAGGTCTCGGTAAGGGTTATCAGCCTCAGCCTTCGGCTTCGGCTGATAACTCTTACCTCGACCTTGATTATTCTGGATATCATAAAAACCTCATCCAATAATTGTTTATAATCTTTATTTGCCCATTTCATTATAGTGTAAGTTACAATAAATCCGATAAGACTAAGGACAGGAACTCTCAGCAAACCCTTCTGGGCTTTTCGAGGAGAGTCCCCATAGTTCAATGTTCTTCTTAAGTAACTTATTTAATTTACATGGCTCTATAAATTATTTTGTATATAATTTCAGTGTATATTAAACATGAAAAATTCATCTCAATTTCAACTGCAACCGGTTTGGATTGATACGTTTGACGTTTCTCAATAGAACACTTTTCCAACCGGTAACTTCTGGGAATAACTCAAATGCTTTTTCAATCGTTTCAACCAGGTTTGAGGCCGGTTGAAATAGTTGATTTAACCAAACCAACCGAAAACGGTTTTTTTCCCAATTATTATAAAAAACGAAAGTAGTTTCTAGACCCCGTCCGCGTCCTCGCATGTGCCTTATCAAATCATTATTATGGCTGACGAAGAAGCGACCACGACAACAACAGAGTCGAAGCGTAAGTGCAGTTGCAGCTGTTGTGATGTTCTGTGGATCGTGACTACAAAAGAGGGATGGCTTAAGCTTGTTGAGGCAATCATGACCTTCCTTACGTTCGTTATTTTGTCGAGTTTTCCTGGCAGCTACAAAGCGGAATACGAGTATCTGATCTTTGTGGCGACTGCAGCATTCATCTTTGTGGTCTTACACATAATTCTCCGCATGATTCACGTGTTCGAGAAGCTCCCAGCAGTGCTCAGGCATCCAATCCTCGGTATGACTGGATGTTTTCTGGCCGCCCTAGCCTTGCTCATCGGTTCTGCTGTGGTCTTTGCCAAAGGGAAAGATTACGACTTAAACGAGTTAGAAGCTTCTGGGATCTGTGGTTTCGTCTCTACAGTTTTGTTCTTTTGTGAAGGTGTATATTTTGTCATCCTCTATCGTCGATTACCAAAACGCCGTGCAGAAAAAGTACTGGAAGAAGGTCAGGTTGATGATTTCGTGCAACCTTCCAAATCAGCGTCATGAGTTGGCACGAGACATACATCGCATGGGTAAGCTTTTCATTCGGGGAGGGACTTCCGTGTATGAAACGTCGTCGACTCGCTTACTAGACGAGTTTAAATCAAGGTTTTTGGTCTCGCTTAGGGTGTTAAAGACGAAATGCCCCTATTTTTAGTTGTCAAAGTTTCTTTTACTTTAGGGCACATACTTGAAGAAATAACAATCAAAAGACGCTCTTATTCCGTGTTTAGGCTCGGTTTTCGCCACGCTCAATTCATAATTCAAATTTTCCGTTCATCTGGGAGTGTCCCTGCAATTTTTCCATGTTTAAGTATAGATCGTTTTCACGCGAAGTCATCCTTTTCTAATATCGAAAGCTTAAGAGCCACCAAAGTTTTTTGTCCCCATCAGGCACAACATGGGGTAAATTAATATGTATTTTATAATTTTGCAGCTCAACAGCATACTTCGTTTGGAAACCAGCATATTTTGAATTTCAGAGTTATGGCGGTGCTTGACACAAAGCTAGGATCGCATTTGACGAACAATATTTAACAATTATTCTTTGAAATCGAGGTGAATAGTGGCATATTTACCGAGCCGCGAAGCGGCGAGGTAAATATTCTACCACTATTCACCGAGATTGAGAAGAATAATTGTTTTAGTATATACACAGGAAGTGATCTCAACAGCATTTTCAGAAGGAAACCATTACAAATCGATTTAATTGATCTCTCAATTCATGCGTGGAAAACGTGCAAGCCCTACGGGCTCATCAAAATACTGCACAACTCGTAAAAATATACAGCGATACGGAATCCGGTTCGAGCGCCCCGTGCTGCTAGTTTATGCGCCCCAATAAACATATGATTAAAATCTTTTTTGTAAGTAAACGTTTTTGTGTGTTTGTGTAAGTCATACTTTTCGCTCGACCTTTATCCGGCGCCCACATCATTGTAGGCGACAAAACTATACATTGGCGTGGGTCCATCTCGCTCACGCCGCCAACGTGCTAGGTAGATAGTTTGTTTGGGCGGACGCTCTAATAGGAAAAACTTGAAAATTAAAAATCAAAATCATTTTATGTAAATTGTGTATGTAGATAGGTAGGAAATGATATAGAGTGTTAAGTAAAGTTTGTGTGGGGCACTAGAACTTGTACAGTGGGGCGCTAGAACCAAGATGTGGGGCGCTCAAACCAGGGGCGCTCGAACCTTGGGGCTCTCAAACCGCAATTCCAGCGATACTACACACCAAAACGTCTAATAAGATATATGTCTTATGATTTTAGCTTTTCAGAAGTTAGAGCATTTAGAAAATGTGTTTGTGTAAGTGCTTTGTTTGTTCAGTACAGATAATCGGTTGCATATATAGCCAAAGTTCCGGCCACTGTATTGTTGCACCTCAAATGTACACCAACATTGCGTTTCCATACTGGGCTCTTTAAATTTCTGTGAAACATTTCGATGAATATCTACGGTCTGGGAAAACGCACAGACCCAAAACTTATGTGTTCTTTATTTGTTTCCTATAAGATTTATCCACTGAATTGAATGGTTTTCGATTTATTTTTTTATTGAGTGACAGTGAAAACGATCTATTGACTTAAATTACAATTAATTCCCTGTAGAAAATATTTACCGAGCCACTGCTTCAAAGTAAATATCCACCACTTGCAACAACATTGAGGGAAAGTTTTTTTTTAGCATATGACAAACCAGTGGGATAAATTGTATCATCAGACATCAGACTCACTATGAAAAATCTGATTGGTCGAGAGCATTCAATCAATTCACAATAGCTTGTGAACTTGACATGATAAATGCAATATCTGCTGCAGATATTGCATTTATCATGTCAAGTTCAACGTCTGCCTGGTTACTAAGCCCCTTGGAGAAACTAAGTGGCTGAAAGCTTCACTTCTGTTTCCGAGTATGAATTATGTGAAAAATGTATAATAAAACAATTATAGAATTCGGTTTTCGCATGATATCATGAATTATCGAAACCTTGTGTCCGTGTTATCTGCCAAAGCCGAAAGAGCTGCAAAGGAAAGCTAGATTGTCTGATCTACGAGATGTTGTTCATTTGTAAAAGAAAACCAGAACTGAACACCCACTTGGACTCTGTTTGCGCAAGTCTTTGTTTTACATTTGTCTATGTTTTGTTATTAAGATATGTAAATGCCTAATTTTTATTCTGGCGTAGTATTATTATTTAAAGGGGGCAAGTTTCTAAAGAAACTGTGCTGCTGCGTTGGTGGGGAGTATTACAAGATAATTTGGTTTTATCAACTGAGTTTTTGAATCTCTTTACGGTGGCCAATTCACATTATCAACTCAGTTGATAAAACCAAATTATACACCTTGCCAATACATATTTAAACAAACTTACTGTTATTTTATTTCTAACATGATAATAATAAGATGACATTGACATGTTGTTTGTAACGTTAATAGTCATTGTAAAATAGGCAGGTACAAAAGTTGGACCTGATCAACTCAGATCACTGATTTGAATAAGAATAACAACAATTATTTATTGTTGTATGCCTCGTTCCTGAAAAGGTTCTTATTCAAATCAGTGGTCAAAGCTGAAACGGTCCGACTTTTGTACCTGCCTTTGTAAAATGTCTTTCATGTGTTACTGAATTTCAATATATCATGGAAAATTATTCCAAAAAACTTTACTTGCCTATTTGGCTAGCAAGCCAACTACAAAATCTACTAGCCCAGGGCTATCAGACAGGAGATTCTTTACATGGTGTCTGCAGAATCTGGTCTCCAACAACAATGACAATCGTTATTCTGCTCTGTTAGATTTACAAAATGTAAGAAGAAAAACTTTAAAGATGATTTCCAGACTGTTCTGCGTAGTCTCGGCAGCCAAATGTTTATTAACATTGTAAGTTTCCACTCAATGCAATGCAAATGAATATTATTCATTACAAACCACATACCTTATCTTTGAGGCCTTTCAAATTCTTTTTCCAGCAGCTTCATTGCTTTTTACAGCTGCGAAGTTCTTTCATCAAGTCAGATATGAGAAATAATGAAGCAGAAAGGTTTGACTGCTTCGCATCCATAATAGCGGTTGTTTTGAAACTTTGAATTTACTTCATGTAAGTAGTTGCAAAATGTTTACTTTTTGTGATGTCTTACATGAAACAAAACAAAAACCACAAACAAACTCTTGAGAGTATTCAGTACAGACTGGAAATCACTTTTAAGTAATGGTAAGTGATTATTAATTAATTAAATACACTAACAATAATTTATTGTTAATGACAATTCTGCCTCTCATAATGGGCTAGCTCTATCAATCTTAAGTACTTTGAGAGTTACTAACCCCACTATCTTTGTCTTTTGTAGGATAAGATGTACTATCCAGGCAGGTAATAAAGATGAAACTAGAATGACTGACAAAGAAGGAGAAGAAACTGTTTTTTAGTCCATAACTGTAAGCAAGGAATATAATATTTTATTATATGCACATCACTGAAATACCAGTTGAGCTTTTGCGTGAAAACATGATATCTTCACAAGTGAAAATAACATGTCATCTTGTTCACACATCTAAGATCACCATTGGGTGTGGTTACATTCATTTGCAAATTGCACCTCACTTAGGGAAAGTGAAATGATTTGGTATTTCATTGGTTTTAATATAATATAATAGAACATTACACGGCTGCTTGGAGAAAATATTTCACCTGTTTGCTGCACTCGTGAAATATATTTCAACACTTAAAGAGAAATGTTCATCTCCACTCCATACAGCCATGCAATATCCTCTGTGTCTTGTTAGGAGCTGACATATCAGATCAATGTAATGTTATTGGTTTTTGAAGGCTCCCTTAGACCATTAAAAAAGTAAAAAGTGTCTGCTTATAAAGGGTTAGATTGTAAACTATAACAAAGTTGTGTAGGACACTGTAAACTCTACTCGCAGTAAACAGACAACTCTGTTGAAGTTTTTGGTGTTGCTGTTGAGAAAGCTTGACAGGCAATATTATAATGTGATTGTAAGTGGAGATGTCTAGATTTCTTGACATGATGAACAGTCTCAAATCTGTCTTCAGTGTGGATACATACTTTGTGACCAGTAGTTATTACTTGTATAATATGGAGGAGTCCATGTTGCATCATTGCTAAAGGACAATAAACTGAAAGTTTAGTTTGTTGCACTTTTCTTATGTTATGTTTTGATATTCTAATGCAGTATTCCTTCATACAGAAAGCACAAGCTGCTTCCCTCAAGAAAAGTGATTTTTAAAAGCGGATTGCCTGATTCGAGGTGTTGTGACTCTCAATACCAAGAATTTTGAAATAAAATGAATTGTCAAATTTTTCACGACCTTTAAATGTGAGCATGTGAATAATCTTTTGCGCCCATTTTGAAAGCTACACCAAATGGCTACATCTGAGAGTCCCAAAATTAAAGGCATTTCTGGCCACCCTCAGCAATTCCATTTTCATATTTGCAAATGGCGCCTCATATGCATGATCCAGCAGGCATATAAATATGTTAGCTAGGGTTTATGGCCCCGTTAAGTGTTTTTCGAGATGAAAATCACTAACATATCAAAATCAAGTGGGTGGGAACTAGAAAAGAGTGAGTTGCCATGGGACAGAACTTTTTATAGCCGTAGGTGTGTTTCCTGTAGAACTATTAGCCTGCCAAGTTTCAATGGTCTGCGGTGCAAATTGGCCAAGATAGCTCTAATTATATACTTGAGATAATATTGGGTTGAGTATATGACGTCATCAGTCATCTCATTTGCATAATTTACACATTTTTCAAACTTAAATTTGCAAATGGTAAACAGCGTTTTTATTCTTTCATGTAATTCTATGTGATAAACCTAAAATATCAAGGGGTAAAAGTTTGATCATAGTACCACGTTAACATTAAAACGCTCGACACTAAATTGGCGGCGAGGATTTCACAGGAATACAGGAACAGAATGGCGACCAACATCGGCTATAAACAGTTTCCGGAATTCGACATTCACAAGAATCCAGAAACCGTTTACGCTCGCTTCGTCAAATATGCTGAGCGGTTCAAGAATAGCCACTTGAAAGCATACAACATTACAGACAAGGCTGGTATTATGAGCTGAGAGATGTTAACCTGCCATTACAATGTCATCAATCAACATCAGATCAGACGACACAGAAGAAGAGTAGGCACAGAGAAACAGCTAGTAGGTACAGAGGAAGAGTAGACACAGAGGAACGGAGGAACAGTAGACACACAGGAACAGTAGACTCAGAGGAACAGTAGACACGGAGGAACAGAGGAACAGTAGACGCAGAGGAACAGAGAAACAGTCGACACAGAGGAACAGAGGAACAGTAGACACAGAGGAGCAGTAGACACGGAGGAACAGAGGAACAGTAGACGCAGAGGAACAGAGAAACAGTCGACACAGAGGAACAAAGGAACAGTAGACACAGAGGAACAGTAGACACGGAGGAACAGAGGAACAGTAGACGCAGAGGAACAGAGAAACAGTCGACACAGAGGAACAGAGGAACAGTAGACACAGAGGAGCAGTAGACACGGAGGAACAGAGGAACAGTAGACGCAGAGGAACAGAGAAACAGTCGACACAGAGGAACAAAGGAACAGTAGACACAGAGGAACAGTAGACACGGAGGAACAGAGGAACAGTAGACGCAGAGGAACAGAGAAACAGTCGACACAGGGGAACAGAGGAACAGTAGACACAGAGGAGCAGTAGACACAAAGAAACAGTAGACACAGAGGAACAAAGGAACAGTAGACACAGAGGAAAAGTAGACTCAGAGGAACGGAGGAACAGTAGACACAGAGGAACAGAGGAACAGAGAAACAGTAGACACAGAGGAACAGTAGACACAGAGGAGCAGTAGACACAGAGCAACAGTAGACGCAAAGGGACAGTAGACGCGGAGGAACAGTAGACACAGAGGAACAGAGGAACAGAGAAACAGTAGACACAGAGGAACAGAGGAACAGTAGACACAGAGGAGCAGTAGACACAGAGCAACAGTAGACGCAAAGGGACAGTAGACGCGGAGGAACAGTAGACACAGAGGAACAGTAGACACAGAGGAACAGTAGACACAGAGGAACAGTAGACACAGAGGAACAGTAGACGCAGAGGAACAGTAGACGCAGAGGAACAGTAGACACAGAGGAACAGTAGACACAGAGGAACAGTAGACACAAAGGAACAGTAGACGCAGAGGAACTGAGGAACAGTAGACACAGAGGACCAGTAGACGCAGAGGAACAGTAGACTCAGAGGAACGGAGGAACAGTAGACACAGAGGAACGGAGGAACAGTAGACACAGAGGAACAGAGGAACAGTAGACACAGAGGAACAGTAGACACAGAGGAACGGAGGAACAGTAGACACACAGGAACAGTAGACTCAGAGGAACAGTAGACACAGAGGAACAAAGGAACAGTAGACACAGAGGAACAGTAGACTCAGAGGAACAGAGGAACAGTAGACGCAGAGGACCAGAGAAACAGTAGACACAGAGGAACAGAGGAACAGTAGACACAGGGGAGCAGTAGACACAGAGAAACAGTAGACGCAGAGGGACAGTAGACGCGGAGGAACAGTAGACACAGAGGAACAGTAGACACAGAGGAACAGTAGACACAGAGGAACAGTAGACACAGAGGAACAGTAGACTCAGAGGAACAGTAGACGCAGAGGAACAGTAGACACAGAGGAACAGTAGACACAGAGGAACAGTAGACACAGAGGAACAGTAGACACAAAGGAACGGTAGAAAAAGAGGAACAGTAGACACAGAGGAACAGAAGACTCAGAGGAACGGAGGAACAGTAGACACAGAAACGGAGGAACAGTAGACATAGAGGAACGGAGGAACAGTAGACACAGGAGCAGTAGACACAGAGGAACAGTAGACTCAGAGGAACGGAGGAACAGAAGACACAGAGGAACGGAGGAACAGTAGACACAGAAACGGAGGAACAGTAGACATAGAGGAACAGTAGACTCAGAGGAACAGTAGACTCAGAGGAACGGAGGAACAGTAGACACAGAAACGGAGGAACAGTAGACATAGAGGAACGGAGGAACAGTAGACACAGGAACAGTAGACTCAGAGGAACGGAGGAACAGAAGACTCAGAGGAACGGAGGAACAGTAGACACAGAGGAACGGAGGAACAGTAGACACAGAAACGGAGGAACAGTAGACATAGAGGAACGGAGGAACAGTAGACACGGGAGCAGTAGACACAGAGGAACAGTAGACTCAGAGGAACGGAGGAACAGTAGACACAGAGGAACGGAGGAACAGTAGACACAGAGGAACAGAGGAACAGTAGACACAGAGGAACAGTAGACACAGAGGAACAGTAGACACAGAGGAACAGTAGACACAGAGGAACGGAGGAACAGTAGACACACAGGAACAGTAGACTCAGAGGAACAGTAGACACAGAGGAACAAAGGAACAGTAGACACAGAGGAACAGTAGACTCAGAGGAACAGAGGAACAGTAGACGCAGAGGACCAGAGAAACAGTAGACACAGAGGAACAGAGGAACAGTAGACACAGGGGAGCAGTAGACACAGAGAAACAGTAGACGCAGAGGGACAGTAGACGCGGAGGAACAGTAGACACAGAGGAACAGTAGACACAGAGGAACAGTAGACGCAGAGGAACAGTAGACACAGAGGAACAGTAGACACAGAGGAACAGTAGACACAGAGGAACAGTAGACACAGAGGAACAGTAGACACAAAGGAACGGTAGAAAAAGAGGAACAGTAGACACAGAGGAACAGAAGACTCAGAGGAACGGAGGAACAGTAGACACAGAAACGGAGGAACAGTAGACATAGAGGAACGGAGGAACAGTAGACACAGGAGCAGTAGACACAGAGGAACAGTAGACTCAGAGGAACGGAGGAACAGAAGACACAGA
>OZ026600.1:5562860-5592860 GCA_964020085.1 Micromussa lordhowensis | reverse complement strand
AATTGAAATTAATAATTAAGAGTTCACACTTAATCGATTTTGCGTTTGGCCTTCCTAGTTCTTTAGTTTACCCGATGCCTTTGATTGCAATGCCTTTGATTGTCTGGTTTCATATCAAACTGGCTTCAGATTAACGCATGAAATGCGATCTCGGATAACCTAATCTTTCGAAATTCCCAGGGGATGTATGCCCCTAGACCCCGCTACAATATTGGACAAAACTGTTTAAACATTTTCACTAATTTGGGTACTACAGTTCAGTTTTCCAACCCCCACTCCCCCATTTCAATGTTGCTAATGCTGTCGTGTTGTGAAAACGAAGCGCAAACCCTAAGAAACAACATTAAACAGTTACGGTTTGTGCATCTGAAACGTTTAGCCTAAATTTTTCAAATTTGTCGTTTGCAATCTGTTTCAATCTTCTCCTTGTTCCTTTATGGTTTATTTTTATCTCTATGGTGTTTTTCTATCTTTGTAAAGTATTATTTCAGGTTTCATTTAATTTAAAGGTAATTTTGCACGCGGTCAAATGAACTCAAAATGTCATGACTGGGCTCCTTTAAGTAGGGGGAGAAGGGGATAAAATATTCTTACCCGCTTGCAAGTCAGGACTTTTGTATGAGTAAAATCAGAAAGTTGTACAATTACCAGTAATTGTTAAAACTTGGCTGGCAAATATACTATGAATAGCATGAAAGTGACTTTTTTGGCTTTCAATGCAGGAAACTCTATTTCTGATAGCTTAGATCTTAAAAACAATCTAGGGAAACTTGCTCCGAACCGCCTACTTTCCGTTACTTTTTGCGGAATACTGAGCCAGATGAACGTTCGGTTACAGCCTGGTTGTGAGGAAACAGTTTGTTGTTAAAAATAAGAAAAGGCGACATGTAAAGTAAAGTGGCATTTACTTGGCAGCTGCTGGTTAGGCGACATCGGTCGTCTGAAGCAAAAGCACACCTCGCTTAGTCTGGGTCATAACAAAATCAACATGGTGGATTTAAGACTGCCTGGTAAAGTTTTTGTTGAAAACCTTGTGAACAATCAGGTTTCACCAGGTCTGAAGGGTGTTTTGTGTTCCTCTTTGCCTACTGTTCCTCAGCACCTAATGTTCATCTGTTCCTCTGCACCCACTGCTCCCCTGGTTCTCTGGGCCTACTGCTACTCTGTTCCTGTCCCTTTGTGTCTACTCTTTCTCTGCACCTGCTGTTCCTCTGTTCTCTGTGCCTACATCTCCCTCGTTCCTCTCTGCCTACTCTTTCTCTGTACCTCTGTGCCCACTGTTCCTGTGTCTACTGTTCCTCTGTTCTTCTGCTCCGCTGTTCCTCTGTATCTACTTTTCCTTTGTTCCTCTCTTCGCCTCTTTTCCTCTACGTCAACTATTTCTCTCCTCCTTTGTTACTCTCTATCTACTGTTCCTCTATTCCTCTCTTTGCCTCAGTTCCTCTGTTTTTTTTTTTATTAGGGAATACAATGCCTACAATACAATTACGGACGGTACACTATTTAGACTACTAACAGCACTAGCTCTATTTACATCATATTGGTCTAATTGTTTACACTATTTAAACTAGGTATACCTATCGATAGAGTGCCAACGAGCGAATAATTTGTGCTATAATAAGGGGTTTATTAATACAGCATAACGGATTTTTGGTTCTCTTCTGTTGCAAACATTACCGAGAGAAAATTATAACGCGTTTACCGGCAGGTAACGTTCGTCACGCAATCCCTTAATATCAAGAGTATTGGAATGTATCGCTGCTCGGTCGAACTTTCAGTTCAATATGATGGGCAAAGTCAAACTGAAAGTGGACACGCTAGTTTGATTGATGAACACGACTCGTTTAATTCTGTCGCAAAACAGATCCGATTGGTGTTTTGAACACTGGATTCGACTGTATGATAAACACGCTCGTTCAGTTCTGTTCGGAAACACTGCCGACTCAACCTTCAGTTCGATATGCTAGATTTCAACACTGGATTTGCTCTAGTGGTTCGACTGGTGAACACAATCTTTCCAAAAAAGCTGCCCGATGGAACTTTCAGTTCGATATAGGTAAACAGAGAAGGAATACACTGTTTCGATTCATGAACAAGGTCGTTCAATTCCGTGGTGAACACGCTGGTTCGTTTTCATGTCGATTTTGTGTCTTAGATTTGCTCTTGTCTAACAGTTTTCCTGAATATTCGATTAGAAGAAGAGTTTTGTAAAGGGTACGCTCCCCAATTGAACTTTCATTTCGATAAAGTTAGAGAGGAAACACGCTGGTTCGATATATTCTGAGACTATGAAATTGTTCACAGTTGGATAAACACAACAGCAAAGAAAACAATGATATTCCACGAGACAAGTCTAGATGTAACGCGCCTCCTGATTGGCTAAAAACTACAATAGCTCGAATAGTTCCGTCCTTGCAATTGGCTCAAACTGAGCCATTGTTACATCTTACACTTTTCGCATACGCCATTCTTCGCGCGGCACTATTCTCTGCCGCCTCGCCAGCCGAGCGTCTTCGCTCGGCTGGCTCGTTGGCAATTACAATATCTACACAACTTACAGTACACTTTTAACAAATACAGTGACGACAAGGGGCAAAGAAAAAAAAGAGAGCAATATAGATAAATTGCTGTTCCTCTGTGGTTACTCTCCTCTTCTGTTCCTCTGCTCCTCTGCACCTACAGTTCCTCAGTGTCTACTGTTCCTCTGTTCTTCTGCTCCGCTGTTCCTCTGTATCTACTTTTCCTCTGTTCCTCTCTTCGCCTCTGTTCCTCTCTATCTACTGTTCCTCTATTCCTCTCTTCGCCTCCGTTCCTCTGTGTCTACTGTTCCTCTGTGGTTACTCTCCTCCTCTGTTCCTTTGTGCCTACAGTTCCTCAGTGCCTACTGTTCCTCTGTTCTTCTGCACGTTCTGTTCCTCTCTACCTACCGTTCCTCTCCACGTACTGTTCGTCAGTATCTACCGTTCTTCTGTTTCTCTATTCGTCTGTCCCTACTACTCCCCTGTTCCTTTGTATATCTTCCACCTACTGTACCCGGTTCTTCTCTGGCTGCTGTTCCTCTGCACCTGCTGTTACTCTGTTCCACTACTGTTCCTCGGTATTAATTTGATGATTAACAATTTCAGTTGCCGGTATATGAGACCAGGCCTGATCTTTGCCACATAGCCCCAAGGGGAGTAGCCGTGTCACATCCCTTCGTGTACCGATGTTGTCTAACCAGCGAAAGCAAATGTCACTGTCGTTTTTCTGCATGAAGTCCTTTGTCGCTGTCCGTACAAGGTTGATTTTATTCAATGGAAGAGCACACAAGTTTCTGACTTTTACAGACTTCACAATCCTTCACAAGAGAATACAATTTCTAAATAGGCAAAAAGGGTCGATTCAATGCGGCTGTCTTTTCTAGTGCTTCTCGTGTCGCTGTCGAATTTTAGCGGCGCATTCGATTCGCTTGTCGCTGATTTTCAGGGTCGTGTCGCTTGCCTCTTTACCCCTTGGAAGGCGTCACAGCAGAGGTGAAGAGAGCGAAAGTGACATGTAAACAATGTAAACAAATAGATGACGTGACGTCACAAAAGATTACTTGAAAACGAGGTTGGCACGCAATGTTTTTTCCGCCCCACTCTGCCCATTCTTCCTCATCCGCACTGATTCGAAATGGCCGAACAAGGCGACGGTTTCATAAAGTTCACTCCAGAGTTTATCACGAAGACGCTGATAGGGAAGGTAAAATGTGCACAATTGGTTTTCACGCTTCTTGCCGGCGCTTGTGGCTCATCAGTTATCTCGTACCTTGATTGCAACTGTAGTGCGAAATTTGGTTTCTTCGACTTCGTTGCTTGGTCCGCCTTCATCAGCGCCCTCATTGACATGATCATCCACCTGCTTGGCTTGTGGGAAAGACTGCTGTGGATTTTCCGCCATCCTGCGATTCATGCGGTACTGTGTGCTCTAGCAGTCCTGGGTTTCTTGATCGGTTCGTCGCTTGCAGCTTCGTGTGCTAAATATTGGTGTGTCACCAGCAAGAGTACTGCCGGAGCTGCTTCGTTTTTCGGTTTCGTTAGCCTCGTTCTGTTCGCAGTAGAGGCCTTCCTACAGTTTAAGGAATACAGAAGTATGCAAGAGGAAGCGCACCATCAATCTTCAGGAGAAAGCAAGCAGCCAGATTACATAGAGCCTCCACCAAGTGGGGTTGTATGAATGTTTCCTGTAGCGAATCTGACAACAATTGCTGAAATTGTAGCTTTTTTGTAAACATTTTGTGCTTTGTGAAGCGATGTTGCGTGTCCGAGGAAACTGCACAAAGACGGGGAATGACGGTATCGGAGGTAAAGGAGCAAAGAATGCAAAGAAAGCGACAGTAGGCAATTATGTATTGTACAATTGGTTTTCGTACCTGTCACGCTGGACTTGGCACTCGACCATTCGTAATTAAAACGCATGGCCGCATTGTGTATTCAATTCAGTTGACTGTGTGAGAGATCTAAGCTTGTATTCATTTTTAGTTTTCGAAAAAGTTGTCATGAATTGATTATTTGCTCCCTGATCTAGTGTATACACTTCGTGATAAAAGATGACACAATCAGTTATCAGAATTCATACAAGTTTCCTTCGCCTTACCACGTCATGTTCTTTTTATAGCTCGCGGAAAAAGTAGCCAAATTTTAAAATTTGGGTAAGTAGCTCAACATAAGATAGATTGTAGCCAAATTATGGTATTTTTTCATTACTGATGACACTTTCTGACCATTATTATGTATTTGCGATATTAATATGAAAGAACTTCCATTGTTGTAATTTGCAATATTGATCTAAAAGAACTACAAGATATGAGCGATTAAATTTGTAAAGAGGAAAAGCTGTTACTGATATTAAGCATATGTGATGTATATTAGCATATGCAATGTAGGTCGCCTTTGTCTTGAAAGCCTCAAAAATATTCAACTTGTGTTTTGAAAGTGACTGTTAAAGCACTAGTGTACATGGAAATTTTGCACATTTTTAGTGCTATTTTGACTTTTAATATCATCGCTGAAGCCTGGTTTTCACTACGACATTGACACAAGAGTGAGCCTATAGGTAGTGATAACACTCGCAACTCAAGCATTAGCATGTACACATGGGCAAAATGGATAATTGCCTTGCATGCTTATAAGGAAGAAAAAACTTATTACAATAGTGGCAAAAATAGCGTCGTGCACTAATGACGTCACAAAAATTTAACCTCTGGGGGTGACTCAGACAAACAAACCATTCCATGCGTTACTTCTTTGAGAGCGGCGTATGGAACAACGGTGCTCGTAAGCTCTTTAGCGCAATACTCGGAGATTTATTTCGCTATTTGATGGCCTCTGTAGCTCAAAATGTTAGAGAACGGAAGGTAGTCTAAGCTAGTCTGTCATGTCTTATACTAATATCAAAATACAAAATAATATATACCATTAATACATAACAGGAATACTTTGTAACACATTATTTTCAGTTCCATACCTACATGATACAGAAACAAGATGGTGGTTGATGTTGATGCATGGTTATGCTTATGCCTACAGCAGCACGTTCTCACTTGACACAAGCACAAAAAGAACAAAACTTTTTGTTCCGCTTGTGTTGTCTGTATCCTCACTTTCGTGTGCTTGTGTTTATGCTGCAGGGAAATCCAGGCCTTTACGGCATTAAATTTGCCTTCAACACTAAGATAAGACTTGCACAAATTGAGCTAGTGCTATACGATAACAATTAAATATTGGTCACACTTCACTTTTGGGGTAAGTGGTAGGCATAAGGGGAAATCGCAGCACTAAATGTAAAGCATCCAGCATAGTGATTTTATGGGTCTGCCCACCACTTTCCCTCAGCATTTTGGTGTTGTCATGAGATGAGTGAAGGTGTGCCATATATTTCATTGTTATTGTAATGCTAGCTTCGCAAATTGAAGCATGCTTCCAGAGAATCGTCAGAAAGCAATCACGCATTTTCATGGTGATTCTTGACAGAAGAAAATTGTAATAAAGACAGTAAACAACTTAAGTGAAGGTTAGCGTAACATTTTCCTGAGTTGAGGCTAGTCATTAGCGGCCCATGATTTTGAAACTTGGGGATTATATTGATAGATCTCATCGAGGACCAAATTAAAAATAAAAAGGGTCAAGTGTTTTTTGATTGCCACCCAGTTTAATAACAATTACTGTTTCTGAAAATCAAATGGAACAATTTCTTTGGGATTTTCACGCAAGGTAATTTATTACAAGACTTATTTAATACCAAAGTACTTTTCAGTCAAGTCTTGTGGCCATAGGATAACATTTTGAAACTGCTTTTTTTGCATTTTTGAGATCATGAACCTTCACCCGCAATTTTTTCAACTATCAATATCAAATCCGAGGGGGGGGGGGGGGGGTTGGGCAACCCACAGGAATTTGACTGTGGCGTATATCCCCAGGGTGGAGATTTTGATCGGACATCATGCATTTGATCTTTCAATTTTATTATAGTAGAAGAGAAGTAAACCATTTGTTTCTGCTAATTTTGACAATTCTTTTTTTGCCCGGGGGTGGGGATTTTGATAATTTTTTTTAGAAAATGTCAAAATCCCAACCCTATGCCCGACCTCCCACCCCCCCCCCCCTCTCAGGCTTGACAAGTTATGGTGATACTCTAGTCACTCAGTATTGAGATCTGCTCATGTTGGTGCCTTATATCCACAAAATCTCTAGAACTTTTTGCAATAGGGGCTATTAGGTTTTAGTGATAAAACAACAGGGCCTTTTGCAATATTTAAGCAGCAATTTATATCACAGGAATTTTGCTACATTTTTAGTCAAAGTGGTATTAAAATCATGACTTATTTTCACCTGCACAAGAAATTGCATTTCCTTAAGCACTAAAATGTTAGTATATTGTACAAACTATCCATACTCCGCCCACAGAAGGGGTTGGAGTTTCCATGGGATGGAGCGGGTTCTGTAAGACCAAAAAATTTAAAGAAATGCATGAACCTTAAAATTTCCAGAGGGATGAGGGCCTGTGGAGACTTAGGCTCGATTACCAGCCACTGTTCGGGAAAGGAGCCCGCGCTCCTCTCCCGAACTCACGGCTGGACTTGTGGACCTTAGTATTGTTAATTTCGACCAATAACAAATCTGCCTGCCTCAATCGAGCAGGCTGCATAAATTATCTTTTTCGCAGTAACAAAGAAGTTGTGCGATATGAAGACCGATCATGTTAGCAGGAAATGTAACCAAATACCCTCAACTGATGAAATAATGCCTGATCTATTCCATAACGGCATATACAACACACAAAATAGTCAACAGACTTTATGCGTGAGAATCTATATTTGAATCATGTGGTGCCAGAACATCAGATAACGAACAAAGTCAACAAAGATCAGAGGGATAAAGGCAACATCGATCTCAAGAAAAACAATACTCGAGCAAATTGATGCATATGGTAGTCTTCTTGAAGGAAAGTGACACCAGTCTCTGGCAAAGCCAAACAAAATTAAATTTTTAAATGAACCAAAGCAAACTGAACTAGCAAAATGGTGTCAACACGATGCACGACCTTTGACATGTCATTTGCCACACCACAGTCAAACAACTCTGCTCTACTTTTTTTTAAAAAACTCTTCTATAGAAAACAGCATACAATGCCTTTCCATAACAACAGTGTGAAACAAAATAGGTTGGAAGGCCAAAATTAAAAGAGGTGGGGAAAACGGCACCTGTACAAATGTTACGAGCCGTAGGCGTCATGTAGGGCCGGCCTATGATTGTCATCAGATGACATTTCTGACCACCAGAAACGCCACAAGAATTTTAATTATGAATTTACGTCACAGACATGGTTTGCCGCTCACGCGTCCAGCTGTCTTTTCTCGGGGAGGATGACTTACAGACCAGACACGAGAGAGTGGCAGAAATCGAGCCTAGTGGAGACTCCAATATGAAAAGGTTGGGCTGCTCGTCAGAAAATTTGAATTAAACCCTTATAGGAGACCACTCTGGGCATGACTCAGGCTTTATTTGACCTGGCCTGCGTTAGTAGACCGGAATCGAGAGACCAGCAGAAATCAAGCCTAAAAGCGAAAATAAGAGCATTAATTTCTTTTATTATCATTTCTTTGAGTGCACAAAAATTCTTTGCCAGCTAAAAAACAGGTGTTTTGTCATAAGCACCCAAAGTGAGACCAGAATCCTAGATTTATAGCCCAAAGCCAGACGAAAAGCATCCCCAATCTTCTAGATCAAAAACAAAAATTACTAAATGCTCTATCCACACAAACTTTCAATTTTCAATCCTTATTGTTTTCTTTGAAACTGAAGATTTCAAAAATCACAACACAACAAAAAACTGCAACACAAAAATCTGCACTCTCACATTCCATCTCAATACAATAAAAATTGGTGGCCCACAAGTATCACGGAAAAAGTATTAAGTTAATACTGCACACTATTTAAAAAAAAATGCATCAAAATGCATTAATTAACATTAACTTTAGTTTTAGTGACTTACGTTTTAGGTAAGCAAAGTTATTCTGGCAACCACTACAAAGGTTTGTAAATGTCAGAGCAAACATTTGTGACTGGCAAGGCAAAAGTTTGTGAACGCTATGGCAAAAGTTTGTGAAAGCCATGGGAAACATTTGTGAATGCCACAGCAAAAGTTTGTGAACATCATGGCAAAAGTTTGTGAACGGCACAGCAAAAGTTTGTGAAAGCCATGGCAAAAATTTGTGAATGCTATGGCAAAAGTTTGTGAATGCCACAGCAAAAAGTTGTGAAAATTGAAAACAAAGCTGTAACGAGAAGCGGAAAGACAACAGAGTCCGCAAAACAAACTTATTTATTGTGCTGAGCAGCAACAACGAAAACTACAACATGGCGGACCGCACGAGACGAGGCACGTGACTCTCCAGGCGGGAACTAGACTAATACTTCATGTAAGCGTACTCGTTACATCTCCCTTCCTAAGTCTAATAGTCCCGCAAATGCAGACAGAACATTTATGATAATAAAAAAAGAAGGCAATAACATGTTCGAATCTGTCTCAGATAATCTTGTACATTAAACGCCTAAACCAACTGAAATGTTATGCACAAGTACATAATGAAGCCAAATTAATGGGGCACAAGGCAGAGTCAGTGTTATTTCAGCACTCATAATCTTTCAACCACACTGGTGGGCGGCGTTCACGCACTGGGCGACCTTCAGTGTGCGGCTCAGAAACCACTGGTGATGATGGTATCATTAGCTGTGGCAGGTCAGCTGGGCCTGACTCAACCAGTTCAGTAGGATCGGTCAACTCGAGGTTTGTTTCCACTGACTCCGGTAACTCCTCTGGTGTTGCTCGGAGCCATTTGCGGTTCCGACGATAATGCTTTCCGTTCACCTCAACCAAGTAGGAACGGGTCGAACGGGTCGAACGGGTCGAACGGGTCCCTTCCTGTCCAATTACGCGCCCCAGTGACCATTCCTTCTCGCGTGGCAATCGCATTCTAATGGCATCACCATCATGCAATTTTGGCAGTTCATGTGAGTGACGATCATAGTAGTGTTTCTGCTTCTGCTTCCTAATCTTGATCTTTTCGGGGACATCAGTTATCACCTGTGGCGTTAACAATTGCTTGGCTACTGGGAGACGGGTGCGCGTTCGCCTACCATATAGTAGCTGAACAGGAGAAGCATTCATACCCTCAGTTGGTGTGTTGCGCCACTCGAGTAACGCCAGCAGAGGATCACGCTTATCAGCTCGGGCTTTGATCAGTAATGACTTGCAAGTCTTAACCGCATTTTCAACACGACCATTACTTTGTGCGTGATAAGGGCTTGATGTGGTGTGGTGAAAGTCCCATTCCTTACTGAAGGTCTTGAAATCTTCACTGTTGAAGGGAGGCCCATTGTCACTGATGATGATCACAGGAATGCCATGCCTGGAAAACCACGACTCTAGGACGGTGATGACACGGGTGCTGGTGGTTCTACTCATATCTTGCACTTCAAAATAACCAGAGTAGTAATCAACGGCTATCAGAAATGATTGCCCGTCCAGCACAAACAGATCAACGCCAACTTTCTCCCAAGGCAGATTAGGCACATCATGAGGCTTTAATGGCTCTTTACATTGTTCAGGCTGATAGCGGTTACAGATTCCACACCTTGACAAGTGATCTTTGAGTTGAGCTGTGATTCCAGGCCAGTAAACAATGTCACGAGCACGACGCAATGTTCCTTCGATTCCAATATGTGATTCATGCAGGCTCTTTACAATGCCAGAACGCTCTTTAAATGGTATCACAAGGCGATGACCCTTGTATACCAATCCATCTTCTATGGTCAGCTCATCACGGCTGTTGCAATACAGCTCCATTACTTGCCTCCGACGCCTGTCAAAATTGTGGGCTTCTGACAGGGTCTCTGGCCAACCTTCATGGATAATACCAGACAGAATCTGTAATTCTTCATCCTTGGCAGTCTCCTCACGCAGGTTTTTCAGACGAGTGGGGGAGACACTTAGATCTTCACCATGTTTGATCTGCTCCAACTCAAAGGCGAACAGTCGTTCTCTGATCGAGCGGACGTCACTGTCCTGGGTCCGACTCACTGGTTCATCTTTTAAGTACGCGCGACTTAATGTGTCAGCTAAAAACATGGTTTCTCCTTTCTTGTATTCCACTTGAATGTCATAGTTCTGCAGGCGGAGGCGCATGCGTTGAAGGCGTTTTGGCGAACTGTGGATGGGCTTCTTGAATATGGTTTCCAGCGGCTTGTGGTCTGACTGCACAATTACATTGCTCCTTCCAAAGATGTACTGATCAAATTTCTCACACGCATAGACTATGGCGAGTAGCTCTTTTTCAATCTGAGCATAGTTTTGTTCAGTTTGAGTCATCACACGAGAGCTGAAAGCCACTGGACGCTCCTCTTGTAACAGAGCTGCGCCAAGTCCACTTTGGGAAGCATCGCATTGAATGACCACTGGCTTTTTCACGTCATAGTAGGCAAGTACAGGTGCAGATACAATCATTTCCTTGACACGGGTCACAGCATCAGCATGACTTTGCAGCCAGCACCACTCAGCATCCTTTTCAGTGAGTTTTCTCAAGACTTCTGTTTCTTCAGATAGACGTGGGAGGAACTTGGCTAAGTAGTTCACCATGCCAAGGAACCTACGTAAGGACTGAACATCAGTGGGGTCTGGCATCCCCACAATTGCTTCAACCTTGTGTGGATCTGGTTTCAGTCCCTCGGGGGTCAGAATGTGTCCAATGAAAGGAACTTCTTGCTGTCTCAGTCGAGCTTTCTTCTTGTTCAACTTCAGGTTTCTCTCACGGCAGCGGTCCAGGAAAGCACGCACATTTCGGTCGTGATCTGCCTGCCACTCAGTAGGTGTGTTGCCAAATCCAACAACCACGAAATCGTCTGCAATGACTTCTACTCCTTTAAGACCCTCAACGTGCTCTCGCATTTTGCGCTGCCAAACTTCCGGTGCACTGTTGATGCCGAATGGCATTCGTTTCCAACGATAACGCCCGAACGGGGTGTTAAATGTTGTTAAACTACTAGACTCATCGTCAAGTTCCACTTGCCAGAAACCATTACTGGCGTCAAAAACACTGAAGAGTTTTGCCCCATTCAGCCTAGTTGCAATTTCTTCAATTGTGGGCATCGGAAAATGTTCACGCTTTATGGCCAGATTCAGATCCCTGGGATCCAAACAGATGCGTAACTTGGTTTCTCCCTCAGCTTCAGTGGATGACTTGCTCACCACTAGCATACTTGATACCCAGTCAGTAGGCTGGTCGACTTGTTCAATTATGTTGGCAGCTACCATTTCTTCAAGTTTCCTCTGAACTCGCTCAGTCATCGCAACAGGTAAACGCCGCGGAGGATGTACTACAGGTCTGATGGACTCGTCTGTCACAATGTGGTACTGTCCATCCAACTTTCCAAGGCCTTCAAATACATCATCATACTCTTCTAGCAATGGCTCTGTGTATGTCTTCAGTACATTCACGCGTGGATCTCGGTCACTGTCCAGAATCTTTATCAGGTTCATCTGCAGCATTGTCTGCTTAGACAATATGGGCTCATACCCATGGCCCCTGACTACATTGACTTCAATTTTGTGTGCGTTTCCTTTGCGGGAGACATATACCGTGGCTTTGCCCTCGATGGGTTGCTCATCTCCATTGGCTAAAACCAGGACCGACTTGCCTCGTGCACTGAGGAAATTTAAGTGCAGATCGCCTGTCACCTTCTTGTAGACATCCAACGGCAAAAGATTGCACTCAGCCCCAGTGTCCATTAAGAAGCTTACATCATGACCTGAAAGGGGCTTTGACTCCTTTGATACAGTGAGGGTCACCATCTCACGACCTCCGTTTCCAACGCCTGCAGCACTTAAATAGAATCGCTCTTGGACAGTAGACACCTTGCTTTTTGAAGGGCACTTGGCAACAAAATGATTCTTCTTTTTACAATATGCACAAATCTGACCAAAGGCAGGGCAGCTGCGTCTTTCGTGGTTCCGACCACAGAATCTGCAGTCCTTGATCCAGCCACTGCTGACAGATGGGACATTTTCTGACTGCTCCTTCTCTTTCTCTTTCACAGCACTCAATCCAGACTCGGCAGACATAACTTTCATTTGAACGGCAGTACTTTCGGCGGCACGTGCGATATCTATAGCTTTCTAAAGGGTCAATTTCTTCTCTTTGAGCAAATTTTCACGTACCTTAGCAGTTTTGGTACCTGTCACCAGGCGATCCCGGAGAAGCTGATCAGGTGTAACTGACTCGAAATCACAATTTGCTGCGATTTGGCGAAGCTCCGTCAAATATTGATCAACAGTTTCAGATTCCCGCTGATCCCGCGTAAAGAAAAGAAAACGTTCGTAAATAGTGTTTTCCCTGGGAATGCAATACTCTTCAAACTTGCTTACAACCGCAGCGATTTTCTTCGCGTCGTCTGGCGAGGACCATGTGAAAGTACGAAACACCTTGTTCGCTTCTTTTCCAATTACTGCCAAAAGTGTTGCTACTTGGCGTGCTTCTTCCTCTTTATCGAGCTTCGTAGCCAACCTGTAATTATTCCAAGCAGAGACCCAAGTTCGCCAATTGGACGCTGTCGAACCATCGTTTAGCTCGAGTATGTCAGGAGGAGGTATCTGGAAATTCGCCATAGGCCGTTCCGAAATTCAACAGGGAACTGGGGCGAGTTTCAAATTTTAACCAATCGATAAACTGACACCACCACATGAAAGATCATGTCGAGATTGATCATTTGACCAAATATGATGCTTTTAGGATGAAAAGAGACTAAGTTATGGACCTTGAAATATGGCTCAAAATCCATACAAATGTCTCTAATGTTGAGACAGCGTCCCCCAAAACCATATAAACTCTTAAAATTTTTCATGATTTCCGTGATACTCTTTAAAATGGGCAAACATAGTGATTTTCATCTCAGCTTCTTTCAAATAGTAGGTGCATGACGGGATTTTACAGTTGTCACAAAACTGATGAAAAATTTTAAGAGTTTATATGGTTTTGGGGGACGCTGTCTCAAAATTAGAGACGTTTGTATGGATTTTGAGCCATATTTCAAGGCCCATAACTTGGTCTCTGTTCCCCCTAAAAGCATCATACTTGGTCAAATGATCAATCTCGACATGATCTTTCATGTGATGGTGTCAGTTTATCGATTGGTTAATATTTGAAACTCGCCCCAGTTCCCTGTTGAATTTCGGAACGGCCTATTGTTGTCAAACTTGAAACCAGACTTGTTGAAGGAAGCGGGTCGCTATCTTCACCACTGCTTTCACTCAGAAATTCGGCAACTTCTGCCACAAATCATTCGTTTTCTTGTCGTGTGGATTCGGGAAACTTCTGACACCATGTAACGACAAGCGGAAAGACAACAGAGTCCGCAAAACAAACTTATTTATTGTGCTGAGCAGCAACAACGAAAACTACAACATGGCGGACCGCACGAGACGAGGCACGTGACTCTCCAGGCGGGAACTAGACTAATACTTCATGTAAGCGTACTCGTTACAAAAGCCATGGCAGATCGAGTTACTTTTAGAGCGGAAGTGACAACACTTGCGTCAGTTTTGCCCCAAGAGAGATCCTTGGTCCAAACACACAAAATGGCAGATGGAGATAGTGAAGAGATTGCGATTCGCGATTATTTTATCAAAGGAGTTTACTTGTGATGAAATACTTGCTTTTTTTGCTAAATACCATGGGGTTGGAATGAGTATAGCTAATATTGTGACCTATTATCTTGATGCCGTTGAACACCAAGGTGAATGTTCTCAGAAACTGATTACAGACTTGGGGACTGAGAATTGGCTTAATGGTTCGATACATAGTCATTGTTACGTTCCATCTCTCAGAAATCAGAGATCAGAGGCATGGTGGTTCTACTTCTGAGGAAACAGAACAAATTGGTGGATGATTGTTTTTAGACTTGGAACATTAAGGAACTTTTAATCCAGCTAGTGAACTAGAATCTGAGTGTTTGTGGTTCTGTTTTCCACCCTTACTGCAAGAGGATAGAGCAGCTAAAAGAGCATTGGAACACACATTACATTCTAAATTCAAGACACGATACCCTCTCTAGACGACCAGATTCCAGCAAAGTGCCATTCCTCAATCCTTCCAGTTTGTTTGCATTGCTATTCAGGTCCACGACTGACTGGGAACACTGAAGCACATTTTTCACCGATACTCACGATAATCTCGTTTCTAAAGAACCACAGTGAAATATAATTTTGGATTCTTTAAGCTGCATGATCTTGAAAAAGGTTAATTAAGGCAATATATACTTACACACAATTGTTCCCTTCGTCTCAGTCAGCCGGCACAAGCAGAGCAAAATGGTGGGAGAATGCACGTGACCACTGCTCGGCAGGAAACTGACACCAGCGTTCCGTTAACTTCCGCCATGGCTTTTTTTCAAACTTTTTGTCGTGATTTTCACAACTTTTTGCCGTGGCGGTCACGAACATTTGCCGTGGCGTTCTCAAACTCATTAATAATTCATCAAGCTAAAACAAAGAAAATCACAACCGTGAAGGAGGTTTTGATACCCCGTCTTAAGGTGGCCGAACACAGTTTTCGCACGTGCTTTTGCTGATGCAATATTTAACACGTGCACAAGGATTTCACAAACATGCCGTCAGTAGAGCGGTCATTTTATTTACTCAACCTCCGCACTATCTGTGTTAATTTTCTCTATAATTGAACGCAGTGTATTGATGGCTTTAGTCTTTTATTACAAAGATATGCTAGAAAAGGTAACGATGCAAAGAACCCAGCAATTTTCAGGTTTTGTTTGTTACCGAAAGAACCCAGTTAAATGCAACGCATGCGCATTTGCTCGAAAAATTGAGACCGATTGCTTTAGCAGAAACATGCCGATTTCTAACGATCCAGTCGTTAGAATTTCAAGAAATTTGGCAGAAAAATATCTCAGAGACCACGTGAATGATCTATCAAAAAAATCTGATTTTTGACATAGGGGATTTTTAATAATACAGAAAACGATTCACGGCGAATTACGAAAATCGCCTATGTCAAAATTTTATTAGAACCGTGTTGACAGAATATTGACACAATTCTTAGAGTGCCAAATATAAAAACAATCTAACGACTGGATCCTTTTTAAATAAACAAAAACCATTATTTAAGTCTTGTTTTTAACCAGCCCCATTGCCATGACAACAGCACACGCCCTAGTCAAAATGTGAGAATAAATACTTCTGTAATCAACCTTGACTCTTGCAAAAAATGGGCGCCAAAGCATAAATAGTTTAAAAGTTATGGTGAATTAGACATAGGCACTTGAAAACTGTGTTCGGCCACCTTAATTAGCATAGATTTTGACGATTATACCTCTCGATTTTCTCCTTAGTTTTTGCTTCGATTGAGAAGATATATCAAACACTCGAGACAGTGTTTCATTGGCTATCCAAACACCTCGAATTTCGTCAAAAATACTCCGCTGCGCGTCGTATTTTCAACTCTCTTCTCGGTGTTTGGATATCCTGATGAAACACTGTCGCTCGTGTTTGATATATTACTTCACAAACTTTTGCTCTGGTGTTCACAAAACCTTTGCAGTGGTTACCAGATCTTTATTTTGGTTGGTTTGAAAATAAGTTTGCTTAACTTAAACTTATAAGTCACTACACTAAACTTAATTTTTTTTAAAATTGAAGTTTATCTTTAATGGTA
Organism: Micromussa lordhowensis; assembly: GCA_964020085.1. Lineage (NCBI taxonomy): Eukaryota > Metazoa > Cnidaria > Anthozoa > Scleractinia > Lobophylliidae > Micromussa > Micromussa lordhowensis. The sequence continues at coordinate 5,576,617 of OZ026600.1, read as the reverse complement.
TCCTGCACTTCTCAGTAATTACATCAACTATCACGTAACCTAAACTTAATGTAGACGCTATTTTTTTGATTGTGCAGTATTAACTTAATTTTTTTTTGCCGTGATTCTTGTGGGCCACCATAATACAAAAGAATAGTTTCTAGATTAAACACTGCGGCTCTTCGTTGCAGCACAACAGTTTCTTAAGAAACTATTTTCTTTGCAGAGCATTTAAAATAGTAACCCTGGGCTCCGTCTGATTATTTTCTTGTAATCGCAACGTCTTCGAAGCTGACCTTGTCAAAATATCTGGTCAACTTTTTAGGACACTGTAAGCTTATCAGATGTTCCTGTCAAATACCAAGGCGCCGTCCTCTGATCTCCCACCCGCTTGTCAGCCAATGCGCACTGTGAAAAGTGTTCAATAGTAAACTGCAAGGGAGAAAGAGAAATGAACACAAACAACCATTAACATGGAAGCAAATGATTTTCAACTGGTCGGCTAAGACCTAAGTTTGAAATAAAAGTCACACAAAAAACTGCCAGCGGTACGTTACGTTATAGGACATAGTTCTCAGACCCCACGCGGTTAGAATGCAACTACCCACAAGGCGGTGTGTTACTAACAATTTCAAAATGTCTGCCTTCTTGTATTCTTTTCATCGAGGGCTTTATTGCTTAAATTTGGACGACTGTTTGATTGAAAGTGGAAGACAATTGAAAAAGATCGCATCAGATTACTGTGGGGTAGGTTTTGAAGATAGTTTAGGGACAGAGATACATCATTTTCAATGTAAACTTAGACAGGATGTGTTTATGCCTGATTGGCGAGTCTATCGACCAAGCTTAAGTTGATAAATAACCAAGTGTTTTCACTTGCCTGTTGATAGAATTTTACAGTTTCTGTAAATGAGGGCTTGTGATGTGACCTCGGCAGGTGTTTTTTGTTAAAAAGAATTTTAAACTTAGAAACGTTTATCATAGATTGCATCATTCCACCAAATTGGATGGAGCCTCTTCGAGTAGATATTCTTGGGAGCTTTGTGTTGACCCAGAAATTCCGAACTGTCGAGAAGGGAGCAAATGGTATGGAATTTTCTGGGAAGGTTTCGGGAGAAAGAATTAAATGGAATGGGAAATCTCTCGGTAAATATTTGTTTTGAAAATTTTCGTATACCTTGGGAGTTGAGGTTTCAGGGGTGTCAGAACTTACTGCTTCCCCTACCCTGCTCTCCTGCTTCCCATACCTTAATCTCCCTTGTCTGTTCCACTCCAGTCCCCTGTAAAAAGGAGACTAACAACACATCCTAGTCATTTAGCTATGCAATCCCTAGGCATTTCCTTTTTTCTTTCTTTTCTGCCTTGCTCCTCTTACTCGTGTCTTTTGACAGCTTAAGCGACAACATATTCATGACCAAAGACGTAACTGTTCCGTTGAACAAATGACCACACTTTACGCTAATATGGAGAAAACCGTATTATGAACGATTTAATTCGATTTCTTTGACTCCATCCTGACGTAACTAAATATCATAAAACTTGAAACAGGTTAGCTTTCTTGAAACAACGTAAAACGGGTTAGCTTTCTAAATACATCACAAGTCAGGTTAGCTTTCTTAACAACTGGTTAGCTTTTTTTACAACTGTCAAAATACACGCGGCATTACGCGCTACGCTACCAACGCTTCGGCACATCCGTTCTGATGTGGGGATGCTGGAGTAGTAAATTTCCACTGCATGCCCTTTTCTGCGGAAAATTCGCTCAGTTTGTGAGTGTCCCATCCCTTGACCATTTCTCTCAGCTCTCGCTCTGCTCCAACCAATTGAGATCCATTGTCGCTTATCATGAGGCCCGGGTGTCCTCTGACGGCGAAGAAACTTCTGAGTTGTTTGATAAACTCCATTGTTGAGTAGTCTACTGCCAGCTCCAGGTGAACTGCTCGAGTATTTAAACATGTGAATATGACACCATAGTACTTGGTAGTCTTGTTGCAACCAATTTTAACATTGTACGGGCCAAAATAGTCACAGGATGTGTAATAAAACGGTGGTGTCAACGGCGCCAAACGGCATTCAGGTAAGTCGGCCATAACTTGAGACTCGACTTTCGCTTGTATTTCACTGCAAAATACGCACCTAAATTTCACTGATTTCACCAGATCATGGGCCTTCAGGATCCAGAATCTTTTTCTTGTCTTCGCTACCGTTGTTGCTATCGCTGTGTGCCCACACTGGTGTACATGGCGCGTGATGAGGAGTGATATCCAATGTTCTCTGGGAGTAACGCGGGATGCTTGGTTTCGTAAGACACTAGGGCCTTGTCTGCGCGGCCACCAACTCGGACGATGCCATCTGAATCTCTGTAGGGACTTAGATTCTTTAACTCTCCTTTCATGAGACGGTCTTTCAGGCTGTTCTGACTCTCTTTGATCCAATGATTCTCTGCGCTTTCCAACTCTTCTGGCGACAGGGGCCCTTCTTTCGGTTTCATTTTATTTTCCTCCGGTGCTTTGTTCTTGTGGCAGCTTGCGTGCAAATTCCAAACTACTCTTAGTATGTAAGCTGTCACTCTGATTAATCTTCGCCAGCTTGAGAACTTAGTACAATCAATAGGGCTTTCCTCTTTGGTATGGATGGACACTGTATGAACCCTACGGGATTCTCCTTTTACTTCTGATTGATCAACATTTGATGAATCGTGAGGCCACTCTTCTTCCGGTAAACAAAGAAACTTTGGTCCGTGCTTCCACCTCTCAACCAAACTTGTCGCTGGTATGCCACGAGAAACATCGTCAGCCACGTTGAGCTCTCCTGGAATATGTCTCCACTGCGCCGGGTCTGTATTGGACTGGATTTCACCAACTCCGATTGATACGAACGGCTTAAACCTCCTTGCTTCGCTGCAGATCCATGCTAGGACTATCTTACTATCCAGAAACAAGACGGTTTTTTCAAATTGAAAGTGGCATTGCTCCACAATGGTCTTAGACAGTCTCGATGCCAAAACTGCACCTTGTAGTTCGAGGCGAGGGATTGTCAGTCTTTTCAGTGGTGCTACTCTTGATTTCGCTGCAATGAATCGCACGTCGTACTTTCCATTAGACAGCTGCCATCGTGCGTATGCGCAGGCGCCGAAGGCATCCTCCGAGGCATCAGAAAAAACACAAAGGACAGGTAGACCGACTGCATCGGGTGGCGTGAGACATCTATTGAAACTTATGCCATTCAGGCTCAGCATCTCTTGAAACAAGGTTTTCCACTTGTCCTGAATTTCCATGGGTAATTCATCATCCCACTCAACCCCTCGTTTCTACAGGTCTACATGTATCTTAGCTTTGATGAGGAATGCTGATGCGAAGCCTATCGGGTCATAAATCCGAGCTATGTTGCTTAGAATTTGTCTTTTCGAGAGCTGTGTCTGTGAATAATGAGACCAGGGTTTTACTTTGTATGTCAATACATTTTCCTGACTGTTCCATACAACTCCCAATACTTTCTCTTCACCATTTCCTTGGAGAATTGCTGCTGCTTTGGTCTCTGTTAGGTCTCTGCTGGTTTTCTTGGCTTTGTTAGACAGCCAACCTTTCACTTTGAAACCTCCAGTTTCGAGTACTGCGTCAATGCTCTTTGTCACCTCTTGTTCTTCTTCAGTGCAGACAGAATCGCATATATCGTCCATGTATGTGTTATCTTTCAAAACCTTTGCTGCTTTCGAGAAAACTTCTTTTGCTTCGTCTGCTGTCTTTCGTAGCACTGTTTGAGCCATCGCAGGGGCTGGCTTATCTCCGAAGGTTAACACTGTCTCGATGTAAACATCTGGTGCGCGATCTGTCTCTAAGTTTCTCCACAGGAACCTGTGTACGTGCTGGTCTGCTTCTGAAATGCGGATCCTGTGGTACATCTTAGAGATGTCTCCCATGAAAGCAACCTCATTCTCTCTAAGCCTTAGGACAACTCCAAATAGATTGTTTAACAAGTCCCGTCCTTTCATCCAGTAGTCATTTAACCGGTGTCCTTTGAATACAGCTGACGAGTTAAACACGATGCGCACTGGTGTGCTTTTGCTTTCCGGTCTGAATACTGCATGATGGGAAATGTAGTGAACGGGGCCTTTGTACTCCTTTAATTCCTTTTCAGACAGCTTTCGGGAAAATTCCATTTCACTCATCTCCACCATTTGCTTGTCGTACGCCTCGGCATGTTTGCAGGGTCCGACATTGCGACTGACTGGTGGCCAATGCGACCAAAAATTGAGCATTGGCGACCAGAAATTTAGAACTGGTGGCCAGCAGGCGCCTAACCTTTTGTCCCCTCGGCATTTGAAATTCCAAGGTAAATGGGCTTTTTTTAAAAGAAAGCATAAAGCTGCCGTGGAGAATTGAAGTAAAACAAAACGACGGTTTTACGATCGCCATAATTACCCAGCGCCATATCGTTTCAGCGGCTTCTCGCAATTCTGCTATCGCGGGCGAAAACATGACATGCCGAAAATCGTGACGAGTTGTGACGAATAAAGCGTCAGTCGAAACACGCGCGCTTAATTAATCTTTTAATACTTTACATAAATACCAGTAAACAGAGTAAATGCCAGTAACAAAACAAGAGGCCCAAAAGTAAGGCCACTTTTAACTAATGAACAGTCTATCGTGCAGTCATTATCCAACCAGAAGCCAAGAGCTGCTTCTGAGCAATCAAGTTGGCTTGGTTGCGTTTTCATTGCGTTTCGGTGAAGAACAGATACTTGAGTTGCACACTTGATTACATCTAAATATTGAAAGAGGGCCCCCATATGTCTAGTACACAGAACTTTACAGGAGACCAGTATAGTTCCTGCTAAGTGGAAATAATAAGAAAAAGAAATCCAAAGCCTTCGCATGAACGTTGACAAACACGCTCATTGAGATGTAGGACTATGTTATCGTTACACGGCTGTTGTGAGTCTCTCCTTTAATAGCTGTATGTAAATAATATTGTGTTAAATAGAAACATTTTGTTTAATTATAGTGAAGGAAGTTAATTTCGGACCCTGCATGTTCGGGGTTCTTCATTAGGCGATGCTCAGTTGCTTCTAGCTTTTTGGTCGCTTGTGACTTGTTGTCGGGCAGAAGGGCAGGGTCCGTTTTCCACGGATAAGATACCATCCATTGGCTCCCAACTTTCTGACATGAGCCTTCGATTATCTTTGCCTCTTCTCTCTCTATTGGACTTAGCTTGTCTGCAGCACACAGGCATGGCGTAACAGCTACCCCCATTGCTTCAGTCGTCCAGAAATCCGACAGATCTTCGGGCATTGTATACTTGACGTATAGTATACTGTTCGTTTCGCGAGCGTCTCCTGGCGTAGCTCCAAATATAACCCATCCTAGAGGGGAGTGTCTTGCTACCAGGTGTCCGGCCTGTCTCGTTTCACCTGTGTGCATGCGAGCGTGATCAATTCCAATGAGTAGGTCGACTGGTCCTTTCCCACGGTAAACATTATCCTTCCTCAGACTTAATGCTTCGGCGATATCGTTCGTCTTGACGTCCACTATGTCGTCGCTGATACAGGGGATACCAATCGCCTTTAAGGAAAATGTTTTCCGGTTCTCTAACGATGTGACTCGAACTTTGTATACCTTTGTTGACATCTCTTCTTCCTCTCCACCGACTTTTGTTATCGTTATGGAGACGCTTTTTCCCTCCAATCGCAGGTTTTTAGCAGTTTCAAGGCGTATTAAGCTGATTTGCTCTCCTGAATCCAACAGGATGTTTCCGTGTTTGTACAAACCATCTCGGCCCTCAATACTGGCGGATACAACTGGCAGTAAAGCTCCCGACTTCTCGGTCATCGATGCAATGTTTGCTCTAACATTAATTTGTGTAAGAGGGGATGGTGGTATTGGCTGCACTGTATACCGTCCTCTTTCTCTGTACACTGCTTTCGTCGACTGCAGGTAGACAGCTTGTGGTCTCTTCCAGCTCTCTTTAGACAACTGTAACAGGCATGATTTTCTTGCGTGATCTTGACGCGATTCTCAGGATCTAGGGCTAAAGATTTCCGACATTCATCTGTCCAGTGCGTCTGGGTTTTGCAAATCCAGCATTTGTTGCGGATACCCTTGGTTTCATCTTTGTTTCCTGTTGCTACATGGTGGATGCTATGAGAGGTGTTACTTGTTCTGATCGGGGCTGTCGCTCTCATTCTGGACTTCATCTCAGTGGTCATCCAAGTCATTAGGCTCAGCAGCGTCGCAGGCTGCTTTGTTTTCTCCAGATCTCTCGACCAGACTTTTCTGTCGTCAGCGCACATCTTCTGTTCGATAATTGACAGCATGTGGCTGTTGTCAATGTCGCTTGGTAAGCTGACTTCTCTAAGCATATTATAACATCGCCTTACAAGGTGCACCAACTCACAGAATCGCGCGTCTTTGCCATCACGGATGGGGCGAAACTTAACGATATCTTGCGTTATCGTATCGGATACAAATCTGGGATCTGCGTAAATGGAATCCAAGTATTCCCATGCAGCATCATAATCGGAACCAATTCCAGCTCGAGCGGTCTCCCTTATAGACAAGTACGTAGGTATGTTAGGCAATCGCGCTTGCTGTACCTCGTTTCAATCGCATGCTTAAAATTTGCTCTGAAGATCGCGTATTCTCTTACATTCACGGAGAATTTAGGCATTTTAGGCTTTTCCATTTTGAAGCCACACGTTTCTCTTTTCGTCACTCCATTGCTCAAACACACGTCTCGACTGTTATCTACTACATTAACTACTTGAGCGTCGTTCGAGGAACTATTTTCCTCTGGAACTAAATTATTACTTGTAATCTCGTTACTTCTCTGAATACTACTCTCACTTAACTCACTACTACTTAAGTTTTTAAGTCTGTTCTCAATGTCACTGGATCGGCTTTCTTCAACTTGAAACTCCTTTTCCAAGCCTTCGGTACTTTCTAAATACAGTTTTGCATGGATTTCTAAACTCATGAACGCGTCTTGGCTTTCCGCAAGCCAAGCTTCTTGCTCACTGCTTTTGCATTTCGTCAAATTCATTGTCGTCTTCAATCAGCCGCAAAAACTCTTCATGCTTGACTACAAGCGCTTTGTACGCTTCTTGCACTTTAGAAAGAAAGTCTCTTACCTCCTGTCCGGTTCGCTTACTTTCTATGAGGTAGCGTAATTAATGACTTTCCTGCTCTTGTAAGCGCTGCTTTTGCATTTCGTCTCTTTATCTTGGCTTCTTTCAACAGGTCGGCTATTTCTTCAGGAACTCCGGGTTAGCAGTTTTTTTTTCTTGTAGAAATCAAATGATATGTTCCGTTGAACAAATGACCACACTTTACGCCAATATGGAGAAAACCGTATTATGAACGATTTAATTCGATTTCTTTGACTCCATCCTGACGTAACTAAATATCATAAAACTTGAAACAGGCTAGCTCTCTTGATGCAACGTAAAACGGGTTAGCTTTCTAAATACATCACAAGTCAGGTTAGCTTTCTTAACAACTGGTTAGCCTTTTTTACAACTGTCAAAATACACGCGACACTACGCGACTTAATGCAGTTGTCACTTAACAATTTTAACGGCTGACGCGCGCGCAACATGAACCGAAACATCGCGCATGCCAAACTTAAACAACAGCTTTTCTTGCTGATTTCTGTTCATTGGAACAACCACTGTCTAAGGGTTTCCAATTTTACTGGACGTAAGTCTCAGTGTTCTAGCTCAAGAGCAAATTTTCATTTGGTCATCGTCCCAGAAATCTCAAAAGATGCCAAATGCAAGTCAAATAACATTTTGAGTTCTTGTTAATTAAAAGTACTGAAGGCTTAATAAATGACAAAAGTTAGCATTTTTAATTTTCTCTCTGGCCTCCCACTCCCACTTGCAAGGTTGTCCACTTTTCCAGAAATGACAGAAAATGTTGTTCTGTTCACCACAGGAAATTCTTAGTCTGTCTCACAGCTGCCCTCCCCAGGAATGTCCAGAAAAATTAATGACCTGATTGGTTGATCGATCATTTGCAGTTTAATGTCTCATGCAAAGATCACATGCAGAGAGCACGTTTCTTTGTTGTCTCTGCATATCATGTCAGCTGTTGTGACACAATTATTATCAATGGCAACACTCGGACGTTCTCTCCGAGTTTTTTCTTTCGGAGAGGACGACTGTGACACAGGCTAGGAATTTCCAGAAATTGAAACTGGAACTTTTTTATGGCATGGAAAGCACCCCTAGCGTCTCTGATTCTCTGACGCTCATTGATGTTGAATTGAGTGTATGATCATTGATTATGCTCCTTCTCAAAAATTTTGTTGGATATTTACCCTGCTGAAAGAAAGAAAACAAAAGTCTTACTCTCGCAGAAGTATAGCATTTTCGGTACCTGCCCCATATCCATCTCCATTTCTGACGTGTGTACAAGGCGTAATTAAAACTGTATTCTTTACTCACATTTGGTGACGTTTTGTAACCAATGATGAATAAATGCATGGGCCAAAATTAGTATAGGTAATCATATGTATTCAAGTATAATTAAGGATTTACAAGTAGTACTCGGTTATTATATGATACAGTAAACTCTTTGTTGGGTTTCTCTCTGTGGGCCAAATCCAAAGTGACTTCACCTGTCTAAGGCTCTTGTTATTATAATTTTCAACGGCAGGGTGTACCTGTGGAAGATCTGTCTGTCATCCATAATGGCCGCCTTGTCACTGAAGACAGTAGACTACACCTTCAAGCTGGAGATGTGTGTTATGCAACTCTGCTTCTCCGAGGTGGAAAGGGAGGATTTGGTTCCATGCTGCGAGCGCTTGGTGCCCAGATAGAGAAGACAACAAACAGAGAAGCATGCAGAGACTTGAGTGGAAGGCGTATGAGGGACATAAATGATGAAAAAAAGTAAGTACATGTATCTTTGTGTCATAGCTAAACAGGGGTGGATCCAGGATTTTTCAAGGGGGCTGTCTGGTGCCTTGGGGTTGCAGAATCATTTTGGGCATGCTCAGTGTTCCAATTTCATAATTGGAACCTAATTGAAAACTGTTTCACTAGAAATACGAGCAATACCACAAAGTAGAACTGACAATGAGGTACCTGTCCAGAGTGTTTGTCTTTGTTTCTGCCGTGGTATTTACAATCTTTTTCAATCTTTTCATTTTGCTCCTCCCTAAGGGGATGGCTAGACACTCAATCCACCCCCTCTAAATCCACCCTTGCTCAAATTACAGTTACACTCTGTTAAACAACCATCATTGGGCCACAGAAGTTTGGTTGTATGAAAATGGTGGTCTCATTGAAGGAGTTCTTAAAGATGATTTCCAGTCCATACTGCACACTCTCAAGAGCTTGTTTATGGTTTTGTTTTGATTCCTTTAAATAGTAACAAAATGTAGCATTTTTGGTTGAAAAAGTGGCAAGAAACTGTTGAGCCAATCATATAGCGTAGTACTGGTAATGCAAAAGTAATTACTTTTCAACACTCAAGCCAAAGCTTCTCTAAAGTGGATTCTTATGTTAAGAAATCAACTTTCTTCCATTTGTATTGTTTAGGATTGCTGAGTGGGTTTCCAAACAAGCTGAGAGAGAACGTGAAAAAGAAAAACAGAAACAGGAAAGGTTGGCCAGGAGAAGAGCAATGCCCAAGCACACATTTGACGATCAATCTTACACACAACACATTCAGCAAAACTCTGAACGAATAGAGGATGCACTGCACCAAGGTAAAATACTCCCCTGGGGGATGATTGTTGTACCTTTTAGGGGTTAGAAAAGCAGTTTTGATACCTCTTTGGGTGTTCAGCCTCAAAAGTTCCAGAGCAGGAGCTTTCACAGTGCTTTTAAGAGTACACTTGATAGGTTTAGGGTAAACTTTGTGAGCAGAAGGTATTTCAAAGCAGTCATCTTTAACGCTATTAAAAAATTATGAAAGTGTCAGTTTATGTGTTGCTTTAGAATTGGTACCTCTAATGGATGATAAAATTTCAAACAACACCCACGAATCAGACCTTGGTAGGTGTTTTTTCAAAATTTTTGACTAGCACCCCCGTTCTTTTTTAGATGGGAGTTCCCCCTGGAAAAATACTTTTGCAAAGCATTTGATTAAAATGATAACATGTGAAGTCAAGGGAGCAAATACTCACAGTAACTACGGTATAACAAGGGGCAGGGAAAATGTGATTATTATAATCACGGTAGCAATACCTCTAGAGGAAACACAGGTCCACGCTGGCAATGTGCTGACTGCTGTAAGTGCAGCCAAGCTCTCAAGTGCATTCATCACTTGATAGGAGCTACATGTAGGAGCACAGTTTAAAATTCTTCAGATATTGACAAGTTAATTTGCTTAATGTCTTTCTGCTTGATTTATTGTATTCGAGTCTCTTATAGATTTGCAACATGGGATGTCTGTAGTTTGCCTTCAATGTCTGTTTTGACAGTCTATTGGCTAGAAAATCAAATTAAGAATGACTGTTTATTGTATGTTGGACTGCTACAATAATAACTTAGACTAAGCTTGGCTTTGCTCCTTCTCTGTTCAAATTGATCTCATTTGTTACTGGTACAGGATTGAGAGCAGCTGGGAGTTCAACATCAACTTCAAGCTCAACTTCAGTAGAGAAAACAGCAAACAAAAGAGTTCATGCTGACGAACCCTCAACTTCAAGAGGAGGAAAAAAAAGTCGATTATGGTAAGTTGCTGTTATTTTTAAGAGGTCAGAGGGATTCATATTTATACAACAAATGGATGGCACCTAACCACTGTAGGACCAACGTGGATCAATTGCCCTAGGAACAATCCCAGTGGACCATTTACAGGAATTAGAGTTTATACACTGTTGTTTTCATGCTCTGATTTAAAAAACTGTTTTTCATCATGCAAGGCTGTGCTCTAGCAGCATCCAGGCGAATGGCTTCCTTCCATCTTCGGGTGGCAAAAAAAAAAACATACATGTACCTAAGCTGGGAGACCTCCTTTTTGAGATTTAACTTAGAGATGAAAACAGTCTCACAATAATTTGTCTTTGCCTTTTTGATTTCTTGTGTTGTATTAAAGTTTGCAAGGCAAAATGGCTCAATTCAGAATGTTTAAATTCATCTTTGAAGTCAAAACATTGGTCAGTTTGATATGTGCAGCATTTACGGCATGCGTACATTTAACACTGGCCTGCAGTGATGCGGACAGCAGTTTCCTTGTATACTTTGTATAGCATAAACAAAAAGTCTCCTTAGTTCTTGTGGTTTGTATAATATGTGTGAAAAAGTCCCTGTTTGAAGAAGAATGTGAACTAAATTATCAGAAGTATAGAGGCAAAGAGGGAAAAAGGACTTATTTTTCTACATCTATCAACCATTTTAACTAAAAAACATGTAAATTTTGTCTTTCTTTGTGGACTTTTGAACACAATATAACAAAAAAATTACACATGAACCTTTTATCTTTGGCATCTGAAAATAGGATAAATGCCCCAGAAACAATGCAAGGCATTTTTATATGAGGGTCATTTGGTTATCATATATTAATTAATGTTATTAGATAATTATGATTAATTAATCGATTAATTATTTTTTTCTGTTCAGGCTACCAAGCTTGACTTCTGGGCGCCCTAGCCTACAAGGTTGGGTGCCCAAAGGGCTCCCTAGAATTTTTCTTAGAGCACAGCCTTGAACATGTAGTACTTTTTATTTTTGTTGGCCACATGGCTGCTAATTAAAAAGTTGAACTGACTGAAAAAGATGTTTACCAACTGCCATGACTCAGAACAATGTTAGTACCTAGTACAGTCTGGAAAAGCGTTTTTGGGAAGAACATTTGTCTTGTGCTAGTTGCTGACATTGCAATGTGTCTCGATTGTGAATGAACAATTTTCTTAATATTATATTTTCAGCTTTAGTGACCAAGACCAGTAACAGTAATACTGTTAGATGAGCAGTTGATTGAAACTGCAGAAATCTATAGTGCTTGAAGCAAGCTGGTTGTCTGAGATTGGTAGCACATGTAGATCTTCATGTAGATTATAATGGGAGGCACAATGTGATCTTAAACTAAATATCCTTCTCATAAGTAAAATAAACTTAACTTTTGTGTTCAGGTTAGGAATGGATGAGCTGCCAGACAGTGATGAAGAGGACGATGAATTTTCTCCTTCTGAAAGTGACAGCAAGGCTACGTTGAGCAGTTGCACCAGTACGTCAACCGATGCATCATTTTCTAGCACTCGAGTTGAGCCACCCAGGTCACCTCAGTCACCTGAGGACAGACATATGGACATGGAGACGGAGACAACCAAAACAGCCATGCCGACGTCAGATGCAGATACAGAGGCGCATGCAAAGACAGCTATTCAGACATTAGAAACAGACACCGAAATGCAGACAGTGACAGGGATGCAAGTCCTGGAAACAGACATGGATAAAAATGATCAGAGAAGGGATAGGACTGTAGAAGACATTCAAGAAAACATTATGTTGGCAAAAAAAACTAGGCTAGGAGCAGAACACACCGGCAACACTAGCCTTACCGACAGCCAAGTAACCAAGGAACAGAGCCTGGAAAAGGTTAGAAATGATCTTGCAAATAATAACATGTGGCTGGGATGATGAAATCGTACAGATTGCCAAATTTAATCAGCCTTTTTGTGTGAGATTTCATGGCACTTGGAGGGTTTTAAAAATCACTGCTTTGCTATGCAACTGCAATGCAAGGCTGAGCCATGAAGCACTGGTATAAAGAGAATCTTTGTTTACAATAATTTATTTGCCTCATTAGCATAACTGATTCAGTTTTTGATAAAGCTTCAAAAATATCAGGTGTGAATATTGACAGGGTGTAGTCCAAGGAAATTGAGCCTGATGTATTGAAAACGTTTTGTGTGTTTCGGGTTTAAAAAACGTGCTGCTCATTAGTACTTTTGCTGTGCAGAAATTTTGGAGTTTTTGAAAGTCAATTTCTTCTTGAATATTACACCCAAAGAGCAAAACCTTTGACCAACAGGGAAAGAAATACTTTTAGTTCCTAACTTCAACTGAAACTGGAGCTGAGTTCTCACCACACCCTGAGTGGCCACTAAGCCGAAAACACGCACTTCAAAAAATTCAACCATACACCTGTACTTCACCTAATGTTGGAATAAGTGAGCCAACTAAATATTTTTCATTTCAGGTTGAGTTTTACCTTGACAACTACAATTCGGCAGAGGAACTTGAATCTCTGGGATTGGGCCGTTTAAAGGATGAGTTAAGCTCCAGAGGGCTAAAGTGTGGAGGGACATTACAGCAGAGGGCTCAGAGGTTATTTGCCACCAAAGGGGTCCCCTTAGATCAACTGGATCCCACATTCTTTGCTAAGCCAACAGGCGACAAAAAATCTAAAGGCAAGAAGTGAAAGGACTTAGGACGTTGCCGAAACTTGACAGCCATCAAATGCGATAACCTTGTGTTAGTACATGTACGCGGCATGTAGTAACAATGCAAATGTTATCAAATAATAACTTACTTACAACTGCCTCTGATGGTAACAAACTGCTGATTATGAATACAGCATGGCATTTTCTTATGCAACTTTAATATTTTTTTTATTATATAAACTGCAGTGTTTTACAAGTATTTACAGCCCTGAGAAAAGCCATGTAAAATCACAATAATTTCACTGTGATGATGTCAATCATGTAATTTTTTATATCATGTTTGACCCTTTAACTGTACCTAAATTTGTTGGTTCTTCGGATCTTCTTCAGAAGTCAATCTTCGGGCATCTTCAGAAATCATCAGCAATTTTTAGACATTTTCC
>OZ026600.1:5435360-5560360 GCA_964020085.1 Micromussa lordhowensis | reverse complement strand
AGAGTATGCCAACTTCCGCTTTTGTTTGGGTTCAACTGTAATACTAGTGCATTCCTTAAACAGAAAAAAAGAAATGGGACTCTGTCACAGCTGAGTTCAGTCTATGTTGCTAAATACTCACTATGAAACTTAACAAGTCAGATTAACATTGAAAACTGCCTTCTGTGGGTGTCCACTTAATTATTGAAATTTGAAATTGTCCTCGGAAGTTTGTTCTGAATTACTTTCCAATTACTTGCTGAATGCCCAGTTCCCTGAAAGAGATGTGCCAGCAGGGATCAGGTAGCTGTATTCATCATCTTGGACCAGATACTTGTTTTGATAAACACAACAAGCATGACTCCCTGCAGGTGAATCTCTGTTCTTGTAGAGGGAATTGGCCATTGCTCTCACAAAGACAATTGGCCGTTGTTCTCATAGAGGGAATTGGCCAATGTTCTCTATTCAGTCCGATTACCAAGCAGTTGAACAAGTAAACAGAAGTTGATTCTTCCCTTACTTTGACTCAGCTGAAAACTCCACACTACACATATCTTTGTTGTATGATTGTTGTGTGAAAGTAAGTAACTAATCCAACAGAAGATATCACACGTCTCTCTTCATTTAGCTATGTCACTGTACGGGCCCATTTCCAAACGGCATGTGTAATTTTTTCTTCCTCAGCACTTTCTCCTACAGTTGACGATTTCGCCTACTTTACATCGTATTAAATACTGTTTATCGAGTGTCTAGAGAGCCTTAATTACATGCCGAAACGTTTTTCATAATCTCTTAGGAGGCCCAATTACGCGTCCAAATCGTGATTTATACGGATGTGTCAATTGCACGCGGGCTTGTACAGTCACTATTTCTGATTTTTTTTCAGGCTCTTGCTTAGCACGAGTTTAGTTCATAGGATCCTTGTTGCCCACTATAGACAAAACCCAAGAATAAAAACAACACTGGTACATAAAGAGCAAAATACTTGTAGGGGCATATCTACAAGCTGTAGCCACAAATTTTAATCCAAACACACCCTAGAACGTACCCTTATTCAGTTTTCTTCAGCATAATGTTTTCTTCACAAGAATGAACTAAAATAATTGACTGGTCACTATTTCACTACAGTGAAGAATATTCAAAAGCAAAAATTCTGATATACATACTTTCTTGGGGATGATATCAGGAGTTATGTCAGGTGTTTCATTTGAACCCAATCCTTGGCAAACACTCTACAATAACAACAGAGAAACATGGGGTTAGAGTGTAAAGTGGCTGCATACCTCCAACAGAATGAAAACACTTTCGAATGGGATTGTTTCAAAAAACACAATCAACATTAGTAGGATACAGCATAACACAGCTAGCAGTAACATTAATTAATGACCCCTGGATGGGATGCTGGTCCACTGCAGGTTCCCCCCCCCCAGCTTTTTGACAGTTTTGCCCTATAGGGGAATCCTTGTTTACAATGTTTGCCTCATTAGCATAAGCAATTCAGTTTCTGATGGAGCTACAAATAAATCGGTTCTGAATATTGAAAGGCCATAGTACGATTAACTCTGCCAGTGAATAGGGACCTGATGTATTGAATACGTTTTGTGCAACATAGCTTAAAAAAATCAAATTTTAACAAAGAATGCATGAGCTCATTAGCGCTTTTGCCACCCAGACAGACATTTTGCAGTTTTTGAAAGACAATTTCTCCTTGAATATTACACCCAAAGAGCTAAAAATTTCACCTTGTACTAAGTTCCACTAGTTCTTTAGCTGCCTGAAGTCAATTCATATCTAACATGTTTCCTTCTATATGCAAAGCCGTATGCAAATGAGCAAAAATGTAAACAATGACGTCAGCATGAATCCGCCTATCCACTTTGCCTAAGAAAACAAGCTCAGTTGACAAACCACTCATGAGAGTTACAACGTCCCAAATATGCCATTATGATACTAACCCTAACCATAGAGTTTTTCTTAGTAGGAAGTTTCTCAGTGGCTGTTATTGGAGAGACACTGAGCTGTTGATAAAACAAACATTGCCATGATATATAGCACTGACAAGACACAGTCATTAAGGTTGGCATGTCCCCACTGGTGTGCCAGCATTTAAGAGTGGTTGACATCTTATCTATCCTTTCAACCCATGACAAAGAGACAAGAACTCACTTTACATTGGATTGCATGTGTACGGCAAATGCAAACAACAGCAAAGCAAGACAAGTACAAAATGTAAGCAGATTTGCCAGGTATGCATTCATTACGCATCATGCCACTAACACTTTGGCTTGCTGTGTACTGTATAGCTTTTTAGAAAACAACACAAATAAAAGACACAGAATGGTTATAAATTGTAGTAGATTCCATGCTGCCGTACATCTGTTACCACATTTTGATGTTATCTGTGATCAATAGTTGATCATAGATGATATCAAAATGTGGTAAGAACAAAAAAGTGGCACACCAGGCTATAGCTGAGTGTGTCACAGATGTTCTTACCACATTTTGATGTCTTCTGTGATCTGTATTATTGAACAGATGCATGGGCAACATGGAATCTACATGTTTATAAAAAATGCGCAGTAATGAATCGAAGAAACAAAAAAAGAATGTGAATGGAATCATCTATGCGTCTGCCCTCCAATAGATCATAAGTAAGAACCAATCAGAATATAAGAATTATTTGACTTGTTATAAAAATAATAATAGATTATAAGCTTGAGATTTCCTATTGTGTGATATCAGGGAAGAAAAGTTGAAGTGAATGCTAAGACTGGACTATATTATTTGAAACTGCCTGATATTGTAAATTAGAGAGGTTGGGACCCAATGTGGTTACTTACAATTGCAGAATCCAAAAGTTGAATTTTTTCTGGATCAGTAGGGGTACTGCACCTGGGACCACATGTTACGCTGAATGCCTCCTGAAAAACATCAAATGATTTCTTAAGAAATTTTACCCTCAACATGGCTAGGGCATGGATCACAGGTGCGTGCGCCTAATGACGAAAAACAACCTCATGCAACATGGTGGCCATACTTCAGCTAATACGTTGGCCTGCAGGCATGCAGCTTTGGTTTACAGTGGACATATTTGATATTGGGCACTGATGTTATGGTCAATTGACACCTGTCAGAACAAGGTATCTGCTAACCAGTAACATGTGACTATATCACGGGCTCAGGTTTAGAGCTCATCGAGGTAACATGTTTTTTTAAAGTTGACCACTGGCCAAGTAATCTTTTTTTGATTAGATAGCGGACTCATGTCAGGTTAACTTGTTGTAATCAGCCTTGTAATCAGGGCTGGGTTAATTTTTTGTTTGAAACCTGTTAACGCTAATCTAGAATTAAAAGTTAACCAAGTACAAAGTATAAATTTTTCTTGTCTCTGTCTCTGCTTTCGAAAACCTCACTTCAAAGCTAAAAAAACTCACTTCAAAATTCTCACATATCCTGGGTTAGCTTAATCAGGTTTTCAACAACTGGCCCAGAAGCTCTGCCTTAACGTTTGGCTAAATCTATATATTACGTCTTACATCAAATTCTTGAGTGAAATTCATGAGTGAGAAAGTAAGTGCAGATACTGGCACATTATCTAGAGAAGGACTGACAGTGTGCAAAAAGAGAGTAACAAGTATGAAACCGGCAAATGAAAATTTTGTGTAGGAATGCAACTAGACAGCACAATGTATACACCATAAAATTAAGTTTGAAATATGAGCCTTCTCTTGAGGCACAGTGGCCTCATGGTTAGTGCGCGCACCTCCAGATTGAGTGGTCCCATATGAGGCCTAGACAGGAGTGTTGCGCTGTGTTCTTGTGCAGGACATTTCACTCTCACAGTGCCTCTCCCACCCTGGGGTATAAATGGGTGTCGGTAAGTTTAATGCTGGGGGTAGCCCTGTGATGGACTAGCATCCCATCCAGGGGGATTAGAAATACTCCTAGTGGCTTCATGGTTCTGAAACCGGAGATAACTGCCAGCTTTATGGGCCACTTGGCTTGTATGCAGACTTAACCTATACCTGTGAGCCTTCTTGGAGACACAGGTTTATTAAAAATGTCACATTTCTCTGTACCTCTCCATCATGAAACTTGTTCATTTCTGTGTCCATTTTGCTCTTCTTGGGAAGTTCAGTATGTTCATCATGTTCTGGCTCTTCTGAAGAAATAAGGTGTCCAAGTTGTGCTCATTTCAATTCAAACACAAGTCACGACACTACATTGTCATTCCCTAGCCTGATGAGTAAGTGACGTTTCTTGGGAAAATATGTCAAGAAATGTATATTATGGAAGTACTACAGTAAGAGACTGATATAACTTACAATAGTTATAGAATGACTTCAGGCCAGTAGATCATTGCTACAGTTTGCCTGAAGGGCAAGCCCAAATATTGGTTTTCTTTGCACCCTGAGGATGTGTACAAACATACCAAAATGAACAACAGGCTCCTAGTTTTACAGGCTAGGGGCTGAAGTGACAGAAGTATAAGAGAAACCTGACATAATTCAGAAAGAAGGTTAACTTAGCACCAACTACCATCCTTGATCCAGAAAGAAAAGTGCTACCCCAGATTGCTTGATACTACTAGAGTACCTAAAGTATAATTTCCCTTTTTACAGAAGCTTTTCAATAAATAATTACCCATTATGGCTGAGAGATCTTGAGGAATTATATCTTTAAGCTCCAAATGGCAGTCCTCCTCAATAAGCGTTGAATTGTGAGGCTGAGAAACTTGTGACTTGTCACCCAAATCATCCAGACTCAAGTCATTTAAAATGTCTTCACCAGTAAAAGAGTGGCATAATGACATGGATTTGATGGTAGAAAGTGCATGATCACTACTGCATGCATTGCCACCACATACTGAGCAACAAGACATGGACTTGGAAGAATATGTAGTTGTAGAAACTAGAACCTTTGATTTCTTTGATGATGTTTTCTTGGAACTATTAATCCTGAAACAGAAATAGGTAAAATAAAGTCTGCATATGCGCCAAGGGGCCCATCAACCTGGAGCTTATCCCGGTTTCTGTAGCATGAAGAGACTAGGAATATTCCTGCTGGATGGAATAATAGTCCATCGCAGGGTTACCCGAAAGCCCCCAGCATTAAATTCACCCGTACCCATTTGTATATCTGGGTGGAGAGAGGCAGTGTGTGACTACAGTGTCCTGCCCAAGAACACAACACAATGTCCCCAGCCAGGGCTTGAACCTGGACCGATCGATCCGGAGTCAAACGCACTAACCATGAGGTCACCACGTCTCCATTAGGGACCTTTACATTGGACTATGATTACAGGTATGATTTTCAAACCAGTGACATTTCCAAAGCCCTTGCTCTTAATGTTGGTTTTAGGTAAAGAGAGTAGCTCATGGGATGAGATGGGTATGTGACGTGATAATGTGGAGCATCCAAACTAGAGTTGAAGAGTTGTACTTGTACTCTTATTTTATGTCCTCTATTATTAGGCTAAAGAAGGAAACAAACAAAACACTCACACCTTAACAACAAACACGTATGCATGCATACAATAAACATCAATAATATTGAGTTAAATACCTTTGCAATTCTGCTCGGTATATTTTGCATTCTCTACTGTCACTGGAGCTTACTTTAGTAGGTGGAGCGCTGCTTGGAGTTAACCTCCTGCCTGGAATAAAAATGCACCTTGTATGAATACTAGGTAAATGAAGTTCCAGTACTTATAAAATGATTCTGCAAGACCCTAATGGGATTCGAAATCATGACCTTCTAGATACTGGTTGGATGCTCAAACCACTGAGCTATGGGAGACTTATCGTAGACAAGGTCGTAAACCCTAATCCTCTACGCTTCAGTAGAAAGAATAAAAGTATGAATAACAACAACTCTTACTTGACTGCCTTGAATGATGGTTGGGTGCGCACGGTGTTCTGCCCAAAGTCTTCTCTATAGGGATATTACTGATATTCCTGAGAGCGAGAGTAGAGCCACGTCCCCCAGAAGGGGTCATCCACATTGCGGAACCTGTTAATTTGACATACGGTATAACCAATGACACAAACAATAGGAACACCTGGGTCGGGTTGTTTGTAAGCAGGTTTATGCCAACCAAGGATTAAAGTTAATTTATGTATTAATGTAGTAATAATATTCATTTTATTTACAGTCAACACTAGGGAGAGAAGCCTGCATTGTTGAATTGTTAGAACGATGATTTAGCTCGTATTATCCCCTCCCCCTCCCCCCTCATGGTTAGTCGTTATTGTTCGACTGTAGTGTACTGGTACTGCTTGGGCAGTTTATTTTCAGTTAATGGAAGGGTCTGTCTGTCTGGCCCTTTCCTCTACACCGTACCTGCTGTCGTTCTAGTCTCCCACTGGAGTTGATTTTCCTGTATAAAAGTGTGTTTCCCTGCTTATGTTTTATGTAGTTTGAGATTGTTCATATTCAGAACTGAAGGACAAACAATATCAACAGAAAACCTCACCATGAAAAGCATGAAAAAGTTTAAAAACTGAAATAAAAATTCTCACTTATCCTGGATTAGCTTAATCAGGCTTTCAACAACCTAGCCAACGCAGAATTGTCTAGCGTGGGGAATTCTTTAGCCTGTGAAGTGGTGCACTAATGTGTTAATTGGGTTCCCTCTCAGCAGCAAAGCACGCAAGGCTTAAAAATTGAATACAAATGATTATATCTCCCACAAGGCTCATACAACATC
Source organism: Micromussa lordhowensis (assembly GCA_964020085.1). NCBI lineage: Eukaryota > Metazoa > Cnidaria > Anthozoa > Scleractinia > Lobophylliidae > Micromussa > Micromussa lordhowensis. Next base: position 5,553,672 of record OZ026600.1, on the reverse strand, counting down.
AGCATGTTCTGAGAGAACTAGAGGGAATCTAGGCAAAGTTTTCATTTCAAAAACGTTTTAGGAACACCGGCTGTTTTAGAAAGTGTTTTAGGAAAATCGTCCCCCATTCCGGTTTTTTCGTCTGAGTCTTGTCTGAGTCATGACATCACTCGCGCGCTTTGCTATTACCTCTGGTTTTGCTTACCTCCTACACCATGAAAAGGAGAGAACTGCTAAGCCTGCTCAAGATTTTTTTTTTCAGACATGGCTAAATTGAATCACTGGACTGTACCTTTCCTGTCTGTCCCTTGCTTTGAGCTTGTTTCTTTGGAAGGTGGCATCCAGTCTTCAGGTGTATCTGGTGTAAGGAAGTGGTGCTTCTTGACAATCTGTACTGGACAATTCTTTGAGTAAGTTGCAATAGCATTCTTTCTTGCTGTTCCAAACAGTGTACCATCGTTACTTCCTGCAGCTTTAGAATTACCTGCCTTACGAGTCTTGTAACTCATTGTGAGTAGCTTGAGTGGTATCCAAAAAGGCTGTGTAAATACTTTATTACCTCAAGGTAAAAGGGAGATTTTTTTGTTATTTGGAATTTCTGGAGGTGGAGAGGAGGGAGGGAGGGTGTTCAAACAAAAATAATCTTTGGTTGGCAATGTATATATTTTACAACAATATATATGTCCTCCAACAGTCTCTTTCATGCTAGAATCTGCCATTTTGAAGATTGCAAGGCCAAAATTAATGTTATTTTAATTTTTGAAAGAAGTAAAACATAAGCTTAAGCCTGGTGATTGGTGATTTTAATGTCAAAAGCAGAAAAGGTATTTCCAAGAAAGGAAAACAAGATAATAGAATTCTGCTCAGTGTGACTCATTTACTGCTTTAATACCACTACAGTAACTATTGCCCTGAGCATTAGCGGGGTATTATGTTTCCTCATGTTTGCGTGAGCTGGTATTTGCCAGCTATCGAACTATGACATAAGCTTAAATCTTACATTCTTTCATCTTTACTAAGTAGCTTTTGTCCCTGGAAAAAGGACGCACATCTTTTAACTAGTTCATCGATTATTTCCTAAAAAAATTACCTGCTGTTGCCAGGAGCCTCTAACACCGAATATCACTCGCAAAATCGGGACCACGTAAATTGCACTCTCAACAGTCATCACACTCGTTTATATCCGCCATCTTAGTTTTGAGCATGTTATATCCCGACTTTTCCCGACAATTATTACGAGTACTTTAGCTTTTCAGCTAATACATCGATTGGTTGAAATTTTCCGATCTTATTCTCGGTCACCATTCGGTCTTTACCGACCACAAATGGCGGGAAAATAGAGCGGGCAACCAAATTTCCCGCAAAGCGCAGAGACGAGGAATGTGGTTGTCATTGCTGTGAAGTGTTGGGGGACGTGTTGGGGCAAATCTCAGGATATTTTAAGCTTCCTCGGTCTTAAGCTGTTAGCGCTTCAAAAACAGGTAACCTTTGTTCCGATTGCTCTGCGTTTTAATTTACATTTTCTAGCGTTTGAATATACCATAGCCAGTGTTTCAATTCTCACTGACTGGAAGCTAAGCCTAATTCTTGTACATGGTCAACGACCGTTGAAAGTTAAATTGTGATTTTTTAAGTGGAAGAGGCTCCCTACGGCTGACAAATATTTGCAATAAAATGTCTTCACCTTTCTTAGCCCTTCTAATTACAAGCCAGCTCAGTCATAAGTCAGAGTCTCACATATGGTGCCCAAAAATAGACCAATTTCGATATATTACAATTCAGCATAGTTATTAACTATGAATTCAGGCAACACAGTAGGTCACAATAGACCTCAGCACGAGACTCTGGGGAATATACCCCCACAAACTGTGTTCTACTGTTTTAGGCTGAATTTTAATATCTCGAAATTGGTCTATTAAGCTTAAGTTTAAGCTCAATACAAGCTTAAAAATATTTTTTGTTATGTTATGTGCTTTCTTCTGGTCCAACAGATAAGCAGCCAGTCTAAATACAAGCTGAGATGACTGCACCAATAAGTTTTACTCATTCGCCATTCCTATATCATCATGTGCCAAATTCACCGTATTTGATGCCAATGAGGTCACAGGTCACTCAATCACCAGTCCCATTTGTGCCTGACATTGATAACCCAAGAAACAACAGACTTTCCACAAGTAGTCTACCCCATAATGGTAAGAATACCAAATAACTCACAATATTCTATTTGCAAGTCTGTGTACTTACATGTACATATTATAAAATTAAATTTGTGACAAATTTGCTACTCAAATTTTTTGGTTACTTTGGCACAAATTTGTCTCGCATACAAGATATTCATCTGGTTTTCTCTTGCAGGAAGAGATACAATTACAAGGCCACAATATTCAAGAAACCATAGTCTTCTCTCCCCTACCCCTGTGGTTCCATCTATTTCAGCCCCACCAACACCACAACAAGCAACTCCCAGCACTGTTTCTGGAACTCCACAGAAAGGTACAGTGAATTTCATTCAACACTGATAAAGTGTGTTACAAAAACACAACAGCGCATACCCTCATTGGGTTCTTCAAGGTCCCATGACATCTAATAAAACGGTTTCCAAATCTATGATGTCAGAGGGCAACAGTGCATTGTTAATCGCGAATGCTGACCCATGACCTCCTCTCATGTCTCCTGTATGAAGCCCAGTCCTCACTAGCGACGTAAGCATAAGCATAAAAGGAGCTATGTGTTAGTGGCGACAGCCGGACACAAGCATATGAATATAAGAACTTTGTGTTCTTCTTATTCTTATTGTTATATTGATGATATGTCTAGTAGGGACAAGCATAAGCAAGACTTTCAGCCAATCAACAAGCACTTTAAGTTATGCCGACCACGTTGTTACTTGACATAACACCGACACAAGCATAACCATAAGAAGCGTTATTGCTTATGCTTATATCACAGCCATCTCCACTAACGCATAAGCTTCTTATGCTTGCATCGCAAGTGAGGAGTGGGCTTGACAAGTTACTTTAAGGCTGGTTCCCTGGGAAACCAGTTTTAACTTAAAAGTTTGTATCCCTCAAATCTAAACTGTGGAAAATGATTTGCATTGCCATATGCATTTATAGAACTTTTTTTGGTGTAAGGATTGTGGTTGTAACCTCATACAGATACCTTCTGTGTAGCTATTGAGCATTTTCTTCTCTTCAAGGCCCCAAAAACGTCTGCATAGGGGGCTAAAATGGTTGCTGCTATATCCGGAGAATATGTATTCAGTTTGTTTGTTTAGGTTTAAATTTCAAAGACTGTCACTATCATTGAGGAGAAGAGTAAGCTTGATTTCCGCTGCTCTTTCGAGTCTGGAGTACATTCCTGCCCTCGTGGGAAGAATGCAGGCTCCTTTCCCGAACAGCAGCTGGTAATCAAGCCGAGGACAGGAGAGGTACATATAAGTGTCAGTCATGACAATGAAAGATTTAAACTTCTTCTTCTGCAGAACAAGTTGTGCCACATTTCTCACCTGTGGTGGAAAAAAATCCAATGAATAGGAAAGGGAGACAACTGAACACCTCGCCAAGGCAGGGGTCAGTACCAGAAATAAGCTTGTTTTCAGGAGATGAAATATTTGCATAATGAACACTATTATGATGCCAAAACAGTTTACTTCACTGCAGTTTGAAAATCTACATGTATATTCTATTAATCAACTTACATCAACATGTATAGATAGAAATATCTTTTTTGGCCCATTTGTTAAAATGCTGACGCAAATACCAACAGGTGAAAAACTGGACACAACTAAGGGAAGATAAATTATATAGCTCTTTACGTTTTGCAAAATAAACATTCTGTACACCTGCTAGAACAGGAAAACCTAGATTTCAACACCAAGCAAAAGTTGTTTTAGCAATACAGACTCCGAAGTGCTCAAGATAGCTTCTTGTGTTTCTTATAAATTTTGTTTTTTAACTGGACTGATTGAAAAAACGAAAGCAAAATAAGGTTATTAAGAAGTGACAACAATTCCATGATACCACATAATTTATTTCAAACTAGTCTTACTTCACACTCGATACAACGACACTGCTGTAGTAGATATTTTCCTTTACAGATCTTTGCAAGCTATTAAGTGCAATATAGAGTATTCTCTTCAGTCTTTCTTCCAATAATACATGTATTTTACCAGCTATAAATAATTTATGAAAGATGTGGCAATAAATTAAATCCATAATAATATTATTAGTATGTTGCAAATATTTTAGATTAATAGAGATGATTTTGCTGGTTTTTACTCAATGCTGTTCCTACAGGTTACCCGAGTAGAATGCACCTAACTGCGCCATACTTTAAAAATTCATGAAAGGAGTGCACAATGATAGAAATCAGAGATGCACCAAATTACTCAGAGAACCAAAATTTTTCCAGTACAAGATCTCAACTCTAAGTATAATATCATGGGCAGAATTGTAATTGGGGATCTTTTCAAGTGTCTGAAACAAAATCTTCTTTGGAGACTGCAACTGATTTGACTGATTCTTCACCCCTTTCAGGAACAAAAAAAGTTATCCATAAACGTTCTTTGATGATGCTGGCTACTCAGTTTTCTCTTTCTTCTCTTTTGCTTCTTGTGCTCTCTCATAGTTCTCTTTAGCGACTGCAATGCGTACCCATTTAGGTTTTTCACACACCAGGCATCTTGCAAATACAGCACATAGGATAAGGAAATGCTCAATACAAAACACAATGGCTACAACATACCTACAAAATGAAACACAGTCCAAAGAAATCAATGACTGAACAGAAAAGACATGAAGTTTAAAATCACAGTAGATGAGTTCTTTAATTCTGAACACAGAATATTGAAGTCTACAAGCAACACTGTTGTACTTGTAAAATATTTGGCACTGCCACATCTATGTTGAAAGGAAATGTAATTAAACTTGAATGTATTATGGGAGGGGCCTCACGGTTAGTTTGCTAGACTCCGGAGCAAGCAGTCCAGGTTTGAGCCCTGGCCAGGGACATTGTGTTGTGTTCTTGGGCAAGACACTTAACTCTCACAGTGCCTCTCTCCACCCAGGAGTATAAATGGGTATGGGCAAGTTGTTGGAACCTAACAAATTGTGGGGAAGTGACCTGCAATAGACTAGCATCCCATCCAGGGGGAGTAAAAACTATACTTTTTTATCATAAGGATTTTAATTTTTGTAGTGTTTGCATTTATGATTGGTATGAACACAGGATCCAAGGCTGGTTCAGTAATTGCTGCCTGACCATAATCCTCCTGTTTAATTCTTAGACAAAGCACCAGTTTTGGTCTCTAATATGACTGGCTCATAGCTGCTGGAGCTTATCCCGGTTTCTGTAGCATGAAGTGGCTAGGAGTATTATATGGCCTGGTCAATCAAAACATGATTAGGCTAAATCCAGGATTGGAGTGAATAAAGTATTTAATAATAACTTTTCAGGGAATTCATTTAGAATTTGCTGTGCTCCACTAATCTGAAACACCAATAATATAAAAGAAAAGATACAAGAAAAATGTTAATCTCAGTCACCTCAATCCTTTATCAATTAATTAAATGTAATTTAGGCTAAGTTAAATGTGAAACAAGATTGCTGGCCAACAGTCTCCCTCATAGTGGGTAAGGGGTGGCCGGTGGATTTGTGCAGGGGTGCCTGTATTAAACAGCTCGGCTTTGGATGTCAAATCATTCTGTGTTTTTTCGCTGCTGGACAGATCTTGTAAAGCTTTTCTCCCAGCCCACCCATCCCCCTTTGGCTTCATGGCAGGTATGTCACTAATGTGGTAAGTATCCTGTGTTTCCACTGTTTTTTTCAGTGTGACAGTGCCTTGGTGGTTGCTGCTCACATGGTTGTCATGGATACCTTACTGTTGGGCTCCACCATCCTTTCATTGAATTCAGGCACCATTCCCAAGCTCATAGACTGATGATGAAATTAATTAGCTTTTGAAAAACACAGCCCAGCTCTCTTTGCATGCTTTGCTCTCACTTCTGTGCTCAAAAGAAATAACTTGTAGCAAAATAAATTAAATGTCTGTGGACAGACTTAAATGTTATTATTTATGGTACCTTCCATATCCAGAAATAATGAACTGATCATTGTCAATAGTTTCATACATCCAAGGACACCATACAGCAAGTTGTTCAGAAGAGAATCCAACAATTAAGCTGTTTGTGAGCATAGAGAGAACCATCATGGAATACAGAACATTGTACCATGCACCGATATTGGACATCCTGCGAGAAATGTTAGTAATACCATTAACATTTTGAGATAAAAAGTGGCTTTTCATTTTCAAGTAGAGTAGTGAAAGAAAAATTAACTGCAGGAAATGACATCAAGAAGAGATCTTTAAAAAAAACAAAGGATTCTTTAAGTAAAAACTATAGTTAAAGGAAGCCTCTAAGAGTATGATTGTCTTATCAGCAACAGTAAACTACGCCTTCTTTATTTGCCATGAAATGTTAACTCTTCCAAATAGTATCAGCACCTTGGCTAGGAGTTTTGAAGCAGTCACCAACAGAAAAACTGCCCAGATAAGTTTTCTCCAGAGATAGTTTTCTCCAAGTATGGAAATGTTCTTCCAGAAAATATCCATACCCCCAAGTGGGTTTTTATCCTGTTTGAACACCCACCACCCAGATTTTCCGTTTCAAGGGGCTTCACAGTACTCTCCCTCGCCCCCTAGAATTTCCACAATTTTCTTTTCTCCTGTTGGAAATTCCATATCCACAAATAACAAACACTGTAAATTTATTAGAGTTAAGAACTAACAGTCACTAAAAAAGCCATACCTCCTAACTCTTGGACGCCGATACACGTAAAGTAGTTTAAACAAGTCAGCCCTTCCCTCAATGAACAAAAAAACAATGCTCACAACTGCAGCAAGTGTAAAAGCAGATGCAAACAGGGTGACATACTGATAACAAAGGGAATAAACAAGCATGAATTAGAGCAGTCCATTTTGGTCAGAAACTAATAACAATAATGTTTGTGCTTAAGATCTATCACATGTTATGAGGCTAAAGAAAATAATGTAAAAACTAACTACCAGTATTTACAATTTAACATTGTCAAAAACCACAGAACAATTAACTGCTATTAAACGAGACCACTTTCAATTCTTTGTTTTAAAATAGTCTAAAAGCTCAAAGTTCTGAGCAACACAATCATTCAACTGTAATCTTCATTGGATTGCCAATGCTTTTATAATGCATATCAAAATACTGTAGTGCATTTGTAGTATATGAGCTATTTGGATGTTTGCCTGTTTCCCAACCACACCAGAAGTTGCAGAACAGTTTGTTTCTTAGTTTGCAAATGACAGTAGTGCTTTTTTTGAATAGTGATGTTGTTAATAGTATAGGTAATAAAGTACCACAAGGGTGGCTTTACCACATTGCATAGGCAATCGTTGCAATCTCAGTATTCATTTAAAATAGATAGAGGACACTGGTATTTGCTGCGGAGCGAGCGTAGCGAGCGTAGCAGCAGTTCATAATCTAAATATAAAAGAAAGGTAGGAAAATTTGAGATTTTGCCATGGTTTTTAGCCTCGCTTTCAGCGGACCACAATGCTTTGCGCTGTGGTAGAGCCTCGTTTTCAGCGGACCACAATGCTCTGCGCTGTGAAGAGCCTCGCTTTCAGCGGACCAGAATGCACTGCGCATTCCTCAAGACGAAGACAAGCAACTGAGAAGTTCTAACATAACATAACATAAGATCTTCTACACTGTCATCTTGCTGTTTCGAGGGAAGAAGCCGAAAGACTCGTTTAGCTCTGATTGAGCTGAAGAATTAGCGGAGAGTGACAAAGGCTCTTACTTCGACCAGGAGCAATGGCTAAAGGAGTTGAACGAGCAGCCAACAGCCAAATGCGATTCGTCGGTTTCTTCGTCAACATGTAGTGCAAGCCGGTCAAAAATTACGGTTGAAGAACCTCTTACAGATCTGGCCCCAGTTGTTCAAAGGCTGGATAACGCTATCCACCGGATAAATCACTATCCAGCGGACAAGTGTTAACAAAACAAACCACGCTATCCGCTGGATAGTGATTTATCCGGTGGATAGCGTTATCCGCCTTTCGAACAACCCGGGCCTGGAAAGCACTGAAACATGGCAAAAGTTATATGGCCACGCTATCGTAGCTGGTCAAAGACTGCAGGAGAAGATCAACGAATCGGTGACCTGTCGCTTTTGTCAAGAAAGCGTTGAACTTGCGGAGGATTTAGGAAGTAAAAACGGACGTGGTTCCATTTGGATGTTTCAGTGCCAGAACGAAAGCTGTCCGTCGCACGAAACTAATCTTCCATTTCCGACGATGGAAAAAAAGTAGGGCGCTTGCGATAAATTGGGCATCAGTTCTTGGCTTTCGAGCTATCGATGGTGGTCACGCAACAGTCTCAAAGGTTTTGAGTTTTCTTGGTCTATCGCCGATAAACAGAAAATGCAGTGCATTCCCGCCACGTCCGGCGTAAAGATTTGGCCTGCTGCATATCACCTGTCAAATGCCTATTGTTGTTGCAAGATGATCCCTCGCTGGTAAACTGGATGATTAGGTGTTATAATCCCATTGCGGCTAAGATGCCGCAAAAAATATATTTTTCTTGTTTTCTCGGGACGAAAATTTTGGAGCCCCTGAGTCGGCAGCCCCTGAACCGATTTAGCTGAAATTTGGCCAGCTTATTGTCAGATTGTTTTTCTTGAAAAGTGTATGGGCGATTTTTGTTTTCTTTTTCCGGTTTCGAATAATCGTTGAAGGAAGTGCTGATGATTTGTCCTCTCTGAGTTTATCCTATTGTCACAAAAGAAACAAATAAAAACTGAGATACGGTTTTTTAGTAGAACGTGTCAAGAAGCAAATGCGATTTTTATCGTTCTCTTCCGACCATTCTTAGCTGGACTGGAGTTGACTTTACACAGACATATGCTTTCGCAAAAAACGTCTCAATTACGCTATCTCTTACGATTTTGAGATTTTTAAAGGAATGAGTCATAATCTGGAAATATTAAGCTTTCAGAAAATATTATGGTTTGTTGGGGTTTATAAGAGAAATGAAAGCGCTACAGAGATCTGCGCGCGGACGGTCCTGAAGGGTGTATGTCGTCAATAGGTTGATATCAAGTTCGCCTTGAATAAGTTACACTGTTAGGTAGATACATGTCGATGAATAGATTGATCAGGTCGAGTTCGCCGCAAACAAGTAACACTGTGAGGTTTTCGATAGTACTGTCGTCTGCCAAAAATTGAACGTAGTTTAAGTATTTTTTTCTGATAGCTTTGTCCTATACTCCTGTAGCTGCCATGTGCTTCTTGCCAAAGCACCTCGGCAAATTTGACAGGCATTCATGTGTTCGCACTTATGCACTAATTCGCACAGCTACATTCGATATTTTTTAACAAGCCGTTGCGTAATCGCACAAAATCAGTTAATTTTGTTCATGAAATCTTAAGCTTATGAACTTTATTGTTGCATTATTTCTTTCAGAAATTAAACGCTGTAACTGATGACATCATGAATTGAATATAACCACATCTTACTCAACCAAGGTATCGTGGTGTCATTTTATCACGCATTACATACCGCAAGATTGATTCAAATGCCTGCGAAAAAAAAGAAGAGGTCGTGTTTGTTTTCATCTGCAACGGCAAGGCGGAAGAAGCCGAAAGACTCGTTTAGCTCTGATTGGGCTGAAGAATTAGCGGAGAGTGACAAAGGCTCTTACTTCGACCAGGAGCATTGGCTAAAGGAGTTGACCGAGCCGCCAAGCGCCGAAAATGTAGTGCAAGCCGGTCAAAAATTACGGTTGAAGAACCTCTTACAGATCTGGAAAGCACTGAAACATGGCAAAAGTTCTATGGCCACGCTATCGTAACCGGTCAAAGACTGCAGGAAAAGATCAATGAATCGGTGACCTGTCGCTTTTGTCAAGAAAGCGTTGAACTTGTGGAGAATTTAGGAAGTAAAAACGGACGTGGTTCCATTTGGATGTTTCAGTGCCAGAACGAAAGCTGTCCGTCGCACGAAACTAATCTTCCATTTCCGACGATGGAAAAAAAGCAGGGCGCTCGCGATAAATTGTGCATCGGTTCTTGGCTTTCGAGCTATCGATCGCGGTCGCGCGGCAGTCTCAAAGGTTTTTAGTTCTCTTGGTCTATCGCCGATAAACAGAAAATACAGTTTATTCCCGCCACGTCCCGCGTAAAGATTTGGCCTGCTGCATATCACCTGTCAAATGCCTATTGTTGTTGCAAGATGATCTCTCGCAGGTAAACTGGATGATTAGGTGTTATAATCCTATTGCGGTTAAGATGTCGCAAAAAATATATCTTTCTTGTTTTCTCGGAAAGAAAATTTTGGAAAGTTAAGCGTACGTTTTTAACTCCAAGTCGGCAGCCCCTGAACCGATTTAGCTGAAATTTGCCCAGCTATTTGTCAGATTGTTTTTCTTGAGAAGCGTGTCGGCGATTTTTGTTTTCTTTTTCGAATAATCGTCATTTTTTCGAAGGAAGTGCTGATGATTTGTCCCCTCTGACTTTATCCTATTGTCACAAAGAAGCAAATGAAAACTGAGACACGGTTTTTTAGTAGAACGTGTCAAGAAGCAAATGCGATGTTTATCGTTCTCTTCCGACATTCTTAGCGGGGACTGGAGTTGACTTTACACAGACATATGCTTTCGCAAAAAACGTCTCAATTGCGCTATCTCTTACGATTTTCGATTTTTTTCGATTTTTCTATTTTTTCGATAGTACTGTCGTCTGCCTAAAATTGAACGTAGTTTAAGTATTTTTTTCTGATAGCTTTGTCGTATACTCCTGTAGCTGCCATGTGCTTCTTGCCGAAGCTCCTCGGCAAATTTGACAGGCTTTCATGTGTTCGCACTTATGCACTAATTCGCACAGCTACATTCAATATTTTTCTAACAAGCCGTTGCATAAATTTATCGCACAAAATCAGTTAATTTTGTTCATGAAATCTTAAACTTATGAACTTTATTGTTGCATTATTTCTTTCAGAAATTAAACGCTGTAACTGATGACATCATGAATTGAATATAACCACATCTTACTCAACAATTTCTGGGACTTGACCAAACAAAATAACTTGATGACAACCATTTTTACACAAGCTCTATACAATCCCTACTTCGATTTGCAAACAACATCCCAATTTCCGCAGCACTTTCATAGCTTTGGCTACACTAGTTTAAATTAGAGAATCAATTGAAAGCAAATCTGTATAGAATAAGAAATGTTTTCAATTATATGGTTGCTATCCTAGTAATTATTCTTGTTAAGCAGAATGAATGCTATCCTAATTGCGTTCTCGAGGTAGGAAGGCGCCAGAAAGCGAGAATTTTTGGACTGCAAATTGGCCGCCCCTGTAAGGTTTTTCAGGGGTTTTGAGCCTCGTTTTCGTGTCCATCTGCTACGTCATGCTTGTTCTTTTTTTGTGGCTTCTTTCGTGGTTTTCAACGTTTTGAGGTTTTCTTTGAACAGGTTTTTCACTCTGATTGCATTCAACAAAAAAGAGAATGCAGTCCCAATGCAGACGGCGTGAGATTTTTTGGCCGGGCGAAAACAAATTACATCATCGCAAAGCACGTGTATACGAGACGATTTGTTCGCGACCGCTCATTTCTAGAAGTTTTGATTCTGGACCGTGTGAGGCCTGTTTGGTCAGGATGCGAGATAATGTGCTTTTGTTACATAGCTGGGACGGACGACCGTATTTTATTCTGTTCATGAACATGACTTTGCATCGCCTTGGCTCTGTGATGTTAACCGTGGGATCTAATAATTATTGCCAGTCGCATGGAGTTTGTCCGGGAGTTTGTTTACGACAAAACAAGGATAAACGGAAACGCGAGAGCAAATGTTACAGATATTAGCTGATATTAGTGCTTCCAGCTCAGAATACTAGAAGTAACACAACTATCCTTTTTAAAAATTAGCCTTTATGCCTAAACATTAACAGTAAAAGTGAGAATGAGACGTGTTGATGGCATGAAATTGTGAGTTTACCGAAACTGGAGCCGTCACGCAACGTGTCATCAAAGGTCATATCAAAATCCCATTAGCAAGGAAAATCAATAACGAGGAAATCAAAATCACAGAACATAGTGGACTTCGTCAGAATGTTACATGTCTGTAAAACTTCAGCCGTTCACATAAAGATAATGATTTCAGCAACAGACAACTATTATCACAGGCAGAGAACACACTCCTAATCTTTGATTACTACTGGTAATTATTATTGTTAAGCAGAACATTTCAGACATTTTGACTACAAGTGACATTTAAATAAATACTCACCCCAAATTGCACAACCATTTCCAAATAGTCATCAAACTGTTCATATTCCTCTAAGACAATGTCCTGTTGAGCCTGCCATGGTATGTATGGTGTACAAAATCAGACTGATATCACTTAGTTATTAATTTCATTACCATTATTGTCAGTACTTTTACACCACTTCTACTCCAAGTTTTATGGTATATGGAATAACAGATTAACATTCCTTACCTGAGAAGGAACAAAACTTTTTTCATCTGCATCTTTTTTACTTCTAGCATACTCTCTCTTTACTTTCCACACATGGCCTTTTTCCGTCAAATATGGAAGAAGTGATTCTGTTATAAGGCGGCGTATCTCATCACCTTGAGCCACAAACAAATTGGTTAGAACTAAATTTCTTGAGAAACATGATTGACAAATACATGTTTGCATCCTATGACCAGAGACAAGAGGGATATGATACCTGTTAGCAAAGTCTGATTTTTCATTATATGTTTTCCTCTTTTACAATAGTCAAATTAAATTTTCACTAGTTTATCGTCAGTTTTTAACCGTTTTTAAGAATTACCACTGAGATTTGAATCTGATACATTCACACAGGAAAAATTCAATAACTATTGATAACAGAAAAATCAAGTTATAGAGTGACATAAACTTGGTCAGTCACATAATTTCCCTCCAAACACTAAAATGTACATACCCCAAAACAGGCCAACCAGTTCTCTCCGCAGGGCAACAACATTAAGCTGATAAAATGCAATGTAGAACAGTGGTAAAAAGCAGTCAAAGACCTCAAACAACACACGTTTTATGATAAGCGAGTTGTCCCAGTCCCTCTCTGTCCTGTCAAAAATGATTGCAAAATATTGTCGAGCTCAGGTTAGAACTGTCAAAAGATTGAAGTGTGTTTTAATAATGCTAGGGATTAGGGATGGTAGATGCTTCCTTGGTGCTAGTGATTATCTCTGTTTACTGCAGCATGAAGTGACTACAAGTATTACAGTTGAACTCCACCTTATGGTCAACCTGTTAATATGTTCACCTCGTTATTATGGCCACTTTATTGTCCCGGCAAAACACCCACACATTTTCTTACAAGAAAACCCTGTTATTGCGGCCAACAGCCACATACTGAAATCTCAACATAAATAATGCTTAATAATGTTACCCCTTTATATTGGCCACTCAAACTAGTTATGTTTACCTTTCCATTGTTAAATTATAATATTTTATAGAATGAATCAAGTTTAATTTTGTTTTAATTATATCTGCATTCCGGATACTTAACAAAGAAAAACTGTTTAGAAGTGCAATTGTGATCATGTGCGACATATCTGTTAAGCCGTCACTCAATTTAGATCAGTCATGAAGTTTGGTCCTACCCCGTTAATACCCTGTTATATGGCCAAATTTTCATGGCCATTAGTGACCATATTAACTGGGGTCCACTGTACTTTCCCGCCAGCATTGATCCCAGATGTTTTGCATGTCTTGAATATTTGTCATTGTAAAAATAAAATAAACTGTGCGGATATAGAAAATGTGGAAAATATATAGTTCACTGACAGATGATTCCTTGAGGTTTCACGCCACAGTCTTGACTTCTAGCAATTTTTTTGAGGTTAGCCATATGCATTGTATGACATATTTTTATTTTGTCAATTTAACAGTTTGATAAATTTTCACTTTTTTTGATAAAAAGCTTGGCACACTTTACCTATGATTTTCCAGGTCAGTACAAAAGTTTGCCACAGAACGGTACAACTTGTTCAATATATTGATGACCACTGAATGACCAATAGTAGGAATTAGATAACCATAGTATTTGTTGTCAGCTGCAAAAATGTGGCCCTGTAGAAATGCCAAAAAAATAAAAATAGAAATGTCCAAAATAATAATAATAACCCTTTCAGCTCCGGTAGGAATACTGTATTTTTCTAAAACAGTAACTGTAGACCCAAAGACCACAAGTAATATACCAATTGGAAGGTATTGTTTGGGGTAAGTCATAAATCACCACACCAGACATGCAGGATGTCACAGATTGGTTTGAAAAACGTCCGAAATGAAAACAGAAAAACGTTCACAAATACCTTATTCCTTGCATGTATTGGGACCCCTAAACAATAGCTTAATTTGCAACTCTATATGCAGGTTTTTGTCAGATATTCACTTGACCATAACAGTGTAACAGGCAAAAGTTGCAAAAACTTGAGGGGTGGTCAATCAAGTCTGACACAGGAGGGGGTATGATTTAATGCTTCCAATGTGCAGATCTGTCAAAGATCCTTTTGGTGTCCAAACTTCATACAGATTAACAAAATATTAAGGTTATAACAATATTTTGTGCCATAGGCACTATCAGGGCTTAAAGGCATAATTATTATAAAATCAAGGGAGATTGCAACAGTTATAAATTGCAATGTTACAATGACCCACAATCCCATACAAAAATGTTGGGACAGAAGCGAGTTCTCCCCTCCCCCCTCCCCCCCCCCCCCCCCCACTTAATAATCAGGTCATTTTTTTCCTTTCTATTAAAAAATGTGACATTTTCCCACATTGATTAGGGGGATGGGGGATACGTGATATGGCTCAAGTGTCCCAACTAACTTGGCCAGGACTAAAGTTTTTGCTCTGTGCATATTTTTGTAACTAATTTAATTTCTCTTTCATTTCTAAACCCAATATTAAAGTGCCCATATCGTCAAAATTTTTATTTTCCCATCAGATCCTACATTTCATGCAATGAACCTTGGCGAAAAGATTTTTCGATTTGGATAAAAAAGCGATTTTGTTATGAATCTTTAAAGACCTGAAAATCCTATTTTCTTGCGGTCTACCCGTGCCGCTGATCACATGATCGACATGCTCAGAGTTGTGACGTAGATTCAGGAACGTGTGACTTGTGGCTTGACTTATTTCGCTTGTTTTACCTCTGCAAGTTTAGCTTCGTAGTCCATGCAAAATGCTCTTTTCCAGCATTTTGTATGAACTACCAAGTTAAATTAACAGAGGTAAAACAAGCGAGATGAGTCAAGCCTGAAATCACGTGTTCCTTAATGTACGTCACAACTCACTGCAAACCAAGGGAAGACTGGTGCGAATGGTGGACCAAAATGGCGGCAAATTTGAACGTTTTTAAAGCTTCTAAAAAAGATTGCATTTTATCCAAATCGAATTTTTCTTTCGCAAAAGTTCACTGGGTGATATACAGAATCAGATAAGAAAATAAAAATTTTGACGATATGGGCACTTTAACTAATAAATAAAGTTTACATTTTAATACAGATGACATGATGAATACAAGTAAGTCCATCATAAAATCTGAATTACCGGTTCTGCAAAGTAAGCAAAAGCTGCAATGTATACAGGACTCTCTTTATCTTTGATGTAACCATTGAAATTGAGTGAACACAGCATTGCACCAACAGCCACCAAGAGGACAGGCAAAGTTAACAGAAAACTTAAGCCATAACGCAGCCATCTTTTCCATCTGGGAAAATACTTCTCAGGTTTTCCAGTAATAAGGCTAGGACATATTTCACCAGAGAACTCAGGACGCAGCAGTTCTGAGTTTTCCAGACCATGTGTTCGCCACAAGAAGGAGTATTCTGATTCCTTTCTTTTCCATACCTATGGAAAACATTAGTAAATAAAATAGATTGACAGCAGGTAGGACAGGAGCACCCTGATGGTTAGTGTGCTGGATATTGAGTGTAGCATTCCAGGTTAAAGCCCCAGTTTCACCCTTGTGATGCACTGCGCACCGTGATAACTTGATCCTGAATTTCGTGATACACGAAATTACTGAATATTGCGAAGCTAACTTGCATCGCTTGTTCCCAAAGCAATCCTTGGAATATTTTTCATCCTCTTGCTGTAAATACTTTCTCTTGTTGTCAATTTTTATATTTCTGAAAGTATTTGTACATATTCTGTATATATTCGTAAATTTTGACTAGTGAAGAGTGTCAAATGAGGTTGACTAGCCTACACAACTCTGGTTTGTGACATTTGTACATTTGCCGTTCTCTGTTTGGTCTCTCGACCTTTTTGTTGCTTGACTCATGTTTAGTTTAAGGGCACTTCATGTTGTGTTATAAAGAGGAATCTCTAGTCGAGCTGAGCCGTTGGACTGTGCTACAGCAAATTTTAGAGGTCGTAGGTCTGCGTGGTTTCCGCCATTATCGGCATGTCGCTTTGCCGAGTTTAACACCTCTGTAGTTTGCCATGTGTTTATGCATTGTTTAGGCTCATTTCTAAAGCAAGATATATCTCCAAGAATTTGCTTTCAAGGGACAAAATAAGAACTTTACCGTGAACATGTTGCTTACTTTGCATCATATATTGTGACGCCGAGCCCGGCCGTTTGATTAAAATTGCATGCAAGTACAGTATGTAGATTCTTATCACGGATATCATATTTATATTTTATCAGCAATTATAATAAAGTTTCCATATAACGGGCGCTCTGATTGGCTGAAACAGCGTGCTTTATCAGAGAACAGAGCACGGGTTGATGACGGTAAGCTGGCTTCTTCAAATTTTTGCTTCGGAATTTTGACAAATTTGACCTAAATTAAACATGCCTTGTGGCTCAGACAAATGCAGTGGAAACGAGCTATTTGTCTGCAGTAAATATAGCTGCAGGGAGACCATTGTCATAAACAACAGAAGTGCTAAAACTGTACTAAAATAACAAGTTTTGCTAGATTCCGACAAAACACGCAACGAAATAAACAACTTCTCATTCTCAACCTAGCGAATGCTTCGATTAAAGACATTACGAAGGCAGAAATTAAACTTAAGAAGTAAAACAACGACAGAAAACACCAACTGAACTTTCTATTTACGATGATGCTCAAACAACACTTACATGCAGTGTAGTAACGCTCGTTTGCTAACTGGCGATCTCCGGTCATCTCGGCGAAGTGAACCTCAACAATTTCGTATTATCGCTCACTCGACGAGTGATCAGTTGAAAGCTGGCTCTGATATTCTCCTTTACTCGGAGTAGAACCGGTGGAAGCAGTCTAGTCTTTGCAACTTTGACCCCAGTTCGTGCAATTTTGCTGCAAGCGGCTGCAAGCCGTAAACAACTGTAGCTCCTTGGCAGCTCCTTTCAAATACAACTCAGCATTCGCTAGTTTTGAGCTCCTTGTTTCTTAATTTCCATTTGAAACGGTCAGCACGTTTTTATGAGCCACAATGCGGCCGGATTCCTTTGTAGTAGAAACCTTTAGATCCTTATTTAAAGATTAAACTAAAAAACGAACTTTGAAGGCATCGTTCTTCCCCTGGATAGCAACTGAAAGCTTAGCAGAAGTTCAGTTTGTGATTGACAGCTGTCGTCTCATTAGCCAATCAAATTTTTGGAACAGTTCTAACAAGGACTGTGATTGGCTTATTTTAGCGTGCTTTATCAGAGAATAGAGAACTGCTGACGCCACTTTTCCCCGTTTGGAAAAATAAAGTTTGGCTTGAAAATTCAGCCGAATGCGCGGATAATTTATTGGATTCTTTATCATAAAACAAATAAAGAAGCCTCGACTGTGCTCTGTTCTGTTGTAAAGCACTTAGGAAGCGGTAGAGCACTCAAGAAGTAGGGAAAAACACTCGACTACGTCTCGTGTTTTCCCCTACACTTCTTTCGTGCTCTACCGCTTCCTGCGTGCTTTACAACAGAACAGAGCACAGTCGAGGCTTCTTTATTTGTTAAATAAAAATAGATGGCCAATCAGAGTGTGTCATTTAACAATAAATCGGTTTCAAAACAAAAACAAACGACCGTGTTGCATCAAGGATGAAAATGGGCCTTTAAATCTCTGTTAGGACCATTCAGTGCCTGTCTTAGTACTGACAATCAAAGGTACTGTCAGGTGGACAAAAATGAAAAGCCAAATAAAAGCGTCATCGTATTAAGCTATGTTGTGCAAATTGAGAAACTACATAAGCAAAGAAACATTGTAAGTAAAACAGATTGAAACTTACTAAAGTATTTCAAGCTGGTGGGAGACTGGCCAGTTGGCCGTTTACAACATGCGGCGGAAAAGTTGAATTTGGGATGACTGAACAAAAATTGTCACTGACAGGGAGGAGACCTCTGGATTACAAGCCCAGCGTCCTAAACATATTGCCATGCTCCCTCCTTGCAACCTTACAAAGTGCAGTGGGCTGCCTGCAATGGACTTACATCTTGGGCAAATAGAAATTTTACTTCTTGTCACCACAAGCTACAGATACCTTTGGTCTCCTGCCACAAACTTGACGATGCATCTTTATACACAGTGAAGAAGACACTTGCAAACTTCCTGTACACAAGCTAGATACTGACATAATAATTGTTACAATAATATCTAGTCCCCAATGTGGGATCACACTTACAGTAAGAAAGCTGATTGCCCAGAAAGCCATTAGAACTTCATACAAAGGTAACAGAGGGTTGTCATCGACAGTGACACCTCGAGGTTTACAAAAGTACAGCAGGATTCCAACAAATGCTATTGGTACTAATGTCCAGGTAAAACATGTCATCCAGCCAAAATAAAATGCAACACCTTCTCCTAAGGACAAACAACCACACAGTCAGGTGAAACTGTTGTAAGAGTTTGAAATTAACATTACAGCTATCATAGCAAGATTTGAGTTATCTTGCCACTAATTAACAATTAGATTATGAGCTCCAGATTTCTACGAGGTGATAGTTGATGAGGCTGAAGGCCGAATCAACTATCACCTCATAGAATTTGAGAGCGAATAATCACATGGTTTTAGTAGAATTCTTACTAAAATTTATTTCAAATAACGGTTTCCAATTATTTTTTGACATATTATTAAACTTTAAAGTCAAGAAACCGTACAATTCGTTTAGTCTTTTCAGGAATTTAATTATCCATTTGCATTAAAATTTTCCTCCAAAACTTGAGAAAAAGAAAATGTCGCTATTTTGTAGACAACCTCCAGCCACTGCACACGAATGGCTGATGTGTGCAATGGCTCAGCCAATCAAATTACACATTTGCATTTAGTATACTAGTAGAATTCTACTAATGACAGTTATCTCAGCAATGCTAACCTTGATCTACAGTTTTTCTTTTTTTGATGGCAACCTATCTCTCCCTAGAAGTTGTAGGGGTACAGTGCTTTCAATAAGATTTGAAGTAGGTGGCTACCTCGGAACAGCACCCACTGGAGTAATATGAGAAGTCCAGGAGAATTTCTCCCTGGAAAAATTTTACAATACACTATTGATCGAGTTCAAGTCATTTTAGGCATATTTTCAATAGAAGATAAGTGAATTTTTTGATCAACTAGCTTTATCTTATTTACCATAGTAATCCCTGATCTCCTGCAATGGACAAACAATCACATTTTGCTTCATTCTTTTCCATATTTTCTCTTGTTCCTGGGCTTGATGAAGAGGAAAAGCTGACTCTAGTATAGGTGGCTTAGAATGCATACAGTCTGTGATGAATGAGCCATCTCCTCTGAATTTAACACCAAAGGACATTAAATGCTCCTAGATATGACAAAACAATTTTTCTGTCAATACCTAACATAGAAATGGGCTTTCCTTGCTAAAAAGGAAGGGAGACCGGTTCTAGAGTGAAGATGGGTCGTTGTTTGGCGTACTGTTTTGAACAAAAAAGGGGCAGGATGCCTCTGCGTCCACTCCCATAGACATGCACATGCTATAAAGAAATCCGGGTGAACACAGAATTGACACTGCTAAGAGAACTAATTTCTAAGTTACCCACATCAACTGCAAGGAAAACAGTTTCTTTAGAAACAAATGCATGTTTACTCTATGGCTAAATATGGAGCATTCTCAAATATCAACTTACTTTGTTATACTGTACAGATTCCAGGCAACCCTCAAGTAAATGAGCTCTTTCAGCTGATGTAAAAAATGTGGCTTCATCTTCACTTCCAACATATTCATCAAGTCTACCAACAACAAATTCTCGGATCTAAGAAAACAACTGTGATGTAACAATTTCCACAAATAATATCTTTTTAAGAAGCCAAAGCATGTAAGAAGTGACAGAAATGGCAATTTTTTTTTTAACCATCCAATATCTCTGAAACTGAAAACATTTGACAAGAGTTTGTGGAGTGACACACATGACAATTTTCATGTGATTAGCTAGTCACGTGTTCCTTGGGCCCTCGTGGCGTGCCAGTCGTTGTAGAGCAAAATCCGAACTGGATATTAAATGTTTTGTTGTAGTTTCAGCCTGTAGCTCTATTATTTTATTGTCATCACAACACAACAGAGTTTGCAATGGATTCTTATGAAACTGCATATTTACTAGCCTGCAGAGCAGGCGAGATTTCTTCGAGCGAGCGCTCACATTTGTTCAGCCGCCATATTGAATTTTTCACGCAGGGGAAGACTGGAGAGAGAAAGAAAGTTTTACCAAGTTTTTCCCCTCCCCCATCCCCCACCGTGTAACATTGCGTCTAATGGCGGTCGTAAGGTTGTAACGCTAACTCAACGCTAACTCGATTGCCCCAACAAGACGCCTGCACTGCAGGCTACATATTTACGAAATCTAGCATTAGATGTGTTTTTTGGTTACTATGAAACAAATTAATACACACAAATACTCTAGATCAATATTGTGTGACAGTGGTAAAAAGGTCCATTGTTTTCTTTTTATTACATAGACACCATAAACCTCTAAAAGCCCCCTCTCCATTTCAAATAAGTCCCACACCCCTTTTTTTAGAAAAGAAATGTTTGAGTCTCTCCTCTGCTTTTAGTGCCCCACCCCACTCCTGTTCCTTCACAACCAAAACAATTAATGCAAAATGGTACCTGCAGTACAGAGGTTCACCCTACAGTACTACTGAAATGCTATTAGCACTTGTACTCTACAAGCCTGTTTACATGGAGGTAACCCACCTAGCCATGGTCGAAAAATAGCCCACGTTTACATGCAAACTTACAACCCCAGGGTCCTGGGTAAAGTTTCTAGAGGTTGTTGCTAAACACCCAAATAGAGAAAATGGCAGGCGAATGATGCATTTTGGAGGTCAGCAACAACAACTTTTTTTTTTTTCCCCTATACTTGAAAGAAAGAAATTAAGTTAACATGAAAGTGTTATGTGTTCTTTTCTTCTCACTAGCTGCTCTCACTGCACCATTTCAGTGCTGTGTTTTTTTATTCATCTTTGAGTTATATTTTGTAAAAATAATGGTCAGCGCGTCAGGTATGTTATGGGCGGGTGGTTCAGTGAGAGGTGTATGTATGTCACACCAATCAGATTGGATCTATTATTAAACACCAATCAAATTTTATTTTGTAAAGGTAAATGGTATTTGAGAAGAATTTGATCCCGATACAGTTCAGAAGGCCATATTTATTCTTCTATAAAAGAGAAGCATTCATATATTGGGCGTACTTCTTCATTTTCTATGGGTTAGGCTAAGGATTTAAGCTATGAACAAGACGAGTCTTGAGTTTTGAAGCAGTTCGTGAGTTAATAGAATGCAAATGGCACCAGATATTTTTAGTTTTAGTTACAAAGGTAACTTGATACTTTTGTTTTTCGCAAAGAGTAAATTCAATTAGAGGTCACAAATCGTCGCTTCTAGTTCTTAGGACATGTTTTAGAGGAGACAAGACTATTTAAATTTTAGACAGTTCTAAGTTTACAATAGTAAATGTGGGTAACAATTGTTTTGTTCTTGTTTCATGCAGCTATTTAACAATTATTCCACGAGCGCGCGTTGGATATGAGATGATAGATAGCCAACGAGGCGCGTAGCGCCGAGTTGGCTATAAACATCTCATATCCAACAAGCGCAAGTGGAATAATTGTTTTATTAAAAACGCCCTCAAAATACAGAAAACTAGACTACAATTAAAATAAAAAGGCCCAAAAAATCATGCATGCGCTTGCCATTTTTGTAGATCATGGTATAATGGCTCATATACCATGATGGCTAAGCCAATGAAAACTCTCGAATTGCATTATCCAATGATCCAGTTTTTAATAAAATGAGATATTCTTATTTTTTAGTTACAAAGGGTAATTTGACACTTGTTTTTCACAAGGGAGTAAATTCAATTAGAGCTAACAAATCGTCAGCACCTGTTCCCACAAGATGTTTGCTATTGGTAACTTGACACTTGTTTTTCATATGGAAGTAAATTCAATTAGAGCTTACAAGTTGTCGGCTATTGTTTCCAGGATATTAAACAAAAAAGAAGCTTTCATTTCTAAACTGTTTTTGCGTCTCTGCAGTAGCAGTTTATAGTTTTATTTGATGACATTCATTTCAGTCCGATATTTTGAAGGTAAAAAGTGTCTGAACTGTTCAAGTGTTCTTTGTGTGGCATCAAATTGAAGTGCAATTTAATTAAATCAGACTTTCAACGAATTAGAGAGGTTTTTTTTCCTCTTTCTTTCTATTTTCGGTAAAGTAGCGTTGCTGTGTAAAGAGGGTAAACTTATGACTCGTATAAACTGTGAAAAGTTCTCTTAACTTGAGCATTTTTGAGGGGTTGAAAAGGCTATGAGATCGGTGAGTGGTGGGGAGTTATGCATGTGCACGTATCACACCAATCACAGTGTGGATTGTATCAAAGAATGAATCAAATTGTCTGTTAGAAAAAAAATGGTATCTACATTAATCTGGAGATGCGTTAGATCACTGAAGTTTGTTCAGTCAAACATTTTATGGCTTACTTTAGTTATCTTACCATGTATATCATAAATTCCAAGTTTCTCTCTTGCTGTACATCCCAACCAAAAAGACTTGTCAAATTAACCAAATCATTACTGTAAACAGCTCCTCGAATGCTCCAAGACTTCATAAAAAAAATAACTCTTGCACGCCTTGCGTGCCTATGTTTTATAACTTGGCACGCTTGCAAATGTAACGTGAACTCGACCCTCAGCTAGGCAGATTACCCCACCTCGAGACGTTTACATTGCCAACCTGGCTGACAGGGTTAATACCCTAACTGGCAGATGGGGCAACCCGCCTAGGAGGGTTACCCCACCTATCATGTAAAAGAAGAGGCGGGTTACCTCACCTACCTGGGGTCCCCCACCTCCATGTAAACAGGCCCTAACAGAGACTAACAGAATCGAACACAGCACTTTGACCAAGCTTGAGTACCCTCCCTATCCAAAGATTAAATAAGACCCTAAATTTACGGCACCTGATTTGGTAGCTACAAGCTATGCATGAATAAAATCTATAGTTTTATGAACGATGAAGTAAACGTGGCTTGTACATTTATTTATAAGTCATCAATATTCAATTGCGTTGATGCGCACAATTAACCAGGACGAACCTTGTTTTCAGTCCTTGTGGTTTTCTCCAAACCGACTTCCTCCGCCTAAAAAATCGTTTGTGAGTATTGTTTCACATCCATTAGTAAAAAGGAGCAAGGAAGAAACATATAAGCTTATCCCCAAGCAAATTGTTCGAACCCTGTACAGCTTGGAGGTAACTCACCTTTTGAGCAAGAATTTCGAAAGGAGCACCGACGGTTAGCAACGTTTTTCCTTCGAATTCTTCCAGCGTTACGCTAAACTTAGCAAGGGTTAAGCAGTCAATGATGTGTTGTTTTAAGTCTTCCTTTTCACATTTCTCCGAGAAGCAGACGAGATACTCTGCAGCTCCACCAGCCATTTTTGTCTGCGCTCTGTTCAGTGACCTGGGAGAGAGTATGGTCACGCTTTCTCGTGTCAAAAGGTCTCCTGTTACCCTCTCTCAGGTGTTACTCTCATTGCAAGGTCTTCCCTGTTTTGTGGCCGTTACTAAATAAACGCAACATGGACATTGTCATCCATGATTTGCAGGTATGACATAAAAAGCTCTTCCTCCCAGTTGACTTGCTGCTGTTCCTCTTCCTAACCGTAAAGGTGTGGGAGGGGGTGGGGATTAAACGTTGAATACTGTAGGAAGAGATTTGTTTCACCATCATTTACTCCTTTCAAAGTTTTTACAAGGCGTTTACAAAGATTTCAAAAGAACTTTCAAAAGTAAGACAGCATTTGCATATTCTCTTGGAGCTCTGAACCTGGCTTTGTTGAAATGGCAGAGTTATGCTAAACTATTGAGCTACATTAACTTACCAAGCTGCACACTCCATTGCTCTCCTAAATGCTGTACATATTAATTTGTAAATAGTTGAAATTAAATTTCATACTAAGAAATGCGAGGGGAGCTTATTTGCTTTTAAGACAATTTATTTCTTAATAATTTTGGGGCTTACTTGAGGGAGTCTAGGAATTATTTGAAAATTACAATAAATCAGCTAAACGTAGGCACATACAAAAATCTAAATAAACAATTGGTGTGGAAAGATAAGTTTAGATTCCTCCTTTTTTTCTTGTTCGCTTCCTAGACTTGGTTTCAGTTATCTCATCTTATGAAAGGTGAGAGCTGGCTTTTGAAATAAGAGCTCAAAGGGAGAGGTACTTCACTGCCAAAATATAGACCTTGTTTATATTTGATTTATTTGCATTAACTACTTATCATTCTATAATTGGGAAAAATATAACAATCCTTGCTTTCTGCTGCTCTCCTGGTCCAAAACACAGCCTCCTTGTCTTTCAAGAGAAGTGACTGACAGATTCTATGTCGCAGTTTTATTTTTAGTCACAAAGATCCACCTACCAAGTTATTCTACTTTGTAAGCATATCTGTTTACTAAATTAACATTAGGCAATTATCTCACTTAATGGAGATTTCTGACAAAATCCTTCATACCAGCTTATATTTTGTTGATAAAACTTTTTTCATTTTTAAGGGAACAACGCTGGTCAAAGTACAGTGTAACCTCCATATAACTAAGGACCAGGGGGTTTCATTATATTGGCATTTTTTCCATATGTTTTACTATTACTGGGGCTTGGGATATCATTTGTTATATAGAGGTTCATTAAATGGAGGTTCAACTGTACCAGGAAATTATGACATCAATTTATAAAGAGATACAAAACAAATTTTCACCAAAAACATTTTGTATTCAAAACGTAAGTAGTTATTCAATGTAAACTAGATAAACAGGTGGTCTATTTAATTTATGTTAAAATTTTGACTGGTAACAAATGCCAGTAGCCAATGAAATACTGGTAACTTGATTGAATGATGTAAACTCTCTTATAGCAATATTGTAAACAAGCTGATAGATTTTTTCATTTATTCCAAAGACTAAAATAAATATGTAATAAATTTTGAAGGTAATATCCGTCAAGCAAAACCTTCCATCTTTAACATATCTTCCAAAAAATTTTTAATTTTCTCTCTTTCTCCAGAAAAACTCTAATCAATGTCCTCTGACAACTGAAATTCAGAATCAAATATTTGAATCCAAAGGGCCTCTGAGTACTTAGATAAATATTTCATTGCTTATGAAATATAAGATACTAAATCTTTACTTTCACTTACACCTAAGTTTTACACAACTAAGCTACAAAAGCGAGACGATGGGGCAATCCTTGCCGAGTAATCCTCTACTTTTAATAATAACTCGTTTCACCATCCACTCACCAAAAATCTAATTAAATTCCACAGTCGGCGAGCGCGTTATTTAATTCGACTTGCACCTGCACTTAATAGCAACCACCCCAATACAGAAGCAAACCTTTTCTATCATTACCAAAAAAATCAGCTTTCAAAGTGATTTATGTTCTTCTTCTTTATCCGATCGAAGATTTTTGCCAAACCAGAACACAATCCCGATGTTAATTAGACAAATTAACACCATAAGCCCAAAACTGTTTCCAAAGGTTGCTACTGGGAAGTTCTCTAAGTCGCTTCGTCTCGATTCCATTTGGATTTGAATCGCAGTAAACTGGTCTGCTGCACCAAGAGCTGTAAAAACGTGTAGAAAATGATGACTGTGACCTATGATGTCAAATACCCCGGTATTAAGCGCTCCGGCATTCGAGACATATTCGCCAAGGCAGAAATCAGGTAGAAATACGAGTGTCGCTTGAAGTAGGACCATGCAAGCAGCTCTTGTTGAGTTTGGAGAAGCGGTGTTGGATCTACGAAACATCGATGTACATACGGAAAGCTGTTAAAGAAAAACGCGACCACAAAACAGAACGTTCGAATAACGTACTTCATCTTGGGCCATCTGTGGCGGGAAGCACAACAGGTGTACGTGGACACAACGGAAATCAGAAAAGAAATCGTCAAGAAAGGGCCGGGGGAATTGAAGAAAAAGCTATCACTCTTCCATGAACGAGTGTAGAAGTAAAACGCCTGGCCTGCACCACAACTGTAGACGCTTATCGCCGCGTAATCGAAAAAGAAACAAATGTGTCGCACCCGCGGAGACATACAGTTGAAGAGGTGAGCGCCCGAACTCATCAAGAGGAAGCCACAGATTCCCAACGCAAATGACAACAGAGGATACGCATATGCTTCCGTCAGGCGATATTTCCAGAACACGGACGCAAAACGAACCAAGAATAGTAAAAACGGGACAAAGTGAGTCCAAACATTCACAGTTTCGTTTAGGGGCAGGAACACACTCTTCACACAATCCAACGCTGAGCCGTAAGGTTTGCGATAGCCCGAGCAAATATACATTTCGCGGAACTGCGCGGGAACTTCTTCGGCACGCAAACCAAACCGACGACTTCCTCCTTTCTCTTCTTCGCGTTTCTGTTCCATTTAAGCTGAACAGGAGAAAAACTCAACAGATCTTCGAACGCTGAAAGTTCTAAACTCGCGCGTGTGAGGAAAAAAGCCGGCTTTTGACAACAGCTGACATTACAACTGACTCGAGAGTTTACTGTTGGAGTATTGCACGCTCATTGGAGGGTTTATGCAACGTTTTCCACAATTGTGGATGGACTGGACTTACGGAATTTGTGGATCGAAGAACACAAAAACACACTCGTTCGTTGGGAGCTGTCATTTTTTTTTTTAAAAAAAGTGTAAGATTTTTCTTTTAATTAAACAACAAGCTAAGAACAAAAGCTAAGCAAGGAACCAATATATAATTAGGGGACTTAAGATCTGACTCCAAGTACGAGATTGAGTATGAGAACAACTTTTCAATTCTAGTTTGCAGGTCCATCTCATCCCATGAAACCCTACCCTCTCTACCTAAAACCAGCATGAAGAGCAAGGGCTCTGGAAACATCACTGACTTGAAATTCAAAAATCATTTTCATACTCAATCTCATACTCGTAGTCCAATCTATAAAAGGTCTCTATGAATATTTCCATGCCATGGAAAAAAGTAATAAGTCACTATAATTATTTTATTTGGAAGTGCTTCTAATCCTGAAGACTACAAGACACTTTTGGTTTGTTCTTTGATCTAGCCTTGTAAATACTTGTAAATAATAATTTAAACTAAAATGACCATAACTATGGACATCAGTATTAATCATCTTACTTAAGTGTCTAGTTAAAATTCTGCTTCTATATTAGAACTCTTTGTTTTTATCTATCTAAAAAGAAAACCTTTCCCTAGTTTGTATTCCTCTAATCTTATAAAATTATTAAGGACACTTTTTTTTCCAATCAGTCGAAAACCAATCTAATAACAAGGAAACCCGATAATGGCATTATATGCAAAACAGTAATGAAATTCCCGGGAGGGAGGTACTCACTCAAATTTTGGATAGGTGTGTGCTGCGGAGGGCCTTAAACCCTAACCCTATTTGAGGATGACACAAATGCAAAATACCCTATTTAAGGCACAAACCCGAAAAGTGACACCCTGTTTAAGGGAAAACAAAAAACAAAAAATAAGAATGGCATGAATGGGACAGCTTTATTTCTGCAACATTGAAAGTTAAGCACTTCATCTAGTGTAGGACCTTTTCTTTGTTTAGTTTTGCATTTACTTACTGGAATTTAGGTGATCAAATTTAGGTACCCTATTTAAGAAACACACCGGGAATACAATGCCAGAGGCAAAAATGATAGCCTATTTCAGGATCACGAGGCTGAAAAGCCAGACGCGGTACATACCTATAGAGCCAATATATGAGTGTTCCCTCAGGGGGGAGGGGGTGGATCCTTGTTTACATGATTTGTTTCACTTAAGCTTGCAGATACATTTGGATTTCTTTGGCAATTTCTTTAACTTGACTTTCCCCTCTGTGTTACGAAGCTCAATTTTAATTTGACCCAGATCAACAGATCTCATCAAAAGTTGAATCATAGTCTTGTACATTTCCTCAATTATTTCAGCATCCAAAGCACTGGCTTCCATGTAGCTCAGGCCATGACATTTGGCAAGTTCCTGGCCTTCCTCATAAGAAACTTCACGGTTTCTGACTTGATCTATCTTGTTGCCAATCAGAATAATCAGAGCATTGCTTTCAGTGCAATGAAGCCGAGCTAGGTCCAACCATCTGGGAATGTTATGAAAAGTTTCACGATTTGTCACATCACACACAAGAAAAATGCCATGGACGCCACGAAAATACATAGCTTGCACTGCAAAGAATTGCTCCTGCCCAGCAGTGTCAATTACCTCTACATGTACAAACTTGGAGCCACACTTGAATGACTCAATGTCAATTTCTAAGCCTATGGTCATTGTGCTCATGAGAATGTTATAAAAGGGGTCCTGAAAGCGTTGAAATAAGCAAGACTTTCCAACTCCCCTATCTCCAATAAAGAGGATTTTGAATTTGTAGTCATATGATGGTTGGCGTCCAACCTTCTCAATCACTAGCTCTTCTTCCAGGTCACAGGACCCAGAGTGTCGAACCAAGCTCCATTTCTGCCTCTCTAGCTCTGTTATAACGTCCTTTGCAGATTTACGACAATTGCTATCATTCTCCAAACAACTTAACACCAGCCCTTGTAGAAAATGATCCGCCATCTCTAGGATGTCGTTTTTGCGACGATCATGTTCACTAATCATCTTACCATCTGCAATGAGACACAGACAAGAAAAAACAACACTATTAACACATCTCGATCACAAAGTCTAGTAGCTTAACTCAACTATAGTTTCTGTAACATCAAGTAACAAGCTTAAGGAGAAGAGGTTCTCTCTCTCTCTTGACAGGAGGTTAAATTATCTAACTTGCAGGTAACCTAAGTCCCACCCCCACATTTCTCAGATTGCAATAACAGACTTACAAATCTGACACTGATAGTTGACTTGTTCTTCCTGGAAGCACACGACAGAAGCAATACTAGACAAACTCTCATATCTTAAGTGCAGTATTTGTTACCTTTTATGTGGAAAGCATGATTGGCATCAAACACTCTTTTCAAATTACAAGATGTTACATGACAAATAACACTCAGAAAATAAGAAAGAAAGAAAGAGGCCAAAAAATAAACTGGAAGACGAAAATGGAATTTTTAAACCACAACAGGAAAAAATGTTTATTTAGTTTTGCTCATTTAGCAGATTGGGTGACTTGTGCAGATTGGGCAGCACATGCAGTTGATGACATGTATTCTTCAGTTTTTTGTGTTATTTAAGGTAATTCCTTAGTATTGCATTGCGCCTCCCTACTGCGCACAATTTTCGCATCATAAGCACACATATGAGCATGTGCATGTACAAAACCTAAGAGATTTCCCTCAAACTATTGAGAACTATTGGCTAAGAACAGTCTAATAAAGAACATATTTGAAGAAGGAAAAAAGTTTGATCGTAGAACATGAGTTTTTTTTTGCAAAATAGTTCCATACAGGGTGTATTTTGGCCAAGGCAAGGACTTCAAGCTAACCACGGAACTGTCCGAAAAAGTGCAATATTCCCGCAACCAGGCAACCAAAAACAGCTTAAATGAAGCAGTACTACTTACGTAAATAAAAGAAGCTTTACTTTTAAGATAAAATTTTGTGTCTTTCAAGTAATCAAGACTAAATTCTATAGGAAGATGACTCAAATTTTTAACACGCAACCAGTAAAAATATCCCATTTTAAGAGCCTGCTTACACATAAATAAGCACAGTGACCCATTTTTTTATTGCATTTTTTAATGGTCATATCATGAATGTTAACTATGCCAAGTTTCAAAAAAGTTTGATAGTAGAACAATTTAAAGGGAATTACCTTAAGATATCTTCTTACCTAATCCCTGAGAGGTGGAGGCTTCTCAGGGATTTCTCCTATTTTCTCTAAACTTTGCATTGCTTGGTTGTGGCTTGGTTTTGGCTGTGTCAAGCATAATTTTGGCTACATTACACTTGCTGAAAGTTTTATGTTCATGATAAAGATCTGCTGTGCAAGGTGAGTACAGGTACAAAGTCAATTTGAATGATTGCACATAGTAAGTTAGTAAGAAACACTTTTTTAGTGAGGGTAGCACTATATAGCTAAAAGCTAATAAACTTGTGGCCCTCAAATAATCAAAAAATGAAAACACAACTATCTAAAAACTATAGCTTTTTATGTGTAAAAATCTATAAAAATACATATTAAAGCTGTTCTCTGAAAATTACATTCCATAAACACTTCTTAAAAGCAGGGAAACAATCCTTATGTCTAAGACAAATTATTCCAAAGTTTGCAAGATCATGTCCCCCTGTGCATAAACTCACATCAGTGGATTCTCCCCACCCTAAGAATACCTTTGAGCCTGTAACGAGGAGAGGGTCAGTGCAGGATCAAGATCACAGGATCCCCTGCATGCCACCAATAGGCATTGAGAAAGTCTGGGCACAACATTCTGAAGAACATGATTTAAAACAACAGGCTTCAAGCTGGTCTTTTAGACAAAAAAGTTTCATGTTGTAGACTTTATCGATTTTATTTCTAATTTTATGTCAAATATTTCAAAATGTTTCCATACAGCAAGTACAAGCTTTAAAGACTACTGTAGGGAAAAAAGGAATTTCTTGAAAATACATGTGGAAAAAAAAAAACAGGAAAGCAGGCCAAAAAATATCTTAAATCCTTGAACTTGGCTGATCCCTGAAATTAGTTTACAATCAAATTAATCCTTGTGGACAGGAACAGCAGAAAAATGCTGTGGGTGACAACCTGTGCATCTTTGAAATCTCTGCAAATTCCTGACTGGTTTTTGCCGCATGCCAAACAAAAAAATCCAATTAACAAAAATATTAAGTCTCATTTTGAATACTGAACTTAATTCAGCTGAATAAAGTTTCAGGCCTCACAGAGGACATTGCCAATGAAAACTGTTGAAACAGCAAGGTGAAAGAAATGAAATGATGATGAATGACAAGAATTGAGTTAGAACAAAGTAGTAAAGAAACAAGACAGAATCTTAGAGTTTTACAGTGACCTGTTAGTAGTGTACCCAGAAATCCCCTACGTAATCTAAAAGGGTTACAGGACAGAAATCATTCATAAAATACAGCTATCCTTCTATTTAGGGGCCCTGCAGGTCAATGAACACAGCTTAAGCTAATGAATTCCACACTGAAAACTGCAGAAATATGCTAACACCATTCATTGTAAATATTTAGAATACTTTGTCCTGTTCAGCAGCATTTTGCTTCAATGTTACAAAAGGCAGGTTTCAAAAACTAATGTACATGGTTCCCTTATATGTTCCTTGCTTAATATTGATTCATTAGTAAGTTTAATTTCTTGCTGTATTTCTCTCAGGAGACCAATAAAACTGTCAGTTTTACATGATTGTATAATACATCTAAGAACTAATAATTATCGCTATTGTATAATTATTATACACTGTCAAACTAAATACCAAACAATTTTCCTTATCTTTTAAACCACTTAATATTAGTGCAATATTTTCTGTCAGTATATATCTTGACCTGTTAATAATATGTCTGAGACATACTGTATGTCTGAGATTTATAATCATTATAAATCTCAGGTGTGTAAATTATTTACACATCTGAGACGTATTATACTTCTTCTGTGATTAATCCTGAGAAGGCATTGCAATAGGTAATGCAGGGAGGCGCGGTGGCCTCTTGGTTAGTGCGCTTGACTCCGGAGCGAGCGGTCCAGGTTCGAGCCCTGGCCGGGGACAGTGTGTTGTGTTCTTGGGCAAGACACTTTACTCTCACAGTGCCTCTCTCCACCCAGGTGTATAAATGGGTACCTGCTATTTGTTGGGGAAACCTAACAAAATTGCGGGGGAGTGACCTGCGATGGACTAGCATCCCATCCAGGGGAAGTAGAAATACTTCTAGCCGCTTCATGCTACAGAAACCGGGATAACTCTGGCAGCTATGAGCCAGCCTTGGCTTCAAGGCTTCACTTTTAATTAATGCACCTTACTAATTTCTTGTGTTAAAAAAAATATGTCCTAATCATCCTAGGATATTCAATACCCTGACTAGCCTGCGAGCAGGCTCACCTTTGATGTCACACATGCAAGTGACAAAGAGCAAAGCGATCCGGTGGGGAGACTGGTGAAGAGGTGCCAAAAAAGTGAGCCTGCCTTCATCTCTGTTTCACTTCTACTTCGCCTAAGCAAAGTGACATACCATTGGTTAAAAAGAGGGAAAGGTGAGAAAACTGTCAGTATATTATGTTTGATGAAGAGCGATATCAGACCCCCACGGAGTCAGTAACTAACTTGAAAAAATAAGTTGTCCACATTACTGATGTTTTAACAGAGTTCTAGTCTACAAGTGGATGTATGAAATTTCATATATTTGAACTGTGGAGAATGATACGAAGATATAATTGATCATCGCAGTAAGTTATACACACAACTTAAGCAGTTGTGAAATTAAAGCCTGAAAAAAACTCAGGCCTGAATTTTTTCAGCCTTTAATTCACAACTGCCTAAGTTGTGTGTGTAACTGCGATGATCAATTATATTTTTGTAAAGTTCCAGTCTATTTCTTGCCTAATGGAGAGCAGGAAATAGCATTTTTAAGTACTATGTGGTAAATCAAGATGTATTGTGGCTTTGCCGCTCAATTTTGCACTCACGGCTATCATAGTGCAGCATGCTAATGTGCTCCATCGTGCTCCAACATCACACTATACTCTGATCAAGCATAGTGTAGATAACGATGAGATATTTGATGTTATATACCAGCAGCTTGGATTTTTTTCTCAGCCTCAACAGCACATGCTCTCATTAGGTACTTCACATGACACACATGACATTAAACAACTAATAATACACATGAAAAAATTACTTGATTCTGATTGGCTGAGAGCAGTGCAGTTAAACTGTAACACCAGTGCAAAAAGTGTAACACCGGTGCAAAAAGTGTAACACCAGTGCAAATTACACATCGTAATTCTGGATAATGATTGACAGAAAGACAATAAGAAATTTTGTAGACCAATGATATCATGTAAAGCAGTGACAAATATTTTGTACGGAAACTCTGAAAAAAGTTTTCTCGAATGCGAAAAAAATGACTTCAAGAAATATCTTCCGGCAATTTTTCTGCATGAATTTTTTCAAACTCACTCGTGCAAATTAATTCCAAATTGAACTCAAAACCGTATGATTACCTATACATCTAATTTTATGCAGGCAATTTCATCAGTGCTCACCTCCCTCCCCTTTTGCTGGACTAAACCCAACCATAAGTATTTTGTGAAGCAAATTCCTTAGTGTGGTGGAAAACAAATAATATTATCTTAATTTTTTCTGACTTTAATGAAAGGGACAAGATGATTGGCTGTCAGACAAATTACACAGACAATGACAAGCAAATACCTTTGTTGATTGGAGATATTGGCCAAATCAGTGGCTCGTGACCAACAATCATAGCTAGTAAAACAACGCCAAATGAAAAGATGTCAACTTTGGGACCATACTTTGCATTTCCTACCACTTCATAATTCTTCATAGTAGGGTAGGTTTCTGGGGCTGCGTAAGCCGGTGTACCTGGCAAATGAGTGGCATACATTTCGCATCCTGCGGCAAACACTTTGGCCACGCCCAAATCAGCAATCTTGGCAGTGCCATTTGTTGTCAGTAAAATATTCTTGGTTGCTAGGTCACGATGGACCACAGGGGGGCACAAGCTATGCATGTACTCTAGACCATGAATCACATCCAAAGCTATACAAATCAGGTTCATATCTGGAATTTTCGGCGAGGAAGTGGACTCTTTAATGTACTTTTCTAAATCACAGTGCAAAAGTTCTGTAATGATTATGGGCGAGAGTCCCTTGGGAAACAAAACGGTATGTAACTTAACAACGTTGGCATGGTTCAGCATCTTTAGAACATCGCATTCTCGCTGAAACTCTTCCATGTATTGATCTACCACTTGACTGAAACAATTTTCAAAGAAGGCGCCGTGAAACCTCTTGGCTGCAACGTCGCTCCCATTCCAGACGGCCTTGTAGACTTTTCCATAAGAACCTTTTCCAATTTCTTTTACAAACACAAGGTCTTTTACATGAGACTCGAGAGACTCTTCCTCAGCTTCACCATGACTCATTTTGCAATGTCAAAAGTGGAGTTACCTCAATAAAACCTTGCGCCAGCCTTCTTCAGCCAATGATGCAAGTCAACGTAACGCCATGTTGAAGAATGTTTTTCCGTGATAAGACTTAAGATTTTCCCTAATAAAAATAGCGCACTAGCGCTGTTCATTTGCAAGGCAAAATTAAGTGTCAACGTTCATCAAGAGGAGTTTCCTCAATATAAATACAGCATCGGCTTAGGTAGCTCCTTTCCATCTGATTTCTTTCAAGTTTTTCTTTACCATTCTGCTACAACTCGGGTAGTTCATCTCTTGCGGCTTCTTCCCTGAATCACGAGATTCTGTTTGCGGTGCATTCTGGTTAACACCCGGTCACGCTCAGTTGCTTTGGAATATGCATAGGTCTGCATAGCGTACAGTGTACCATAGTCTGCATAACGGTAGTCTGGTCATCATTCCACTGATAGCTACTGATCGGATATGAAGAGGCTTTCTGACCTGGCTCTTTTCAGTTTTAGCGAATTTTCTCCTCTTCCTAAGCGCAGTCGGAGGGATTCCCATTGTGATGGGGGCGGGAACGCTCGGAGACAAACAGTCGAAACCACCGGTATAGGAGACTATACCGGGCATTTTATGACACGTCCGGCGGCACCGCAGACTAATCAAGACTCAGTAGATTTTTGCTGTGGGATCCAGTCCTTAATCTTTAGAAATACGAGTTTGCCGTTTTAGCAGAATTTGTTCTTTCTTTTCTTTGTTTTTTTTTTTCTGATGAATTTTCATTTCTCGGATATAGACCTTTTCACGCTTTATGACGCCATCTTATTTGGGAGGGGGGCAAACACCGTAAAAATTACATTAAATGTTTTGGGAAAATGGAGAATCCAATGTCTAGCAAGTCACGTAACATTCGAGTTCTGGAGTATTTGCGAATTAGAAACTAAAGATACCAGGTAAAAGGATTCATTGATCGCATTTGAGGGAAATAGCCTTGCTAGAAAAGCCACAATTAATGTTTGCATTTTTCCACGAATTTGCTTGTAAAACCGAGTAGGCCTGTCCCGATTGTGCTCGGCAACTTTTGAGCAACTTTTGGCGCTTGAGCAACTTTTTGCGTTTCTAGCATCCTCGAGCAAGTTTGGCCTTTCTGAGCAATTTTTGAGCAAACTATAGGCTTAGAGCATGTGGTTTTTCAAGAGACGACCCTACAGAACGAGTCCATTCATTTAACTAACACGATAATGCTACACACGCATGTGATACCAAATTGATTTGCATTTTACTCCACGCACATTGCATACGCATACATTCACACGCTCGTTGCACAGAGCACACATCAAGCACGAAAAACTCAACGATTCTTGAATGTTTATCAGCCTTTTGAAGTTTGAACACACAACCCGTCACTTGACAACGTTTCGCAGGCCTATTGTTTTTTCCGTTAGACTTGAGAATATCCTTAAATTTCACCCTTATTTGCGAGCAACTCTTTAAAGCTTAGTTTCAAGCTCTTTTTTCTTAAACGTTGTTAGAAATTATAAAAAAATAAAATATTAAGATATTTAGATAGCAACTTTTTCGATTTTTGGTAATTTTTTAGCACCTTTTTGGCATTCTAGGGAGCAACTTCATTTTACGACCACAATCGGGACAGGCCTAAAACCGAATTCTTATTTGTTAGTTTTTAATTCTTAGTAGCAGGATCCCATTGATAACGGTATTTTGTACTGAAAGGTTATCCTGGATAAATATTCGATTACTATTATTACTATTATTATTATTAATAATAATAATTTATTACTTATAGTGCGCCTGTTACATTGGGAGATGCTCACAGGCGCATTACAAAGAAAAATTACAAAATCAAGAGAAACTTAATGTACCTTAATTACAAGTTGTTATTATATATAAAGCTCATTGAACTTATTTACAAACCTATTTACAAAGGATAATCTATATGTGATTAAATATGAGTCGCATAGTTACTGTTTCTCGTAGCAGCTGAATGCATCGCGGAAAAGATGCGTTTTCAGGAGGCGCTTAAAAATGTTCACATTGTTCGCATATCGTATTGCCTTGGGAAGACCGTTCCAGAGTTTTGGTGCCGCACATGTAAATAAGCGGTCACCAAGAGTGGTAAGACTCTTGAACGCAGGATACTTCAATACGAGTGTGTTCGAGTTAGTTCTCAGGTTGTATCTCCCAGGCTTAGTTCTGATAGGTACAGGGGTGCAAGGCCATTAAGAGTTTTATATACAAGCAATAATATCTTAAACTGGATTCGGTAGCTAACAGGCAGCCAGTGGAGATTGTATAACGAAGGTGAAATATGCTCATAGCGACTGGTGTTACAGATGACACGGGCAGCTGCGTTCTGGACGCGCTGAAGTTTTTGTAGTTGGTTACCTTTCAACCCATAGAGCAGGCTGTAGCAGAAATCTAATCGACTGGTAACAAACGCATTCACTAAAGTCTGTGCACAGTCAGAGCTAAGATATTTTCTTATTCTCCTAATATTGTAGAGATGAAAAAATGCAGATCTACAGATGTTATTAATGTGCGTGTCCATCTTGAGTTGGTCATCGAACCAGCAGCCTAGATTTCTTACTATGCTGGCTGCTGTAACTCAACCTCGTCCCAGGCTCTCTCTCCTCTGCCTCCCTTTGTAGGCAGAGGAGAGAGAGCCTGGGGACGAGGTTGGCTGTAACTGTGCTCTCTCCAACCTGTAAGGAATCTACGTTGACTTTGGCAAGTTGTTGTCTGGTGCCAATTACGATAAACTCGGTCTTATCATCGTTTAGCTTTAATCTGTCTTGGAGCATCCATTTCCTTATATCCACTTATTATTATTATTAGTATTATTATTATTATTATTATTATTATTATTATTATAATTTATTTAATAAATTAGTAATAGTTTTATAGTTTTATTATTATTATTATTATTATTATTAGCCGTCATTAGTATAATTTGTTTGTATGATTTAAACATCTCTGCATCATGGAATTCGTAATTTTATAGAATTTTGAATTTTTAATATCAATATTATCTCTATTTCTTTTATGTAAGTCATTTTTTTTTTTAATTGTGAATAAAGTTGTGAGCTATATTATTATTATTATTATTATTATTATTATTATCATGTTTTATATGAAACGAGGCTAAGAATCTTATTATAAATTTTGGAAATAGTGGTACAGGAGAAATATTAAGACATTATTCTTGCCAGGATGGACGCATTATATTTTAATCACCAATTTGTACTCGTTTTCGAGTTCTTAATTTCGTTTTCCAACGTGTGTATTTTTACTGATTGTGTGAAATAAATAAAGTTTTATTATTATTATATTATTATTATTATTATTATTATTATTATTATCATTATTATTATTATTATTAGTAATAGTAATTGGACCTCGTGTCGTACAATTCAGGGAGTAATCGAGCGAGTAATTTCAAAATCGGACGAGCGCGAAGCGTGAGGCCGATTTGAAATTACGAGCGCGATTACTCCCTGAATTGTACGACACGAGGTCCAATTACTAATTAATCGTATCTATAACAAATTTCGAAATTAAAAATGTCTTTTGAGAACTTCTTTTGAGCGAAGACGTCCGTAGCGCTTTTCCTAAGTTTTGAAAACTGTAGAAAACTTTGCTAAGGAAACCATTAAAGTGCGTGTAATTGACGTGAAAATCACGTGGGTATCCAATTACAGGTGTCCGATTACAAAAAGTTCAAATCGGACACCTGTAATTGGACACCCACGTGATCGCGCGCCGATTACGTGACAAATAGGCGCGCGGAGAACCAATCACGATCGAGAATTTTTTTATAGAATCGATTATTATTATTATATCATAAATCAACTTTATTCACAATTTAAAAAAAATAACTTACTTACATAATATGCTGGGTATAAAAGACTTGTATCGGCTATAAAATAATTACATGAGTACATTTGAGAGAATAATTATTATTATTATTATTATTATTATTATTATTTACAGATTATTATTATTATTATTATTGTTACTGAATCGCAATTTGTGGGAAAAATCAAAAGTGCAATTCCGCGCCTCACGGCAAATGTTCTTCAACTTTGACCAAAAACACCTTCTGCTGGGCACCTTTCCCTCGTATCTCATAAATTAATCAGAAAGTCACTCTCAACTTACTGGGCATCGAAATTTTAGCTTTTCCCAAATATTTACTGTTATTTTTGCTGTGTTTCATAGTTACTAACTTTGTGAGTTTGCATGACCCAAGCAAGATGGCGTCAGAAACCGTGAGAGGTCTATGACATTTTTCTGACATGGATGCGTTTGGTATGATACCCACACCATTTCGTCCCAAGAAGGGGTCCAATAGAATTATGTCCCGTTGTCCTTCAAATCCGGAAGGGTGGGGAAGGAAAAGTGCTCTGTCTGACAAGGTGTCTGGACCACTCCTCACGAGGACTTGTGGTGCTACGTGACTCTGCTGACAGAGCTCCGCCCAATCTTGAACCGCCTTCTGGGACCGCCCTGGCCTCAATCACCACTCGTCCTGAGACCGGACACGACACAGCAGTGGAACTCGAGCCAAAACCCCCACCCAAGCAATCACTTTCAACAAGCTAAGTGACTAAGCAATTTTCTGTTCAGTATTGTTTATTATATTATCACCAAAATACTCATAAATGATAGTTAAGAGACCATCTCTCGCCCACTCACTTCCTATCACTTCGACCTCAGATTACCTTCTCGAATTTAACCTGCTAGTCAACTCTCTCGGAGTAGGGGGTACTCCCAAGAAATGCCAAAAGAGAGTATACAGAATTATCCCGTCCACTTCCATAAAAACTGCATGGTGATTTTTCTTTTAGTTGCAAATGCTTTTGTCTTCTTTTTAAGTGAGTCGCATCTTTGGTTGACTAAACGAATTGTCAAGTTAATTGAGGGGCCTAAATTAATTATAAACCGGAAACTGTTAAGCTCGAAAGCAATAGAGGCTCGCTAGGTAGAGCTACAGAGCGAATGAAAATGGCTCTGATATAAATGTTCATTCTGGTCTTCCGATGATTGTTTATGAGTCGGTTCGTATTGTATTAATCAAGATGCTGCACATTTGCGATAAGCTAGAATTTTTAGTTGCAAAATATATTCATCGAATCCAGGATTAATTTGAAACCTCAATACCTTCAGCCTAGAGCAAACTAATGATGCTATAAGTGGATACCGCTCACGTCCAGCCCACATGGAGCTTTATAATAGAGACTCGCTCTCAAGACTCTCAAGTGTCGAGTTTTCAGCTACAGTGAAATCCCGAATTTCTCGAACCTTCGATTTCTCGAGCCTTCCCAGATAAAAAAGTGAAGCCTTGGAGCCAGCGCTGGCTCATAGCTGCCGGAGCTTATCCCGGTTTCTGTAGCATTAAGCGGCTAGAAGTATTTCTACTTCCCCTGGACAGGATGCTAGTCCATCGCAGGTCACTTCCCCGCAATTTGGTTAGGTTTCCCCAACAAACAGCAGGTACTCATTTATACACCTGGGTGGAGAGAGGCACTGTGAGAGTAAAGTGTCTTGCCCAAGAACACAACACACTGTCCCCGGCCAGGGCTCGAACCCGGACCGCTCGCTCCGGAGTCGAGCGCACTAACCATGAGGCCACCGCGCCTTCCCAGATAACTCCAGTTAAAAGGCGTTTCCCGTTGGTTTCTTTGTTTTGTTTTGTTTTTTGCTGTATCTTGAACTCCCAATTAATCGAAGAATTTTCGTTTTCCTTTGAGGTTGATCATGAACGTTCGAGGAATCAGGATTCACAAACAGTACGACAGGCCGCTAAGCGCCTGCAAATTAGTTAAGCTTGGTGATCCCAGGTGTCAATCAAGTCTGTCCCTGGTTCATGACATCGTTTCTGCAATATTTCGATGGATGTCAATTGACTGATTGCGGCACGAGGATAACAGTTTTTTTTCCTGAGGATAAAAGCTTTTTTTAGGACAAAAGTTATAAAGAGATACTTTCGCAGCAATATAAATGTTTGTATTATTTGAATAAAAACAAACCAATACACACTTCGATACCATAAGAAGTTTAATGCGCCCTTCCGGTATTTAGACATACAAAGTGAATTTATTTATGCCACGCTTTAGAAGGCTTAAATTTTGGAGAAGCTTGACTCTTTGGGCAAAATTTTCGTCTTGATCTTCTTTAAAATTTTGTTTTCTTCAGATAGAGATTTCAAGTTTACAAGAATCCGTTTCTGAAAAAGTGTCAACAGTGTCATCAAGTTAATTTGATTAAAATCGACTAGGACCAACTAACACATTTATTGCAACAAAACGGATGAAGACGTGAAAGCTATATTTGGCCGCAAGTGGCTTTGAAGCTGTGTGGTTCAGGTTGTTGGATTCGAATTTACAATAAAGTGTTAAATCTCTCTCTTAAGTATTTTTTAATTACTTTAGAGAATAAGATTGAATCTTATTGTATTTGCTGCGTGCTAAATGAAAGCCTTCCGGACACTTGTATTTGTAGCGGCTTACTGACTCCAGAACGTAACTTAGTATGTTTTTATGTAAACCTACAAACAAGTTATTTTTAAAACTAAAACAATCACACGGATTTATTCCTGTTTGCAGCCGGCAAACTTCGTAACTTGATAACAGAAACTTTGCCAAGGCCACAAAATAGGAGTTCCCATATTACTCAATCTTTTCATAGAGTTTATGTTTTGTGGACGGTGAACCAATGCCTTCACACCCACAACACCTCCATGGAGGTAAATTATATTTGTTGAAAGGTGAAATTAGACAGATCTCTATTTAGCTGGATGTCTTTCCGGAGATTTTTCGTGAGCGTCACAGGCCACGCACATTTCTGTTCTCGTTGTTATTTCTCTGCCAGGCAAGAGCACAAAACTACCGCAAAAAAAACAGGTAAAACTAGTGAGTTATCGCACAACCGCCTGTGTAAATGGAATTCGATTATTCGCGTGACTAAATAGGCTGTCTAATAATACCGTTATATTTATTTTTCTTTATGCCGCAATGGAATAAAATAAGAATGATAGATGATACAGTAGTAGTGCTAAATTGGTCTGTTTGTTCAGGAATTTAAATTTATTTGTTAATCCATCAGTTGAAATAAAGTTAAAAATAAACACGTGGGCAGAAAAACTGTATACAGGTCAAAAGGCTAGCTAAACCTCGGCTCCTGTTGTTCTACGCGTGGGAAGGATGATCTCTTTCGCGCGCGGCTGTCTCGCGTGACAGTCCTGAGAGTGTCGCGTGCCTGCAGTATCTTTTCGTGCCGATTGGAAACTAATTGGATCGATTAAGATTTCCCGGCTTCCTTGGAAGATTATGAATGTGATCAAATGGACTGCGATCAAATGTAAGCAGTTCAATTTGATATTATTTACACAAGCATGTCTGCCACTCACGAAACGTTCCCCTGCTTCGCGGGATTCCACAACTGACTTAATTTTTATACTGTTTCACTTTCGTGGACAAGTTAAAAGGAAAATTAATTCAATTCGTCGCTGATTCCGACCTGCATATAAAGACCATGAAGGTACGAACTCCCGGATTTGACGGCGGCTTGTCGCGACCCCGTCATGGGCATGATAATACCCACATCACCTAAAGGCCACGCTCGGGGTTAATGTTAGGAAGTCCAACCAGAAGGAATTTGGCGCGAATTTCCGTTTCCCGCTCAAAAGTGAATAATAAGTGACAGGCCCTCAATACCCAGTTTTAAGTGAGCGTCTCGCAGATGTGTTCCATCGTTGGCAGCCAAATACAAACTTGTGTAAGGTTCTGATAATTAAAGTTCAAAAAAACTCCAAATATGAGCGCAGCCCAGATCAAAGACAATCCCTCTAAACAAACGGCCAAACACGACAAGTAGCCTGCTCCCATACTAAAACAACGGTCGACGGCTGAGCAGATTATGTGCCTTGTACGAGTACAACCGGAAGAAATACAATAGCTCTGAATCCCTTGATGACAATATTTAAAAAGCCTCAATGAAGCTCAGGAAAATAAACTTACTTAACAACCGGGGTTAGGATGGCAGGAGCCCAGCCAGGTAATAAGCAAAATAGTTTTAACGTCTTTTCCTAACACAGAACCGAAAAGATGTTCAATCTTGGCAGCACTTTTGCAAAAGCGAGGAGTTTAAAATGACAAACTCTTTGTCGGAGGGAAGCATGGGTGGCCAAGGAACAGAAGAGAAGACGAGAAGGGAGTTTTAGCGAATATGTAGCGTAAAAAAGACATAATGCTTCAACAGAGAGAAGAGCGCGAGGGAATTTGTTTTTCGACCAGCCATCACGTTCCGCAGTAATCAGTCATTAGCAGTCCACACTGGCTGTTTGTGTTTCAGTCTCGCTTTTAAGCTAAAAGCTTCCGAGCGCTAGCGTTCGTGTTTATGTTATAAGAATCCGTCATTATCCAAGGATTACTCAGTGAAACGATCTAGCTGTCGCAAGCAACAGCGAAATACGCGCATATTTGAACTCGAAATAAAGATAAGTATGCGTTCTTCTCGAGAAGTGAAGTGATGGTTGCAGGTAAGCCGAAAAAACATCGAAGTCGACTCTAGTACAAGGTCGACAAACCCGGGAGGTAAAGTGCTGTGCAGCAGAATTGTGATCTTGTTAATTACCAAGTGCTGTAAGAGAGATAAATTTCTCAGTGATTCTAAGTAGCTTTTGACTCTTGGGAGACCAGTCTAGAAACATTCAAGAGGTAGGCAGATTGAAATGTTCAAATCATCAACCTTAGTTTAGAGTTTGTATACTATTTTGATTTCTCGTAGTTCATACATCGTGAGTAATGTCCTTGGCTAATGCCGATAGCTGACTTATTCTTCAGTAAAAAAGACCGCTACTTTGTGCCTCTTTGCGGGTGAACTTATTCTTTGTTTGAGGACTATTAGTTTTATTTCATGTGCCTTGAAAATGCTTTGGATGGATTTATTCGACTTTCCACTTTTTCAGGGCACTGCTTAATTTCTTCTACAGCCACTCTCTTTTTGAATTTCTAACATTTGTTTAGCTTGCCTTGTTTTTACATCTACTACTAAATTCTCAGAGTTCATGGTAGGAAATGCAAGGCTCCATATTAAAGGGGACAATATTTAGAACGTGTGATAAAAAGAGCAGTGCCTTTCAGACTAACTTGTCGAAATAAAAAGTAACT
Source organism: Micromussa lordhowensis (assembly GCA_964020085.1). Lineage (NCBI taxonomy): Eukaryota > Metazoa > Cnidaria > Anthozoa > Scleractinia > Lobophylliidae > Micromussa > Micromussa lordhowensis. Next base: position 5,509,871 of record OZ026600.1, on the reverse strand, counting down.
TTTGTGTGACCGTTGAAAGAAAACAGCATTTGGATTGGTTTGATGTTTTCTAAGTCCTGATTGGCTGAGAAAAAGTCACGTAACGCTCTTAATAAGCAAGTCAGTTTCAGTTTTCTCAGCTTAGGAGCAAATTCGAAACCAGTCATGACCGTGTCCTTCTCCTTGGTACCAGTTGCTAGTTTGCACGTTTGGCAAAGGTTGCATATTTTCCCGCCCTGGACACCGGGCTGATTGCGTGTTTTTCCGCGCTTAACTTGTTACGGGGTACTCGTTTTCCCGCGCTTGGTAACGGTCGTCAAAGTCTCGTCTTTGACACCAGCGGTTCGTTTTCCCGCCTTTGGCACCAGCTGCAAGACCTCTTTCCGTGCTCGATATCGCTTGCATTTTGATTGGCTCGCTGCAAATTTGCCCTTATTGTGATTGGCCAGATAAGATGGATAAGTTTGGTTTTATAAGAATATCGTTCTATCACAAAATCCACCCGAAAATAGTTGGAACTCAAGATACGTTTTCCTAAAAATAAATAGTTTTATTATAGAAATACTCTTCGGAAATCAATAAATAAGATCTTTTTCATTCTTTTCATAAATAAACAATAAATAACTATAATTTAGAGGCCTTTGGCCATGGAAGTTAATTCAAAACATAAGTATATAAATAACATAAATATTACAGGGACATGTAGTTATCTGATAAATATAACCAACGATTTGAAGAACGAGTTTTACAGACGAACATATTTTTCATAAATAAATGATGCACATGAAAAGGCAAAGGCTACAACTAGTTTTGGACAGCTTGTTCCTTATCTTTTACATCTTTGAGAAAAAAGTGATTAACTTGTGTAGTAAATCGTCTGTGACAATATCTTGTAGTTTCTCTTTCGATCAAAGTAACTTCATTTTTCGAATATCGAATACGCTGTACAATTCAACATACTAAAATAAATTATCTTGTAAATTTCAATCGGATAGCTAAGCGGTGATTTTATATTCTACCTAATTTTCTCTAGTTCTCTTTTTTGGCTCCTGGCCTTAAAGGTTCTCTGAAACTCAAGTTGCGGCAATCAAAACAAAATTCGCCATAGCACATGACACCGCATGAAAAACGATCACTCAGATCGCAGCAATGTGATATTGACTATATGTAGTCTTGACGATACAATTTCCTTACTGTAAACAATAAATATAAATTCTTGAATAAATAATTTAAATAATTTCATATAAATAAAACCTAGAGCGTAATGGTGTCAGTTCATTTCTATAAACTGTACAGATCTCTGCCATGGTAGTGTTTTTCTCGCCGACTTTGTTCTTCCATCTCTTGTTATCGCCAGGTACCATTGGGCGTTAAGCTTTGAACGAAATCTCGTGTATCCCTTGGATGAAAGATCTTGGAAAAACACGCAACCTTGGTTTATCTTAGCTTGCTGGGACGGCTGCGGATCAATACAAAAATTATTCATGTCAGTTCTTTAGCCCTGTGCTGTTATAATAATAATAAGTTATCTCGTTTATGCATGTTGCCTGTTTGAGAGATGAGGCATTGGGTATATTGTTCATGGGAAAAGAAGCTCAGTCACAGTATTAGTGACCCTAGCTCGAAGCGTGACAAATAAAGATATTAAAACGCTAGTTTGGTCTAGTTTTCGCTGGGAAATCTTTTTATAGAAATAACTTCACCTCCTCCAACTTAAAATCGCTTTTGGACTGTAGAAAACGCCCAGTAATGTCGTGTGTAGATTGGTTTGAATGAATTGGTTTGAATTTTTGTTTGAGTTATCTCGATTCATCTGCTCTGTCCATATGCTGTCTAAGTACTCGACTAGACGATATGATCCGTCTAGCTATCTCAGTCATTATTATTACTCACTTAAACATGGATGTTGTACCATTATCAACTAAGTACCCGGGCAGACGATAAGGTATTAAGTGATTTTGTCTCACAATTACTAATCGCTCGCGGGCTGAGTTCACTGATAACTGTTCACTGACACTTCTCTTCCAGTTACATGGAGGCTATGACTGGGTATGTTCACAAGCTTCCCCCTCATCACGTATTTTATCCATACGTGAATCAGTCTTTCTTTGATCCCTCTTTCCTTTCCCATCACCTCTGTATCCCTCGATATTCCAGCCCACCCAGTGTCTTAACTAGAAAGTCATCCAGGATGTTTCCAACGTTTCAAGTCACACGTAGTCTGGGTTTGACTCCCAGTGACATGCTAATTGTTTGCATAGTACATATAAGACCATATAATGGAATGTCTGTGTGTATATCATATCGGCTCGTCAGATCTATCCGCTCCATGGGAGGTTACTGAAGAACAACCCATTTGTCTGCGGTCAAGACGCTTTTCCTCGGTAGTTCTTTAAGCAGTCAACATATACTTCAGTGTGTTAAAGTGAACAATCTTGCTAAACAAAACACGAACTTGCAGAACATTCTTCTTTTACGTACATCCGAGAGAAATGGCGCAGTTTGCGAATCTCATCCGGATAAGAAAAATTTCCTCGCACTGTACGCGGTTGAAGCCGAATAGGGTAACTACGAGACACGCAATTTCCGTGAGAAATCCGCGCCCCTGGGGTCAGAAAGTGGTTCAGATAGCACGCCATGCACTGGAATAGTTCTACACAGTTTCCAATTGTATTGCTCGCACGAAACCTTTTTTCAAACTGAGCCAAACCACGATATAAACCGATGCCAAATTTCCCGCATACCCCAGGCATGGCCGGCGCCTCAGTGGGTCCAGGAGGGCTTGCAATACAGTACAACCCCGATCATTACAACCCTGTCCCAATACAACATGTACAAACTCTTGCTTGTGTGAGAACATCGAATATACAAAGGGTCGGCATAGTAATTCTACCTTCCGGCTAGCGATAAACAGAGGTACAAAACTTACTTTTGCAACCACTGATCCATGCATGTCGAGACATAGGCAGAGACTTCCATCGTATGACTTCAATATAATTTGACCCCCAGATCCAACTGATTCCAGCTTGATCTTAACTACAAAACATAACATAATATCATTACAACAGAGCGTAGCGAATCCAATAAATATATGAGACCGTCACGTTCTTGTGAAAATTTTTGCGCAGTCTGTGACAAGATATAACGATCGCGCGTACTCTAAACGAAAACGTGACCAAGCAATCTATGAGCAAAACTACAGTTCTTAAAGGAAGTTTAAGATTCCCTCTCTGCAAAGTGACCGAAGTTCTATTGCAGGTTCTTACAAGAGAGCCCGTGTATTAAGTCGGGGATTTCATTATGATAAAAGTATTTTAAAAATAGATTGAAAATTTAAATCGACGAAGTAAGCTTAGCTAAAGCTTCGACATCAAAATCGCCGGTAGTTTTTCATGGGACGTGATACGCGGTCGCTTTTCATAAAATCTCGCTTGAAGTTTGTGCAAAAGTAATCCGTGTTCACCTATTCAGCGGCCATTAACTAAAATTAAGACCTCTTTGTTACATTACGATCATTAATTAAAATCAAAAAGGTCGGCGGAAGGACAAAACCCAGTTGACATCACTCACCACTTAATTCGTGTTTGTCACCAAAGCCGTCTACTTTCCCGTTGAGGATTCGCACAAACCTGGCGCTGTTCTTCGAGTACAACCTTTTATACTTGTGGATTGTAACAACGTTGCGATTCATCACATCCAGCGGGTTAATTCCACTGTTCTCTAACGCTTGAGTGTCCTAAAAATCAAAGCAAACAACTGTTGGAGCGGACCTAACAAGGCGATAGAACTGTGGTTTCGGTGAACTTTCGCAGGATACATCAGCTTGTTTGCTAGTCTGTCAGTAGCGCTTGCCGCCTTTGCAGACGAAAGCCGCGCAAGATAAACATTCCGTGGACTTCGCGCGCGGCGTTAAGCGAAATTGCGTGGGAGTTCAAGTTGTTTTTCCGCCAACGAGCGCAGGATCGATTGTCGCGTTTGACAAGCTTGACAAAGTTACCGCGAATTGCCAAGAAAAATAACAGTCTCAAATATCAGGACAGCTGGAAGATACATACAAGAACCATTGTATCTAAGATGATTATTGACCTCTGACATAAGGATTTAATTATCTCTCAGCTGCGATTTAACCGGCAAAATTCCTCGCGGGCAAATTGCTGTCGCTTCTCTCTCACAAGCAGACTAATATTTTTTGTGGACCAGCTTCCAAGTGTTGAGAGGCAATAACAATGCTCAGAGCGATACGAATCTTCTCGATATTGGTCGAATGACGTAAATTCTTTGCGAAAAATCCACATCTGTGACTGTTTTATCTGAATATTTTGCCTTGAATTAAAATTTGAAAAAAAGTTCAACAACTTTTTTTGAGAACCGTTCAATGAACATAAACCAAAGTTGAAGCGTTTTTTTTTCATAATGGATATTCTGCTTAAACGATGTTTAATTGTTAACTTAGACTTTAAGAGCCTTTTTAATATACAAGCGAACGAAGGTGATTCAGAAAGCAAAGTACGAAAAATATCGAAGTACTTACTGCAGAAAGCGAAAACGGTTTTCTCGTGGGCATTGCAAGACATCTGGGGATAAAAACAGAGAACACACTTTAAATCCTGGAAATTAAAGTCACTGTCCAACTTGACAATTCAAAGGAGAACTCTGTTTCTGTAATCTGTAATAAAATGGCTTACTCACGATGACAGGCAAGTAACATAAATAATCCAAGACCAAAGTTGTTCAGACGCCATGTTGATGATAACTTTGTACGAGATGTTAGGGCTACCTGCTTTCTGACTTCTTTGTAAATTGTGGAATTCAGGTGCTGTTGACCTTGTTGATGCGTGTAACGATTAAGTCGTCTCAATGAGTTATCCAGCTTTTATACCGCTGGTTACCGCCGGACACGCGAACCTCGTCGAGTGGTCGGCATGCCGAACATTCCCCGTTTTCTCTCCGAAGGATGTTTCTCTTTATACAAATAGCGAACAAGAAGCTGCCCCACCCCGAAGTTGGCACAGAATCACGTAATAACAGAAACAGTGGTGTTACCGGAATTGGTGCGTTCCAGTGGGGTTTTTCTTGTCGTGCAAGCGGGAAAGCGAGGGTAGCGTAGGAGTACTTTGGCTATTTTTCCAACCACACCAATCAGTCTACAAGGGTTGGCAATTTAGATGGTAGTAAAATACTGAATGGTAACGCAAATCCTTCAAATGCTCTTATATTCTTTTCTGGTTCCGGTTTGTCGAGCACACTGATTGCGAGAGCTCTGACGCAAAAGGAACAAATTCATGTACGGTTATTCAATGCTTATTTTTTTCTATCAGGAAGCATCGCCGTCGACATTTGAACAATTGTTCAAACTAGTGTTTGTTAATGTGCTGACTAACCGGTTATGGGCTGAAATCAGTCAGAGTTCTCACATAAATCAGTATCCTTCCAAATTTAAGACTGACCTTTAAGGGATTTAGAAAGGTTCAGATTTATTTTCTTTCCTTCTCGGAAGCGAGAGGTTATTTAAGCCATGCCATTACGTCTTGCCGGTCAGACAAACACTAATGTCTTACTAAGCAACGCTAGAATCTTTTGAGTTCAGTTGAGCGTAACATATTATGCAAAACTTCAGCCAACACAAACAACTTGTTCTTGTAATTTCTAGAACTGTCGCGTGAACAATTGCGAGGATTAAAAGCTGAACAAAAAAACCTAAAGCATATCTGCATCGTAACGTAATTTTAAATCAATGTGGAGGTTAAAAGTAAATTACTGGGCGTGGGAGGGGTTTTCCCCGAGTCATATAGAGTGTGTTGGTCTGATATCGTCAGTCGCAAAATAGAGTAATTATAGAAAAAGATGAATAATCAAGATTGGTAACCCTTTTTTTTTTCTTCTCCTCCAAATTGTTGACACTGTTTTCAAGAACATTATTTAGGCCGTAGGTCATGGTGGTTGTAGGATCACTAATGGCGTGAGTCAGACAAACCTGACACACTTTTAAATGTGTCTATAACCGTTCTGTTTGTGGCACTTCGGCTGAGCTTGTATATTACTTATGTCGTATGAAAAGGAATGGCTTCAGCTTGTGAAAAGTTTTCGGAGATGAGAGTAAACCACTGTTTCCATGGGATAAAAATGACAAATTTAATTGTTTCTGAATAATGTAAAGTAGATTTCATTATTTTGTATTGCATAACGAGCAATGCAATTTTTATTCTGCCTAGCCTAATTAACCACATAACGGCACAGACGTTGGAATACAAATTGCTATTATATAAATAAGTACATTACATCATCAGACAAATACTTTGTCTCTATATTTTTGACATGTCATATCAGCTAATGCGGTTCCTGTATCTACTGCTGAATTGCCGTTTTAGTAATGGCTATTTCGGCTTTTTAAAATAACTCAAGCCGGAATTATTTCAAGTGCCGCATTTAATAGTGATTCAAATTTGGATCGTTTTTTTCTTGTCGATACAGTATCTCGACAGAGAGATATTTCGCCTGGTCTCCTGAGTCCGCTCGTGCAGCAAGTTGATATTCCGTGACTCAATCATATGACGTCATTAGGTAACATAAGCTGGTAGTTGATGAATTTGTTTCTTTGTAAGTATGTTACGACAAAAATTGCAACAGTACCAATAAATCTCAAACTTTATTTATAACATGCATGCATGTAATGCATCAATAATTAATTTTTAAGCGAGTACCTTTTGAGTAGCTATAGATTCCAAAGATAAGCGAGGAATAATTAGACGCATTCCCATGTTCTTTTTCTTTTTTAAAAGCCATATTGCCTCTACCGGTTAAACTTCCGGAAATTTGCCATATAATAAGTCATGAATAGCTATATTTAGATTATGCTTCGATACATAATTTTGTTTCGGAGTTTTTGGAGTTTCCGGACACAAAAATCGCTTACAATGATGTTCGGCCTGTTCGATAAAAAAAAGACATCGACAGAGAATAGGGAGTGCCTCAAAATCTCTTTCTTTTAGGTATTGTTTTTTTATTTCCTCTTACAGTAAGGAAAAACAAACAACTCTGCTTGAAGATCAAAACAAACTTCAAATCCTACGTATGCTTTTTCAATCTTCGCCAACTTGGAGCCGAGTCCTGTTTTTCCGTGGAGACGATGTGGCTGAGAAAACAAGGCACTTGTGTTAACACCTATTGTTCAAGTCATTTGTTGAATGGGACGAAGCCGGATAAGCCTCACTCAAAACGATTTATACACAAATCGGGCGCTCGCTTCAGAGGAAATAGTCAAGATAACTGTGGTTTGTTTAAGTTCACACGGTCGAAATGGTCTTTCGTCTTTTAACAATGCGGGCAAGGAATCAAACAAGTCTCAAAGCTGAATCCAATTTGTGCGAGTGCTGAAACGCGCGTGCGAAAATAAACATATTCCTATAGCTCACATCGTCACGGTTTCTGAACAAGGCTCGCTATCAATAAAAAATGGACAGCTTACAGCGTTAACTTTTGCCTCACTTCTCTTTCACATTTATTATAATTTCACTGAAACAAAAACAAGCGTTGATTTAGATACATGTATATCACATATTTTTATCTGGGTTTAGAAACCTAGTACAAACGGGAAATCTTGGGTTTAATGTTTATTGTTAGCATACATCTTCAAATTGATAATCGTATATTAACCAATTCATCTTCTCTTTGAACACTGTTTTTGTTTTCTTTTAGTTATCCGATTAAGTCCTTCGCCTGTTTTGAATAGCAATCGATAGCAGCGTGCATGTCCGCGTGCACAAACTGATACAAACTACAGATAGGAAGCAGAAAACTGTTAAGCTGATGCCGGTAACAAACTTAATAAATAAATGGCTTACTTTTCATAAAACCGACTTGACATCTCTCTGAGAAGTCCTTCTCGGTATCCTTTGAAAGCGTAATTTCTTTTTCACGCCTGCTAAAGAACTATTCACTGAGATCGAAATCTTTACAAAGAGTGTCTTAGTAATTAGTCGTGTATTGCCATCAATAATGCAATTTGGCATCATTTTTGCTCGTAACTACTCGTGTTATAATTCAAGTCATTTCGTGCTTTCTGTACCAATATCGCTAATAACTATGATAAGTATTTTCGATTCTGTGTTTTTTATCTTTGAACTAATATTACGCTAATCCATCCATGAATGCAAGTAGAAGATAGTTCTCTAATTCTTAGCTCAACCGTCACCAACCTAGTTTTCAACCGTTCGTTGAGTGATCAGTTCTTCTGTAATACTGCCCCGTTTCCTCAAAGGCAAAGCATGATCACTTCAGAACTAAAGAAACTGAGTGGCAAACCGGTTGAAGTGAGAAGAGAGTGCGAGCGATAAAAATGAGAAATATTTATTTGCAAAGAGTTTTTTAATGAATCACACTCACAATACTTAATGAGGCTGATATGTGTTGCTGTTTGAGATGTACAAGTACAGGCTTGTCAATTTAAATTCCCGCAGGACTAATAAGCGTTATGATGACACATAATCAGCAACGTGGTCAGTTGAATTCACTCAAACACGCTTAATTTTACAGTTATCCTCAAAGGGAAAGTCTTAATTTTCAAACAAATTATTGGTATTTAACACTATATAAATATATATTCCAAACTCAGTAGCCAGTGATCTTGCGCGGAAATGACAACTAAAACCCTCTTAGTATAAAACAGCTTGTAAATTATTGTTCAAGTATTTTTCTACTGAAAGGGAAGGACATTCTCTTCCTCTCTTCAGTCTCGGGGATAATCGTTCAAGGCGTGAAGAGACCATCTAAGGAGCTTGGCGGTGATTCAGATGGGAGATTATTTCCACTTGACAACGCTTACCTTTTTCTGATCACCTTGGAAATTCAGAGCGTCATAACACCTTTGAATAAACTTCAATTTTAGCCATGACCCCCTGGGGGTAATGGGACGGACCTTTTAACAAACGCCCACATTATTTTAAGATATCGTTACGCCCTTTTCCTTCTTTCAAACATCTGTATAGTGTGTAAACGTGCTTGATCGCTAAATTACAACATGTTATGCTTTCAGCTTTGTATGTGTAACAAGACAACATGCTGGGTAATTCGGAAAGAACTAGATATGAAGACAAAATGAGGAAGATAAACTAAGTAGTGGTCCTGGGACTTTTTTATAATTCACTTATTTACAAATTCGATCAGGATATTGAACATTATTGCGCGCACGAAACTATCTAATTACTCGTTAATTTTATTAATTTAGGTTATATTAATTTATTTGAAAAATAACAAATTAAATATATAATCGCCCGTTTTGGTCGTAGTAAATTGCACCAAGATTTTTAATTTACACCTTCCCGATGACCATGATTGCGTGATTTCACTTAATTTCCATTCAGAAAATACGAGCTCAAGAAATAAGTGGGTAGCAACTGACTATAAAAAGAAAAAAAATGACGAAACCTAGCTGTTTATTGCTCGCGGTCTTAGCGGAAAATAGAGCAATTATACGTCAGGGATTGCTTGTATGACGTAAAACTGACTTTATTTTGTTTACGATTGTACGTAATAAGCCTTCGTAACATAGCAAAGTGGCTTTAGAAAGTCAAGCCAAAGGTAGTTTACACTTACTTTAATCAGAAAGATAAAGCAATACAAAAAGATGACAGGCCAAAATTGTCGAATGTTCCTCTCTTGATCTCTCGTGGATTATCCACTTAACAGTATACCTTAGATGTTAAATTCATTAAATCTTTTTATCAGCGATGACGGCGAAGACGTCTTACGCCAGGATGTTTGTCAACGGTACATGACTGTGGTTGCCAAAGAAAACGCGGAAAAAAAAATTGCCTTGAAAAACAAAACTTGCGGTTATCAGGCTAGCTTGTGATGAATACCGAGATAGCTTAGTAAGATCTAGTAACACACTTGTATTCCGTTAGCTAAAACGTGGGGATTTTATAGATATTCATTACAAACATGTAATCGTGGAATTGAATGGACTTTGAGAGCAGACCTTGACTGCTAGAAAACATGAAAAACGTACACACCTGAAGCAATGTTTTACCAAGTGCAGGTTTATTGTGCTCGTCCGGAAAGAAATTAATTAAGTTGGCTTGACAACGTCTTTATCGGATTTCACGTTTTGGACATATTTTTCCTTTTCAAGTCCTAGAAATAACGTTGAATTTGAAGAAAAACAGACTGTTGCTGGTCCTTGTAAAAGGTTGGAAGGAAGGCTTATCGAATCAGGAAAAATGTCCAGTTTTTACCTCAGTGAGCCCCTTCATTGCGTATTGTTGTTTTTGTACATTTACGTACTTCCCCATATGCTTTTAATCTCATTTACTATTGTCAATAAACCTTTCACAGTTTCTTTCAACTGGAAGGACAAAAAACATATTAACTAATGAGGCCCAAAGGAATCTGACAGTCTGTCCGTTGCACTAAGTTGGTACAACAACAAAACTCCAAAGTTATTCTATCAATTCGAGTGTTTTCTTCACTTACCAGTGTATTTAGTAGCTTCTAGTATTTATATGTTTAGGCGGAAAGGTAACACTGCTAAAAAGTCATTACATCAGGGAACTGATGAGTGATGATGCAACCTGAATGATACTTAAAATAAACGTGACATTAGATATGTTTTCTTGTCTGCATGCTGGATCACTGAAAGGCCCCCTTAAAAGAAAGCCATATGTCTCAAATCGTTTCTCATTGCATTCTGTTCAGACATCAGTCCCACACAAGCGTTTTCAGCATGACATATTTGCGAAGTTTTCTAACTGTCTAAATTAGTCTTTTATTTGGCTACTTGCCCAAATTAACGAGTAATTTGTGTCCAACACATCATTGACAAGTATTAACGAGTAATTTGTGTGCAAAATGCCAAGTAATCTATGTCCAAATTAACGGGTAATCAGTGTCCAAATTAACGAGTAATTTGTGTCCAATTAACGAGAAAACAGCGTTCTCTGTTCAAGGTCGAACTTGCTGGAAGTTCAAGGACTCTTCAAGCCAATGTCAGTGCAATAAAGGAATCTCAAATAAATTTTTCGTGAGCCGTGGGTCAATACCGGACAGCAGTATGATTTATGAGAATTAATGTTTAAGTTGTCCTTATATGGGAAAGAGGCAAGATTTTCAAGAGAGGACCCGGTTTTTTAAAAAATGTACATCTTTTGCACAGCATAGGGTGTGTCTTGGTTTTCTCATAGGAACTATTTCTCGTCCGAATTGTTTGACGCAACAGTTCTATGTTTTCACACAATGCTATCTTTACTATTTTATAAATAAACCCAAACCGCATATTATTTGATTTTCTGTCGCCAACGCTTACCAAATAAGGTGAAAAATCTAACTGACTAGATTTTTAGTTATATAGATTTTGAGTTATACTTAATGCACGAGGAATTTTATCGCCCGTGAGATAATTGCGCGCGCGCGGGTTTTTTTTTTTTCTTAGATATACCGAAACTCAAATATTTAAAAAGAAGTGCTTAAGTGCATTCTTAAGTTAACCACAGATGTTATACAAGAACATCGCACAATATTGGACCGCATAACACAGTCCTTTTATCAGTCAAATCAGTAATACAGAGATTGAATTGGCGCTGGCATTGATAGGAAATAACTGAAATAGGAAGTCATGGTATGCTGAATCGACGATTCTCGTGGGTTGTACAGAAAATCACGAGAAACTGCAAGTAAGAGAGTACATCGAAAAAAGCTGAGTTCACAGTCTTTTAAAACTCGCTGTTTTAATCTTCTCTTAAGCAAATAGCTTGCCACGTGGATTCTGGCTTGAAAACCGACTCAAACAAAATATTGTCCCGACATCTCTATACTGATCTTTCACCAAACAAATTCGATGTTAATTGTTCTACCTAGTGAAAGAAATATCCTTGATTATTTTCTCATGTTCACTCTAATTAGTGCGTCGGTAACGTTTTGTTGACTTTCTTTTGTTGTTCATCTTTTGACGTCCTTTAAGTCTTTCAGTGCCCCGGTTTTTTCCGCCGCACTGCACAAAAGTGTTCTTTGTGGTTAAGCCGAAATTTCGGTTTGTCTAGGAGAGCGAGAAGATTGCATAATACCGTCTCCAATTCCTGCGGTGATCAAAAGCAGTATTAAAGCCGGCTTTCTTGTGAATTTCATGAAGAAATTTTTTTGTTTTTTAAAGTGCGGTGGATCCGTAACAAAACAAAGCAAGATCTTTGACACATGGCGGCTCGCCGACATTTCCTATTTTAGATTATTAAACTCACAAAGCTAGCCACGTGTAAGATCTTCTTTGTTGTCTACACGCTTATACACAAGAAATGCGTTAATCAGGGAATAAAAATGCGGTAAAAAGGCAACAAAAGAGGACAAAGATATAAGCATGCAACAGTTCCCTTGAGATCTCGAATATTAATCAGTCCCCGACTGTTACACTGGCCTGAAAATGCTCAACTCGTGCATTAAAACATTTTACAGCAGTTTTATTTAACCCTATGTAAAAAACATAATGAAATACAATGCCGGATTGTGAGAGCTTTTCCCTTATAATGACGGAAAAAGAAAAATTGCCTTCTTCCTAACGGGATACAACACTTTAGACCGGTCGCATACAACCACGTCTGATTAACGACATTTTAGTTATTTTTTTATTTAATTTTACTTGTCAGCCAAGTGATTTGTATTGTTATCAGTTGAGACAAGGATGGATTTTAAATTCTGAAGAAAAAATGTCGGACCAACCGGCAGTTACAGAAACTGGGGACCGGCAAATACCAAGCATTTATAATAAAATTAGCAAAATTGTATTATTCACTTATCACACAAACCTTTTTAACCTTGTCATCTGGACACCGGCGTGCTTTGTCATACTGAGAATGTGTTTTAGCTACAGTTATAACGCACAAGAAAAATTAACTAAGCAAAGTCTATTGTAAATAAGCATTTTCTTTCAAGTTTGAGAGCCTCATACACTCTAATCTAGACAGTATTGTCAAAACACACGACTTGAATAATAAAATTGGCGTTAAAAGTTACCATATTTGTCATAAAAACAAAACACAACGAGTATCTAATAAGCTATCAATTTGAGGAATTGTTTTCATTTTCAGACCAGACAGTATTGTTAATACAAGAAATGTGAATAATAAAATTGGCGTTAAAATTACAATAGATCAAAGATATATAAGCATTGAAACATTGACCGTAACATTTCATTTATGTCAGAAGACAACCGAGTTCTAACTATGTCTCCTCTAGTATTTTTCGTTGTGTGTCTTTCGTCCATGACCGTTCTTGGAGGGACAGAAGAACAACCGATCAAACTTAAACAAGGTTTGTTTATCTTATTTCATACAATTCTTGTTTTACAAATCGGGAACTGCTCTAGTCTGGTTCGACTTGTCACCATTTTCGTTGAACCACTCTGTGGTTCCATGACTTCACATCACCACCATACTGGTCAAATCTAGTCTTTCAACAAACCTTCTATTTTCTCTTGAGTTTGTCGAGATGGCAAAATATTAACCCGGCGCGCGGGACACGCGTTAAAACGCAAGGGGTTAGGCTGGGGAAATCAAAATTCTGGCATCGCTCAAGCGCTCGAAGAATATCTCAGCAAAAAGTTAAAGTCTGTGGACAGACTAGGTCAAATCGAATAAGTGCCGCTAAGTTTATGAGGCCGCAAGCATGTCTAAATTGATAATCGTGAACATAGATAGGCTTAACCTCAGTGTTAAGGGTAGAAGTGAAGACCGCCTGTCTAAAGCAGTAGGAGACTTTAAAAATATTTTAGTGTTAGCGGTTTGTTGTTTTCTAGCGGTTATCATAGTAAGGAAATGAGATTTCACGAAAATACCGAAAGCGATAGACCCCCTCGTGCAACGTCGCCACTGTACATGACCCCGCATACTGTCAATGCCTTGTTATATACGCAGACAAGCCCGTTAGTACGACCACCTAGCTAGATATCACAGCAAGTTTTCAGCTTGGAAAAATCCGACGATCATTTACAGTCATCCTGCGGGTAATAGGATCAGAAACGATTGGGTCGTTGGTAAATTTAGACAGAGAAGATAAGCGGGTAACCTCATTACATCCTTCCAGGATATCTCAAACACACACAGAGTCCGGCAGATCATAAGATTATTGATTATTGATCATGGTGGTCGATATTCTGGTGTAAAATCACGCGAGTGTCAACTGTGCTCTTCGCTATTCAGTAAAAACCCGCATGTAAGAACCTAAATTTTTGAAGTCTGGAAAAATAGCTCCTTGTATTTTGGGGTAGTTATTTAGGCTACGTAGGTTCTTAATTTCTATGAAGAGATATAGTCGTTGCTTACCAGAAATGCAAATGAACTTGGATTTGGTCATTAAATCATTATACAGTATTTATTCTCAACTGTATTATGTATTTTCTTGTAATATAAATTTACAATCCCAAAGTCACATTCCTTGGTTAAAATATTTATCATAATTTAGCTGTAATCCACATATAAGTACCTGCTCTATCTTGCTTGGCCAAACAGGTTCTTATATTTTTAGGTACTGAAATGGCAAATTTCTGCCAGCAGGTTCTTCGACCACTGTCTTGATAGTGAAGCGCACAACCTTGTACACGATGTGTTGGAAAATCGCGACTACAAAATTCACTGTTAGCAAGAGAATATGATCCTTACTTCTTAATCCACTCAACTATTCCACAATCTAACGTCGCAGTCGATTCCGAAATATCTACGTCTATTGCAGTGTTTTTCAATTCCAACCGCATGCATAAACTTACGCGAAAGAGCATCTTAGGAAAAAACAACCAATTTTCCACCTTTTTCGTTCAAAATCTGCCATAATGCACCTCACTCGTTATCAGACTTGTTAATCGGTTATTTCTCATCTTAATTTAGATCGACCAACTCGTTCTATCCGTCAGTTAAGCAGACGATGTAAAACGTTTAACCCAACAGTGGAGCTTTACCCGTTTGGATCGACTCAAATTGCGATTAAGTTCGACTGAGGTGAAGGTTCGATGTTTGACATCATGTCAAGTCTTACATTTATTTTGGGTGTTGTTGTTGACTAGTTCTAGCCTCCGTGAAAATTTAACCACGCGGTCAATACCTTTCTGGTCACGTGGCGCGATCGATCGTTGCAGCGACGTCACCAAATGGAATGTCAACTGGTCAGTCCAGAAAAGAGCGCTGCACAGCGTACAGGGAGTAGTAGGAGAAGAGTGACTGTGCTGTTTACTGACAGCTATCTGCAAATTTTACCGATTACAGAAACACGGACAGCGCATTTCAACAAGCAATGATCCATTGTCAATCTTCTTTCATATTCAGGTAGGCAACTTCCCGACAGCGCTATCGGTCTTTGGCTTCAGCAACAAAAAGTGGTGAAAAGAGTATGCCACAGGTACACCAAGGAAAACGTGCACCTAGGTAACGTGTTAAAAGTTTGCTTAATATACAAGTACGATATTCTAGATTGGGGCTGGAATCCTTATGCAACAGCTACAGAGATGAATTGCCGGGGAATGTTTTTTTGTCGGTTGATTTGAATAATTGTGAGACAGTTGAAGGAAAAAGTTAACTGAATAAAGATAGCAGATGCTATCCTCAAACAAAAACATTGTACTTGTGATCGAGTGTTTTCTTCATTCCTAGGGTTTCAATTGATGCTTAATATTGCTAGAGCTATTTGGCGACGCTTACCCTGTGAGAGGTTAACAGCACCCATTTCCCCTATTACTGGAACAGCTAAGAGGCAGCATTGTTGAACACCAATATCAACGCTGAAAGAAAAAAAAAACAATGACACAATCTTAACTTGGAGAACACGGGTGTTTTTGGGCCAATAGCATTGAACGTTATTTAATCAAATTAACAATTGCCACCAGATTTACGACTTTATTAAATAAATCCACGGAGAGCTTACGAAATATATGCTTAGAATAATAAAATTGACGGTCTCACCATGGACTTCAAAAAAAATTTAAGTACCCTGACACTTGACGCTCGCGGTTTAGACACACTTATCGTTGTCTTTCTATATTAATGTCCGGGTGTCGATGTTTTTATCAGTTCTAGTTCTAGTAAGAATGGCGCAGCTAATTAATTAGTAGATAGACAGATGGATGCAATAAAGCGAGATTGGCAACTGTAACAAAGGAAATGGGAATAGGTATGTCTCTCACAAAACCAATTTGATAGCAAGGCTGGTACTACTGCAATTGTCTTCACTGTATAGGTGAAGACAATTTCTAGTAATTTTTAGGGATTTTTGTCTTTTCTTTCTGAATTTTCGGTGGCCTCTGTCCTCCTCCATCAGAGTTGTAGTCTGTATGTTCGATATGTTCCGTTTGCTGTGGTTTTATTGATTTTGAATTTCTAGTAAGCAATATACAAATGCATCGAGCTCTCAGGAATCAAAACACTTGATGATCGTAAGTGCACAGATGTTTTGCTGAGGGTAATGTCTTAGGAAGTATTTGCTTTCATAATTAGAATGTGCATTCACGTACTCTGTTCCAGGAACTGGACAAACATTTCAAGTGGCCAATTGTAAAACAAGTCTTGTTGATGCCACAAGAGAAGTGGAGCTCTCGCGTGGAGATCAAGTATGTATAAGCTCTTGAATCGAATACAGTACTGTACCGTTACCCCCTCCCCCGGGGAACTCTTATATGAACCTGACAGGGGTGGTTATCGGAAATTTTGAAATAAATCCCTGAAAGGTACAAAATTGTCACTTCGTAAGGGTGGCTTAAATTCATTTTCACCCCAAGAGGTACTAGTTCTTTGTTGGAACTAATTTCTGTCTTTTGAGTTCAGGATTCATACACTAAAAAGGTACTGGGATTGCTCTAAAGGAAGCAAATTAAGATTTAAACGCCTTGCGTGGTACGAAAACAAGGGTTTTTAACCCGACGAACAGCCCGTCATTTTTATACGGAGTTCCCCCTGACCCCTTCCCCTTACTCATTATCATCATCATCAACTGTAGTTACCCTCAAATTTACAGAGCATTGCTGTTGATTTTTTCGAGCTACCTAATGTTAGAAACTAGAAATAATGAAGGAAAAATGAGAACAAAGCAGCTAAATTTAAGCACTATTTAACCGTTACTACGGTAATTTGTCTTTGTATTGCTTTTAGCTATCATAGCTCTTGCTTTTATGAGTCAAGATGTCCAATCACCTAATCTCTGCTGTACATCTTCGTTTGTCAGGAAGTTTGTCCTGGTACCGATCTTTGCATTGCCTCGCTATCAGAGGTTACCACGATCAGGACATCGAGTGGAGTTCATGACGTCACAAGTGCTGTCAGCTGCACGTGCATTCCACGTGAAAGGGACTGCCAGCGCATGTCCAGCGAGCAAGTCTTTTTCAAGGGAACCAAGTTTGAAACGATAGTCGATGTCGGTCAGTGCAATGGAAAGTGTCGCTTACATGGTAAGTGGCAATGGGGCTTGAATTCTATGAGTACGATTTTTTTTAATGCGGTGTGGATTTGACTGCACCGCGCACAGTCCTTAGCCAATCACACACTATGATCAACCATAACTGTTTCGTGTGTTTGCAGGTTCTCGTGAATTAGAATGCAAGCCAACCTCTTTGAAGACTGTCACAGTTACCGGACCAAACGGTGAGTGACTGGAAGAAGATATTGTCCCACATAGTGGCCGGCATATTCATTACAAACTCCTTGTATTAGTTTGTGATAAGAACATTTCAAACTTGGTTCAGTTAATTTATTGAAGACTAAATTCAGCCTGTCAAACGTATAGATATGAAAAGCTTATAACTATTCGAATAAGATTACATTTAGTTAAACATCTAATGATAAAAATGAGCGAAAAAAGAAAAGGCCATGCTTGAACACACAATCAGACTCCATACGCGCAAAACTATTTATTTAAATTTGTCACTTCCCTAAATTTGTCACTTTTTACATGCATACTTTATGTTCTATCACCTCGCACGCTATATTAAGCTGTGAAATTTTTTATTCTCTTTTCACTTGACAATGATGACATGGAGTCATCGAAACGTTGTGTTAAACTTTTTTCGCTCATTCTTATAACTATTGTGGCAGTTAATAAGTGTGGCAAAATATGAGAAGAATAGGTTAAGAACTTCATTTTGCAAACACTAAACTGTTTTATGCCTGTGTGCATCGTGTTATAAAAGCTGTCACACAACCTTAAAAAAGCTGGGAAAATGATCTTGTTAAAGCAGATTCTGAAAACCTTCGTTCAGTTTTAACTGTGCGAGACAAGCCGTTTTGCATGCTCTGAAACTGAACATTACATAATTTGTTTTTTAATTACGAGATGCAATAACAACTCAACGAGGATCGCTCTATACTTCCAAGAATTTACCCTGGGTGCCAGAGGCTTTCATGCGCGGTTTCCGGTTTCAGTCGAATCTTTATCGTGACTCACTCGCGGATTCGCCATTCGTAACTTCGGCCGGCCTGAAGCATCCGCTGCACGAGTGAGAAAAACCTCTGGTACCCAGTGTACCAAGTTAACTAATTGCAGCAAATCCACCATTGTAATTCTACGTTCTGTGATTCAGGCGCCAAGTGTGTTGAAGTGATCCAGTCATGTGCGTGTGAAAGTAAGTGCTACAGAGTCTCTCATAACGAGGCATTTGATGTCCAACACAACAATTCCTCATTGACAAAGGTGAGTGGTGCTAATAACCTCTCTATCGCGCGCGAACACTTAATGTCGAGGTCCAGTCGTAAACGACATTAGACGAAAAAAATATATATCTCTCACGGAGACATTAATACAACATAGTCTAATTGAGTTCCTCCTTGGTAGTTTTAAAGTAATGTAAATCGTATCTGGACACAACACCTTTTTGGCCAAAATAAAGTTGAAATGTATCATCAAAGCTGAATTACTTTTCTTCTCTTAAAAACACAATTAAAGGTAGTTGCACGCCATTTGTGTACAGGACAGTAATAAAAGTTTAAAGTACTGAAGATAATTTTGTCTTATTATGTATGTCTTTGTTGTTTCAGATTATCGATGTTGGTCGCTGCGTGGGAACATGTTCGGGTCACACCAAAGGAAAATGTCTTTACTGGTAAATACCTAATAAAAATAAATTATCTTTACGATGTCGGTGATATGATGTTCAGGAGAGAGGCGTGGAGACGTTTCTTGATCAGAAATGACAATAGCTGTCATTATTGATGGGTTATCTGATTCTTACAAACTGTTTCATTTCCACAGGATAAACAACCGAGATGAGTCTGGGTCTAGAGCAAGGCATTGCGCAGTCCGCACCAAGACGAGGCCGAAACAGTGTTACCCAGAATCCACCAGAGAGCAGACTGTGGGCGGGAAGACAGTGTCTGTTATAGAGTCGTGCTCCTGTCGCTAGTGAATTAAACATCAGTGAAAAAAAAACTGCAGAGGACACGGCTGACAATGAATAAATCTGTAAGATAACTCAGAAGAAGGCAAAGGAAAGGGCAACGAGATAGTAAGAGTACATTTTAGAACTGTAAAGGTGTTCGACAGATGATAAATTTCAAAAACACATTTATAACGGAACAATCAACCTGCATATGGTAAAATGATGGAAAGAAAGGATAACTTAGGTTTTTTTTTGTGGTTTGAGAAGGGTTCTGTCTATAACTAAACTCTTGCAAAATGCTATAAATATAAGCAACAAGCTAACTCAGAAAAGAAGCAGATGAAACAGAGAGAATGCAAATAAACGAAACTGAAAACAAATCGTTTTTGTAGATAATTGAAAAGAGCTTTTGGAACCATTCAAATAATAAATAATCCTGTTCAAGTCCTCAGGGACGCATTAACATAGCCATCAACTGTAATGGGCTTGAAATATTTCTCAGAAATGAATTTGTCAAATCAATTAGTTTCATTCAAGTCCAACACTAAGCTTAAAAAGAGATATGATATCTTTACCTACATTTTGAAGAAAACGCTCACAATAAATCAGTCACTTCTTTCCGTATTTCAAGAATAATATCGCTCATAAACTAATATATTTGCTTTGCCGTCGCCAGAGCCCGCCTCTAATGAGTAGACCATCAAGTGAGTTCTGCTTGCTTTTGTCAAAGCATTTCTCAGTTTTAATATTATTAAAGGTTATAAAACCATGCACTGAGTGCCGATTTTGCGTGGTTTCTTTTTCTCCCCTCCGTACTGTTCCAAACGTGAGGCATTCTGCAGACTTTCCAGCTGGTTCGTAAACAATCAAGCGTTATCTTAGAGAAAACTTTGGTAAGGACCATTATAATCTCTCAACTCTTGGCACTTTTCCCTGACATACTCTAATGACAACTCATGGTCCATTACTATTGTTTCCTCCGCGTAAACGAAGGGTTTACGTAATTTTCAATAGAGTCGTTAACAAAGGTCTGTCGATTCAAAGGATGTGAATTGTCTTTTCATGACCATGCACTTATTATCTCGTCCATCATTTCTTTCTACGTGCTAGACTGAACAAAGTTAAAAAGATGTCGGCGTTGTCATCTCAAATGCTTGGAACTTTTTCGCTGTATGTTTGGTTTATGATATGGATGAATGTTGTTGGCGTGGTTTTCATAACTGGGTGCAAGACTTGCAACAGCCGACAAGCGCGCGAGAGAAGATTGATTGCAGTTCAAGGACAGATTCTTGCCAAGCTTGGCTTGACGAAGCCTCCGAATGGAGAAGAGATTTTTATGAATGTTAGCCGTGAAGTGATGCAGACGTACAAAAGTGCGGTACAGGAAAAAGACAAGCTATTACTCGAATCGAAGTTGTGCCGTTCTCAAGTGGACGCAGACGAAGAATACTATGCTAAGAGAGTTGAACGACTGCTACTAGAAAAAGAGGTAGCTAGAACGGTCGTATCAAGTAAGTATGAAAAGTTTCGATTATAAGGCTTGCTCAATCGTGTTCTTAAGACATTTTTCTGGAATTTGCAAGTCTTAAGCCTTCAGGTGTTAGGTGTTTGTTCCCGTTTCATTATAATATAAACTCATAGTGGTACATGGTGTAGCTCAAATGATTTGGAAGGACGCAACTTTATTACCAAAGTCACTTTGTTCTGTTGGACAAGACGCGCTTTATTCTCATAAGGCTTCGCTTCACCCAACATGGTTGTGTAAATGGGTACAGAGGACCTGTCAGAACATCCTGACAGAAATTCTGGGGGCTTAGCTGAGCTGGATTGGCATCCCAGCCAGAGGAGAGAAGTAATGATACTCGTCTCTAGATGCTATTGAAACTGGTGAAGCGTCGACTTGGCCATCATGGCCTAAACGTGGGCCAGATTGGGGTCAGAAAATAAACTCAGTTGTAAATTAAAATGTCAGCTCCATTCTCAGCAATCGGTACAGTTTTGTAGATCTCGGATATCAGTTTTCAGCCCTTCATTTCTCAGCTGACCCTTACTTAAATCTCCAGCTATCACTATATAATTTGATTTGATAGATTGACGTGCAACTGATATACAGATAGCTTGCCGTTGCTTATTTGCAATACCAGGAATTGAAGTTATGTAAAGAGTCGAATAATTACCTCTCGTAGGCTCCAAAGGAAAGAATGACAAGGATGTCTACTCACTGAGATTCAACCTCAGCAAGCTTGTAACAGAGAGTGCACGAGTGTCGTTAGCAGAACTGCGGCTTTATCAGACGCCAAACCAACGACAGCCTCTGAGTAATGTACGCATTGACGTTTGTGAAAACACCGGGGAACATGACGATAATGCTAAGAATGGCTGCTCCAATACGCTTGATTCTGCGTGGAGCTTATCCAGTGAAGAGAAGTGGATATCTTTCGATGTCTCTTCAGTGGTTCAGAAGTGGCTTGAGAATTCTAACACAAACCATGGTCTCACGGTTACTGTAACAACGTCGGTACCTTCAGACAAAGATATGCATGTTTCTCCGATTTATCTCGGCGGACCAGCACCTAAACAGGCGCACGACGAAGACGAACAACCGTGGCCAAATATTCTTGTCTGGTTCATCCCTCGTGAACGAGTCCACTCGACTAGACGAAGGAACAAACGATCCTTGGATTCAAGTTACTGCAAGAAACGGCCTAAGGAAACACGATGCTGTCTTCGTTCTCTGTACATCGACTTCAAGAAAGATTTGCGTTGGAAGTGGCTGCACGCCCCAAAAGGCTTCTACGCAAACTACTGCGCTGGACATTGTTCTTTGATGTGGGGAGTTGAGAAACAGAACCATCACACTACAATCATGTCTCTGTACAACAGAATCAACCCAGACGCCCCAGGGGACCCCTGCTGCGTACCTAAGACTTACGAGCCACTGGTTGTGCTCTACTTCAAGGATGGCGAGCCAAAAATAGATGAGCTGTCAAACATGGCGGTCAGCGAGTGCACATGTCTGTGAATCAGCTTTGCGGCTTTTAATAAACAGCAAACACCCGGATGTATAAAGAACCTAGTGTTTAAGAACCTGCTTGCAGACCTTTCAGATTATCTAACTTTGAAATCAAGCAAGTCCCTTAAATGACTTTTCTCTGGGAATGTTGACACGATAATAAAGTCATTATTATTATTATTATTATTATTATTATTATTATTATTATTATTATTATCATTATTATCATTATCATTATTAAATTTTGAATGGAGTCCTCAAATATGATCGCCGAAATATCAGCCCCAGGTACCGATGTGCATTCAGTAGAATTTAAATAACGCGTGCGAAACATAACAACTACAAATATCCCATGGTATTTGCGCTCCAGGAAACCAGTTTAACAAGTTAGTCCGTTGTAGTCCGTCTTAGTTCTCCTGGGCCCACCGGGACACAAAACGCAAGTAGAGTTAAAGATGATTTCCAGTCAGTACTGCGCACTCTCGAGAGTTTGTTTGCGTTTTTTTGTGTTTTGTTTCATGTAAGACATCACAAAATGTAAACCTTTCGCAACTATTAAATTCAAAGTCTCAAAACAGCTGCCATTATGGATGCGAAGCGGTCGAAGCTTTATGCTTCGTTCTATTTCATATCACTTGATGAAACAACTTCGCAGCTGTAAAAATCAATGAAGCTGTTGGAAAAAAGTTTGAAAGGCCACTGACAAAGATAAGGTATGTGGTTCGTAACCAATAACATCGATTCACATTCCAAAAATAAACATTTATGAAAATTAGCTGACATTAGTTACTGACTCTTTCCTATGGAAACTCTTTTTCAAAATGGTGTACTTTTATTAAGTTAAGGTTACCATATACCTTCAGGGGTGTCTCTCGTCCAAGTGACGTAGCGCGTCCGGTTTAAGCTGTAGATACCTAAACCTCTAGCTATGTCAAATTAAAGCTTATAGAGCTGGCTATCAAACTATACCAAGAGTTTCGAAGTAAAATGAATTATAAAATTTTCTCACGACCACTAAATGCGAGCGCCCGAATCACCTTTTGAAAGCTATAAGTCAAAGCGAATTCTGTTTTTCGCCAATTTAACTTTTTCCTCGGTTTCAGGACCCAAAGACGCTTAATACACTAGTCTGCGTTTTGCCATATTCAATTGCAGTAAAAAGTTACAGAGCATTTTCGAAATAGGATTACAAAAATGTGGAGTGATCATACAAAAATCGCTCTCAGAGAAAAAAATATTTCGAAAAAGTAGCTACTGTCTAAATTTGAGGGCAATCGAACAAATTCCCTTTGAGTTATAACTCTAAAGTGTCTGTTTCAAGTGAAGACATTTATTCGAGAAAACAGCGCTAAGAAAAATCTCTTGCCTCGCCCACAAACACCTTCAACTGGGTTCTCAGACAACTGAGACAATCAGTGCAGGGAAAGTTTACTACCATTCGCCTGGTGAAATTTACGCGAAAACTCCTTGTGTTTCGCAATGCGCTCAAGGCGGAGAGATAAGCTGTTCTGGCAAAATGGGGAAGACGAAAAAAGATACGAATACTAGAAAACAAACTAAAGCAGCTGGACGAAGAAAACAAACAGCAGAAAGCGCGGCGGAGCAGCTGTGCATGGATATATTCCAATGGGTCTCAACGAGTACGACGATTCGATATCGGACTCATCAGAAGAGTCTCTGTCAACATCCCTGTTATCGCTGTCAAGCTCCCAATCTTTTACAGAACCTTTTTCTTCTCTGGACTCGATTTTTTTCGCCCGCTTGATACAATAGGTATAGCTTCATCCGCGAGGCGAACTTTCGCTTTTTTTATACATTGATGTATTTTCATTCGTTCTTCGCTGTTTTCGAACTGGTCAATGTGTTGTGGTCAATGTTTACTTATAACTTAATAGAACTGGCTAATACGAAAAATGTCAAGGGTCAATTTCGTATCTTATCATTCCTCGCTCCTAATGTGTGGCTTCATAGCTCAGTTGGTAGAGCATCGCACCGGTATCGCGGAGGTCACGGGTTCGAATCCCGTTGAAGCCCTGACTTTTTTTTTTAGGCTTCTTCTTTCCAATTGCTTAAATTGGAAAATATACTGCGATGATCATTCTTCACTTTCATCTACAACTGCAGTTTATACATGAATTACTTCGTATATACATCACACCATTTCATTCCTCATGGGAAGATATGAACTCAACAAATTGACCTCGCTCCCAATGTGTGGCTTCATAGCTCAGTTGGTAGAGCATCGCACCAGTATCGCGGAGGTCACGGGTTCGAATCCCGTTGAAGCCCCGATTTTTTTTCAGGCTTCTTCTTTCCAATTGCTTAAAATTGAAAAATATACTGCGATGATCATTGTTCGCTTTCTCTTAGGAATGTTCTAAATTCTAAATGTCTAATCATGATGTAGAGTCAAAACTCTTTGAGTTGCAAAACTGCGCTTTGCATTTTTAAGAATGTCACCTACGTTTCATGTCATCTCTCATGATACCACACAACTTCTAACAATCTCTCTGTCTTTTTGCCTATAACCCCTCTGTCATATTAAATACCTATAGCATTTGTAACCTCTGTTGTCGTGCTACCTCTTCTAGCAATCTTTCTGCCATGTTAACTGAAAGCCTTTCTGTCATTTTTACGTAATCTTTACGTTATGTTGCCCAACAACCTGTCCGTCATTACACCTATAGCAAATCTCTGTCATTTTGCTATTCAACTTCCAAGTACGTAATCATGTAAAGTTCAAATTAGGAGTCTATAGACTTCTGTTATGTCTCTGAAAATGTGTACACAATAAATAAAGTATAAACTTACCTTGAATTAGAGATTCCTGTATCAACTCCCCTTAATCAATTATCAGCAACTGCGTTTATAGGCGAAGCTAGAACATGCAGCTAAATGGCTGCGAACAATCCTACATTTTTCGATAACTGCAGAAATTCTCGCGCGCTCATTGGCTATTTTTTTATTGTCAATATGCGGACAGACACATGAATTTGAAATTCGTGCGACGCGTCAGCGAGCGAGAGCGGGCAATTCGACCATTTGTTATCGTAAAAAACAAATTGACGTCAGTTTTTCATGCGTCTGTCTTGTTATTGACAATGAATTTCGTCATCACATTGTCAAAGTAGTCTGCGGGTCCTCTCGGCTATCGCCTCGTGGATCCACAGCTACTTTGACAATGTGATGACGAAATTTATGATCAATAACAGGACAGACGCATGAAAAACTGACGTCAATTTGTTAAATTGACAAACTTTCGGGCGAGCGCGTCATTCGTTTCCCGCGCTTTTTAATTTGAAGGCTGCTCTCCCGACTGATGTGAATCGGCCGAAAATGGCGGGTATGGGATGCTTAGAACGCCTAAAATAAGCACAAGCGTCGCAAAAGAGGCAGTAAGGTGCTGTTAGTTTGTAGCGCCAATTATCATCATCTTTATATTGTGCCTGTGTACGTCGTTAATACTTATGGGTTTTACTGTTGTTAACTGCCGCTAAGCTCGCCCGCCTGTAACTCAGAGGCCCTCCGGTTAGCAATTATGGAATGTTTTGCCGCCAGAGTTTAGTTCTTAGTTTGAATCCGGCTGATGGATCGCGTTTGAATAAGAAATTCTGGCGGTATGCATTTAGGAGAACTTCATAACATCACCGTGGTTGGTTTTCCGTCCTTTTCAATTAAAATAATCAGACAAGCGAACAGTCATACAAAAAAGAAGCAAATGAATAGATAAATGATGGCGAGCTAGAGGTTTTGTCAAGCCAAACCGTCAACGTCCGGATAGGATCGACTCATAGGGCGCCATCTTTAATCGTTTGAGCATAACCTACTAACCAATCCATCAAACAACAAAAAAATATTTTATTCCAGAAACTTCAGTAAATCACGAGGTTGAAATCGTTTTAAAGATTGACCAGTTCCCGGGCTATCGATCGATAGAAGGCCCCTTTGTAGCCAATCGGATTGCTTGTTTTACCAGATAGTCTGTCAATAGGTTATGTTAACAAACGGCTGACTGCAATTGGGACTGATTATAAATTTTAACATGACAGTAATACGTTAATAACATTTTCAACGTTTTTATTTTTTCGGGCGCCATTGTCGGCATACAAAACTTTCTCCTCAGAGGACATGGGGCGACATTTTCTTCCAATCTCTCTGGGGGTGGACGACAGTATACACACTTTGGGCGGGACGTCAGAGCCTGGACGCCAGAGGGGATTTTCTACCCTGTAAAGGATAATGAGCTACCGATAAGAGTCACGTGACCTTACCATAAAATCGCACGTTCACTAGTCTCCTTCGCAGCTGTTATTAGGGTCGTCACGCAACGCTTCTCCCCCACTATTAGCGGGGGATAAGCGTTGCGTGACGACTCTAATAACGGCTGCGAAGGAGACTACATGTTCACTGGTGTTGAATATTTTACGAATCATTCGTTACCAGGCTTGACAAATTTTTCTGTCATTTGCTTAATTCTTACCACGCACGTAGCAGGCACACTTAAATTGAGTTTTGAACCTGTGGGAAAAATCACTTGTTGAATACTATCGAAAATCTTCTCACCAATGGAGACAACGCCCTTTCTTTCTTCCGGAGCATTCTCCAACACAGCGCCTATGGAATCAGCCACAAAAAAAATGGAACAGTTGAAAAAGGCGAAAATGGCAAATTATTATTTTGAACCCGGATCAAGAGAAGAAGGATTAAATCCTTAAACAAACTTAAAGATAAATAAGTCACACAGACCTGTCCCCTTGCCTTTTTCCTCGGGTTCTTCACTCCATTCGCTCAAGGTGGTTTTAAACGACCTTCAACTGCTGGGAAGAACAGACCTATAAGTATTAGCAGCGAGGTCTTACAGGTCACAATTGTCTCATTTCCCATCTCTCAGGTCACTTCTTAAAGATTTATTTTTCCAGTTGGCGTTTATCAACTATCCCTCGCAGCCTCTCTCCTTCTACCAAAGACGTCACTGTGTCCTATTTGCCAAGCTTAAGGACAAATTAATGACACGTTATTGAAATACAAAAGACCATCCATTGTGGCTGAAAACTTACGGGATTACAGGAGCAGGCCTTTGTTCTTTGAGAACTTTCGGTCTGCACACATTGCGGCACGTGTAATATATTTGGTTTGATTAGCTTGCACATACATTGCTTTCTGCTTGCAACTACAATATAATTTTTCTTACTATATCTCTAAGTTAGTACGCGCGCTGTGATTGGTCAATTTAGCGGGCTGTATTCTACTGTCCGACCCGCTAGAATTTGAAGCCGTTTTTGTTTCCAAAATGTTTCTTGACTTATCACCAAGTGTTCTTAACTTTTTTAGCAAGTAAAAGTTTAAAACTCCTTTTCCTTCTGAAATTGTGTATTAAAATCTGCTAGCGAATTAAGAGTCAGTTAACAACGACTTTTTAAATTGACTCGTTTTGCTTTCGAGGTGCGTCGGAAATTTGTAGCAGTTACGCGTTATGAAAATCGTTCACGAATCCGTCAGGCAAACAGTAGAGATATAATAAATATCTTACTAACCTCGTTTTCTCGGTCCGTACTGTAAGTTGCGGATCCTCGTTTTCCCCTTCGATTTATGGCCCGCGCGCTTCGCGCTTGGGCAATAAATCGATGGGGAAAAAACTCGGTCCGTAATTTACAGTACGGCCCTCTAACTCGGTTAGTAAGAGGTATGTAATAAAAATAAAACAAAGATAAATCCCTAACCGAGGGAGACTGGGATCGAATATAAAAATTTACGCTGGGAAAATACTGTTGACCATCGCGGGAGCCACACAGCGGTCAAACGCAAAAATCCAACGCCACTTCCGGTTTTCGCCGCCTCGAACTTCGTAAGAGTTTGAAGAGAAAACCTGCAAGACTTCTGTAGGAAAATGTTATAAAAATAGTACTGTGAGAGAAAATTACAGGCTGGGAGGACTTTAGGATGTCCATCACTAAATGTTCTGGTCATATGCGAAGTTTAAAGCTTAACTTTTCAGCGACTGTCTTAACTTTGGGCTTGAAAGCGAAAATTTTCGAAAATTTAAGACTTTGTCAAGCGAAATTTTGGGGAGAACTGCGCACGCGCGCCACGTTTGACCGCTGTGTGCGCGGGAGCAGATTCCTGAAAGTAACTGAAAACGACTGAAAACACACAATGGCGTCGTTATCAAGCGCTTGGAAACTGGGATTGTTTTATGCATTTCTCGCCAGTAACGGTAAGTAATGACCTTTTTGCCACCAATCAATCTTTTGTAACCCATTTATGAAAGTGTACATATTCAATAAAGGCAAAAGTTTATGAAATCTAGCTTGCTTTGGAGCAAGAAGTACTAGTCGGTAGTCAATTGAGTGGTCGTAAAAAAAAAAAAACGGTAAAAACAGTGACGCGACCTGTTATATCGCGATTGTTTTTTCCACAAAACGAAAAACTTGAAATTTAGAACCAATATTTCTTCAATTAGCTATATTTTAAAATAGGTTATTGTAACTCGAGGTCATATATCTGTCTCTATAAGTGTAGCAACCTTTGGGTAAACAAAAGCCTATCGAACAATCCGGAACAATGCAATTTCCCCCCCGCTCTATTGAATGTTTTTATCGCATTGAATTGTTATCGAGGGTTGATCTATGTTTTTCAAACTGGATCAAAACGTGGAAAAGTGATATTTTAATGTTGTTTCAGGCACCTGACCTCCCTATCTCACGAGGCAGTTGTTAAAGATGATTTCCAGTCAGTACTGCACATTAATATTCAATCTTCGTTCAGTGTCTAAAATCCGCACGCGTCATTGGTTAAAATTGATCACGTGAGTTCTCGTTACCTGGCGCCATCAAAGTGACAGAGTGCGTTATTACAATAACGCATAGAAACTGTTCAGTGTTCGGACGGGAAGCCATTGTAAGTCTATCGCCAGCAGTGAACTCAAATCGAATATTAGAAGGGTTAGAGACTGTTAGTTCGTGTTTTGTTTTCAAATACACGCACTTGCTTACTGTACAATGAACTCGAAATTTTCATTACTGCACTCAGTTTTGCTTCGTGCAGTATTGAAAATTTCTCGTCCATTGTACAGTAAGCAAGTGCGTGTATTTGAAAACAAAACACGAACTAACAGTCTCTAACCCATAATTACTGCACCCTAATGTTTATAAACATTATAAGTTCCCACTCGATGGAATGCGAATCAATGTTATTCATTACAAACCAGATACCTTATCTTTGAGGCCTTTTGAATTCTTTTTCCAACAGGTTCATTGATTTTCACAGCTGTGAAGTTGTTTCATCAAGTGATATGAGAAAAAAACAAAGCATAAAGCTTTGACCGCTTCGCACTCATTATGGGTGTTGTTTTGAAACTTTGAATTTACTTCATGTACGTAGTTGCAAATGTTTACATTTTGAGTTGTCTTGCATGAAACAAAACAAAAAATGCAAACAAACACTTGAGAGTGTGCAGCATGGACTGGAAATCGCCTTTAAATAAACAAGTAATGTTGCTTTAAAAGTATGTCATTTTGAGCCATCCTTCTTGTTTAGAGCTACATATAGCGAAGATATCTGTTTACAAACATTGACGTCATTTTCGCTCACGCGCGCAAAATCACTGGTGCGTGTGGTTGGCAGAAGCTCTTTCGAGCTGGTCAAATCCTTTACTTACAGACGAATTTCCGGATTTCCTTTAAACTGTAACAGTGAAGCATTATCCTGATATTCTAACTTTCCTCCAGGTTTCAGAATGAAATCTAGCATATATGTGAAGCGACAGTCGTTTGAAGTACAAGAATTTTCAGTCATTTCTTTTGTTTTGATCACTTTTTGCCAACCATAAATATTGCGTAACAGTGCTCGTGACGTCACTGATATCTTCGCTATTAACCATTACTCTTCATGATTAACTCCTATTTTTCTGAATAGGCTTGGTTTATGGTTTATCATCTCTGATAATAAATGCTACATCTGTGAAAGTTGGTTATCTTTGGGATAATCCAAGACAGGAAAATGTAGACACTTCAGAGGTAGTAATGGAGAATAAACACTCTTCAAGTATTCTTAGACTGATTTGCGACATTTTACCACCATTACCAAATGATGGAGAACTTTGGGAGAAAAGAAATGAACTTGTGAAGTGGTATAAAGTGAATCCCAAGACAGAGGAAGTGGAGAGAATGCGTTATTGGTCCAATGATTTGACAAAAACTGCCATTTCCTTCTCAAATGTAACACTTGATACTCTTGGAACTTTTTCATGTAGTTATGGTGATATTTCAGCCACCATTGATGTTTTAGGTGAGAAAAGTATATTTATAAACATGTAAATAATATACATGTAAATAATACACGTCATGTTTACACTCTTGCAGAACTAAAATTATAAGCAGGGGTTTCAATTTGAAATATTCTGTTTTCAATGTCAGTGAGTTTACATGGGTTTACATTCATTAAATCAAGAAATGTATATGTTGCAGGTCAAAATGAAATTCAGGTCAAAATGAAATTCCTTTGTCTATTAACCCTAATTATTCATGGATCATGAATAATTAGGGTTAGAAGACAAAGGAAATTGAGAATCAAACTAGGTTAAAATCATTTTGACCTGAATTTCATTTTGACCTGCAACATATATGTAAAGAATCCTTCTCAAGACTCCACTTGTAAATTATTTTGATTTCTTTCCAAAAATGTTTTTTTTCTGAAATTTGAGTAGCCAAACTTGGTGTGCAGCTTATCTGTGAGTGCGGTTTATCCACCTGTGTTTACAGGAACCATTTTTTCAAAGAGTTCATAGAGGCAAAGTCTGATCAAAGATGTTTGGAGGGAGATTTCAACTGTGCCGGCATGAAAATCTTACACTGTCTTACTACAATATCAGTTCCACACTGAAATGTGTTAGATTTTTACTGGCCAAATAAAAAGGAACCCATGCCATCAGAAAGTTGCTGGAACAGTGTGAAGAATAATATTATTATTTAAAGAATCCTTTGCATGTATGTTTACATATATCAATTGTTTGGTGCCCATCAATGAAAATGTTTGTTCCCATTTGTCTGTAACAGACCAAAAGTCTTAAGTTTGGTTTGCTATGTACATGTATAATCTAGCTGTATAAAATTGTCAGATTGTTGTGGCACAATACTCTTAAGACTAACACAGTTGAAAGTATATAAAAATAACACTCAACTAAGAATAACACTTGCATGTACTGTTATAGTGTGTAGTAAATAAATTTCCTTCAGGAAAATGAAATACACTGCCCTTGTTTGTATGGTCAGCCTCTGACTGATAAATGAACTAACAAACAAAATATTGAATATTGGTTAATTAATTTTCCAGTGGCTGATGTGGAGGCAGCTCAAGCCCTAAAGACGCCTGGTAATTTGACAGAGCTTCACTCTTACGTCTCTTATATGAAAGATAAGTCAGGGATACATGGATGGACAGAGGAACAGCATCTCTTGCAAGTGAGACTTTTCATTTGCCCATCTCTTGTTATCACATATTTATCATACAATAATTTATCTTTTTTGTAGGATTGCTGTAATTATTGTAAAAGTAGAACTTCATCATTCTTGATACATGCAGTAATTTTCTGCAATGAAAACTTAGTAACAACTGTTCAGTCTGTTCTAACGTTTAATAATGAATTAAATATACATGTACAAGAACAATGTATGTGTCCCCCTCACAATACCTTTTTTAAGTAGAATAAAAAATGTTGTGTTTCTGCTCTGGAATCATGCTTAAAATATAAAATAATTTCATGCACAATAAATTTATTATTGAAAAACCTTATTTAGTGTTATTGTTTTTATACATCAGCCTATTGGAACAAGTGAATACTGTCCTGTATTGCAGAGTTCTCATCAAACTGCAAGAACAGGTTAGTAAGTTAACTTTTTTTGTATAAAATATTGAAGAATAGTTATTAGCATTCTAAGCCTTGTTATGCATAGAACTGGATATTGTTGGGTCTAAATTGCTCGAAATTGAATTGTTATGGTTTATGTTAATCTAAGTAATACTTTTCATGGATAATTTTTTTGGTTCAATCTTTTTCAAAACAGACAGATTTTTACTTCCCTAGGTTTCAAATAATAATCAAACTGGATTTGAAACAAGGGAAAATAAAATCAAACTGGGCTTAGTAAGAAATTTAAAACTTCCCAAAACAATAATAACACAAGTGAGTGAATGGCAATGTCAATTGTAACAGAGTGAACTGTCTCAAGTCAAGTTTATTGTTTATATACACTTAGCTTTTGTGAGGACAATCTTACCAGCTAGTTTGCAGGTGCACATGTAACACAGAAAGTAAAAGTAAAGAGAGAGCAAAATTGAGATAATACCTATCAACTAATAACTAAGACTAAATATAAGATATTATTAAAAACTCGATCATTGGATAATGCAATTCGAGAGTTTTCATTGGCTTAGCCATCATGGTATATGAGCCATTATACCATGATCTACAAAAATGGGGAGCGTATGCGAGATTTTTTGGGCCTTTTTGTTTTTATTGTAGTCTAGTTTTCTATATCTTGGGGGCGTTTTTAATAAAACAATTATTCCACTCGCGCTTGTTGGATATGAGATGGTCATAGCCAACTCATATTCAACGCGCGCTCATGGAATAATTGTTAAATATAAGATGAAAATATAAGATTTAAAATCTATTTACATAGGACTTAAGACATAACTTTTCATAAAATGATCATGTCAGACCTAACAAGTCTAATGTTCTAATAGTATTTTTAAAAACCTTGAAAGATCAAATAGTTCAATTAGATAAGATATTGAAGTTAAGTTCTATTAGATAGTCTGATTAGATAAGATCTCTATGTTTTGTTCAGAGCTGACCGTGTGCAGCAAGATTCAACCTCGGCTAAATACCTAGAAAGTCTAGTTAGCAAGATCTTTATGTCCTCAGATTATATAAATCCAGATGTTAATATTTACTGACAAGATTGGACTAAAACCAAATGATCACTGTTACCATTTTTTTCTACAGGGTATGTATATTCCAGGTGCTTTTGATATTAAAAGGTTACCATGTTCTGATAGCAGACATTTGTAATCAAGTAAACTGCAATCAAGTGTACCTAGTAGTAAGTTGACTAGCTAGGAATAATGTGATGATCAGATGGCAATTTTTTCCAGTTCATCAATTACAACCATCAGATATCAAAATTGTTGCTGCCATGGGCGATGCATTTACAGTAAGTTACACAAGATTTGTTGTTATAATCATATGAGAGTGAAACAATGTTTGAAAACAGGTTTTTGAATTGTATGTTTTTATTTGGGGTCAATCATAGCTAATTATTATTAGTAGTAATTATTATTTATATTTGATTTTTACCTTTTTATAAGGTTGGACTTGGAGCAAGAGCTACATCGATAAATGGATATTTCACTGAATACAAAGACATCTCATGGAGGTATGTACTGTAATTATATATATGTCAATGATGACCAGTTTATATATTTTTAATATCTTATATTCATTGTTGTAATCTGAAAAACAAGTAGAAATAAAAATTAATGAAACTGGTTTGAAGTGTTTGTCAATCCAATATAAACTTAAACAGCAATAGAAAACAAATATTTATTTTGAATTTGGAAGCAGGTATTGTAAAGTCTAACATTCTTGCTCGGGTTATAGACTGAGCAGTTTTCAAATGAGTGCTGTAAAACCAAAACCAATGTAATCACTCTTTAACTTGCCGGTCACAAAGAGCATACTGCCGGTGAACCAATCAAAGCTCGAAGTAATTACCTGTAGCTGACACAAAGCGTGGTAAAACATGTGAGTCCCAATTGGCTTTGGTTTACTGCTGACTGGATGAAAAGGTGGTTCAAATTTCTTAAGCCAATCATGAAGCGTAGTTGATCATGCAAAACCAATTACTTTTCAACACTCAAATTAAACCCGCTCTAGATATCAACACTGGTGATCAATAATAATTTTGTTAAAAAAGTCAAATTGTTTGTTTGGTTCCATTACAGCATTGGAGGAGAAAATTATTTGAACCAAACAACGACTATACCGAGTGAGTGATTTCATTTTAATTATTGATGCAGTTAATAGATACAGGAAGTATTGTACATGCAGAGTTATGGTAATCCAGTTTGAGAGCTCAGCAGTCATTTCCACAAGTCTGACAAAAGACTCCCACTGGCACAAATAATTATTAAATTTAAATTTAAAATTATAGCAAAAACAATTATTTGAACTTTTACTGACAGTAAGTACTTCCGTAATTGAATTTTGTTCACATTTTACCTAAGAACATTACTTTGCTAGCCAGCTCTGTCGAAATCTTTTGAAGTAGCTGGCACAATATCGGAAAGTAGTACATATAGGTAGTAAAGACCAGGGCCCAGTTGTTCAAAGGCTGGGTAACGCTATCCACCAGATAAATCAGTATCCACTGGATAAGTGTTGGCAAAACATACTATGCTAGTGATTTATCTGGTGGATAGCACTACCCATTCTTTGAACAACCAGGGCCAACAGTCAGGATTAGCGAACTCTATTGTGAAGAAGGAAGGCGGCAAATGATTTACTGTAGGCAGGAAAATTGCTTCCTTCCAGGGCTTGGTTTTTCTGTCATTATTTTAAAGACCTTCTCAGACAGGTATCCAAGGTCTTTGAATTCTTATTATAAATAAGTGAAATCACTTGTCAATGTAAGTATGCTTGGTAAAATATAGCAAGCAATATTTCCATGGCCAGTTATTTGTACATCATTCAGTTAAAGCTTCATGCCTTATGGACAATTACTATAAAATTAAATCCTCTTTTAACAACTAATGGACAAGTGCATATTGCAATTACAGATATTTTGAGACAGTTTAGTCCATCATTAAAGGGTGCATCAGCTAAGACCTTAGCAAGTGAAGATAGCTTTGATGCTGATCTCAATGTTGCTTTCCTTGGTGCTTCTGCAAGGTTTGTGATTAAAAATAAATAAGATTTAATATCTAAACATTAAAATTCACCTCAGCTTGTTTCCATACAAGTCGGTTTTTTTTGTACTATGCCTCAGGAGAATTTGACATTCAATCAACAAATTTTTCTGAACTAGAGATGATGGGTTATGTCATTCTCATAACCTATGCTTAAATTTGTTATGAAACAGTGATGAGAAATTAGTGGTTAACCACTTTTGGGCAATTAAAGTAGGAGGAGCAAGAGAAATCTGCATAATGAAGCCTCAGGTGACCCATCAGGTCCATATTCATTTAATTTACTCCTGAGTAGAGAGATGCACTCATAAATGAGTGCATGGTATGAGGGAGATGTCTTCAGTAATGCATCTTGCATTCAATTCAGTAAGTTACATGTATTTAATTAATTGCCGTACACAAAAACTGCAAATGCTTTAACATGAAGCTTTGTTTTTGTTCTAAAAGGGATCTTGAAAATCAAGCAAAAGACCTGGTTTTAAAACTGAAAGCTATGAAGGTAACTATCAGTCCATATCATGTAGCAGAACATGAAAATTATTTAATTTATTTCATTTAATAATTAAGAGACAAGACTATATTTTTGGAGGATCTTTATGTGTGCATATTATATGTTTTTTTAATCTCAATTTCATTTGGTCAGGCTTACAAGCACAGATGACAAAAGTTGTGATATCACTCGATACTGTTTGGTTACATTGATGTCTTTTTAATTACTAATTAATTGTTAATAATAATTAACCGTGATCTGTTTTTTAATTACAGGATATTGACTTTGAGAATGATTGGAAGCTTCTCACGATTTGGATCGGAACAGAAGATCTTTGTCTAGCATGTAAAGATGAGGTAGGTAATGGCAACTACATGTAGAGTACAGTAATGGACACAGACAAGTGGAAGCTGCTCATTCTTTTGAGATGAAACTCTTGGCTAGACTTCTTCCCATGAAACCCTTGAAGAAGAGTGTTGTGTGTCATGAGACATGACTCTTGGCTAAGCAAAGAGTTTCATCTCATCTACCAAAAAAAGAAGAATTGTTAATGACACTTCAATCATGTCTGGAGTCAAGACTTAATCGGTAATTGTATCTCTCTCAGTTTTAATTAATTATTATAAGAGGTTATTAAATTAAATAAATACAAATTGTTTACCCTTAATACCAACTGAAGATTTTTCATTACATATTGGAATTAATAGTGAAGAAAATATAATTCAGCATTGAATATCCATTGATGATTGTTAAAAAGTATTATTGTTCATTTTTAGGATGAATATAGTGCTGGCTCTTTCATAAAATATGTGATGCGTACACTTAAGTACCTTCAAAATGAGGTAATGGTGAATTCTATTTTTTTTAGAATTTAATGCATGCTTTGCATGCAGTTCCAGAAAATATCCATACTTTCCCCCCTCCCACACAGAAGAGATTGGAATTTCCTAGGGGTGGGTGGATGGGTGTTCTAGATCTGTAAGACCAAACATTTCAAGAAATGTATGAAGCTTTATTGGAATTTCCAGAGGGGTGGGTGTCATAGAAAATATCACTTCCGTGGGTGAAGTATGGATATGTTGCAGGTCAAAATAAAATTCAGGTTAAAATGATTTTAACCTAGTTTTTTTTTTTTCTTTATTACCACTACATCTCTTACAACACTTTCACTACAAAATTTAAAGTTACAAAAAAAATTACAATTAAGAATTAAGATTTCAAACGATTAACACAATATACACTGCAACCAGGCTTGCTTCACACCCACATAGATTAGATTATAATTATTTACAGTAAGGAAAGGAGAGGCTTCCATTGTGAAAGAAATTTTGCTTTTTTTTTTTTTGAATAAAAAATCGATCTTTGTACAATTAACTTGTCCACTTGAATGAAGTGCTGTGGAGTCTGCTTGTTAATCAGGTACAATGAAATTAACTTTTTTTCAATGTATTGTTGTTATCACTTATAGGTTCCCAGGCTGTTTGTGAATATTGTTCCACCCATGGATGTCTCTTCTTTCTACCAATTACACGAACAAGATACTCAGTCATGCCAGATTCTGGGATGGTACGTTGCTTAAACTGTCGACTACCCTGCTAAATTGATGCACATTATTGAAAGCAGCTGAATGTAGTTGTCTATGGCATGTTCCAGTAACATGATTGGTAGTCTCCTTAAACTTCTACACATTAAATAATAGTGTCTCAGACCACTAGGAATGTTATGGGGATTGTGGTTGGGTAATTCTCTATACCCATTTTTTTTTGTTATCCTTTTCCATTCAGGAATTTTTTGTGCTAACAGCTCATGATTAAATTATTTTTCCCCTTTAGGGTTTAAAAAAATGTTATCAGTGCAACTTGTAAATGAAGGATTTTTTCTGGGTTTCTTGCTGTGGATGAATTATCTTTCTTAATAGACTCATGCAATTTTCCCTTGCACATATTTTTTTCACATTTATTTTTTGGGGGGGAGGCGGGGGTATTTTCCTCAAACCTGCACCACAGCTTCACATAATTTGGTGTTTTCTCCAGTGCCCTCTATATCTTTGCTAATGGTCCATTCCTTAGTAATAATAATATAATTAAGCAATCAGAGATGCCATGCAGTTCTGATTACAGGGAAATATCTTTAGGATAGATTTATTTCACACATTTGTCTTTGGAGCAAACAACTCAAGATTACCGAAGAATGCATCTGGCCCAGTTTCTTAGGCATGTTGTGGAGAGTGATGGTTTGTTTTTGTACAGGAACTCTTGTGAGTGTTTAAAGGAAGGTGATGCAGAGAGGTTGAAATTAGCCAAAGAAGCAAAACAATACAAGGTACATCTGCATGACATTTCTTTACCCTGCTGATGTTTGTCTGAGTGTGTTGACTACTGCAGTAGTTTAAAGTCACAGGCTTTTACATTTGAAAGTGACTGAAACCTTCTACTTAAAAATTATGATTATAGTTACATAGTGTATTTTGTATTTCAAGAGTTATGTAATAAATTATTGAATGTAGTCAAACCTCTAGTAAGTTACATGTAGCTGTCTACGACGGCCTGGTTTTTTCATTCCAACCATGCACTGATCTATACACTTCACTGAAAGCTCCCAGGGCGACCAGTGTGGAGAGGTTGAACTGTAATAGTTGCAAAGCATGATCATCTCTTTCATGCTACTATTAACATACACCTGTATTTATTAAACATTCTTTACTCTATGCAATTTGTCTTGCCAGCTACTTCTCTCTTGCAATCTTTTACTGTTATTTTCTGAGACATCACCTAGTTTAACACCTACCCCCTGAAATGAACTTGTCTCATAAAATATTCTGGTGAAAAGTAAGACTTGTTTCTACTTTGTGTAATGCTTGTTGCAACAAAAGCGTATATTTACATGTACAAGACATGAGCATTCATAATAATGCTAATGAATTTTCTCTCCACAAAGTATCTGCTAGAAGAACTAGTA
Source organism: Micromussa lordhowensis (assembly GCA_964020085.1). Lineage (NCBI taxonomy): Eukaryota > Metazoa > Cnidaria > Anthozoa > Scleractinia > Lobophylliidae > Micromussa > Micromussa lordhowensis. The sequence goes on along the minus strand of OZ026600.1, from coordinate 5,471,135 downwards.
AACAGTGGTTTGTATGGAACAAAGGATAGCTTTACTGTGGTGATTCAACCCGCTCTTCAAGTGCCACCTAAAACTAAGGTATGGGTGTTAATACGTGCTACATCTATTTCATAAGAGTACTTTGCATTGAATATACAGTTGTCATAGTGTTAAAGAAGAGAGTAGGAGCGCTTACCATTTGAATGGAATTTTCGGTAATTCCGGAGTGAATTCAAATGGAACGGTTCATCCCGGTAGAAAATTTTCGGAAAAAAGGTAATACCTTTCGAGGTATTTCCTTTTTCTCGCTTTTACCGGAATGCCCGAAAATTTCTGTACCATTTGTCCACTCTTACAGTGCCAGGCTCTTCACGGTAACACTTCCGAGTAAGAATGCTAAAGATCTGAAAGATGGCGGCAGATTTCCGAAACGTTTATCGTTACAACGTGAGTCTTTGCTTGTCGGTAGTGTTGGCGGACGTTTCAGAACACAACAGTAACCCTGCAGGTGAAAACGAATTACGTTTTGTGGTCGGTGTTTTTCTTTTACTTACATGATTCGGGATTCCGGCGTGCTTCCGTCTGAGCTACATCGTGGGAAAAATGTGGATGCTGATTTGCTGGTTTCTCGGACGATATGTGGATGCGGCAGCAGCCAAAAGAAGAAATTGTCATCTTCTCCAAAAACAAACAATTTTCTAAGCCGTCCGATAAAAGTCTAGCACGACAGGAAGTTCAGCCACCATGTTTCTTGTTGACATGATATGAACCCAGACCCCGGCCCACTGGCATCTGAAAATCCCGATCAAATGATACGGTTCAATCTATTTTGTTTCCTTAGTGGAAAAAAACGTGCAGTTCCATTTGTCCAGAAAAAGCTACCGAAAATTCCATTCAAATGGTAAGCGCTCTAGACTTTTGAAATAACTTTATTTTCAGGAGGCAGTGCATTAATTGGGTTTCAATTGAGATGTTGTGATGTGATGCAATGTGTCTGTTCACAATGAATGTGGAGTGACTTGTTTCAGCTATGCAATTTGTACCCTGTGTTTTACTCAAGTATTATACTTGAAAGTCAAAACATGTCTTTTGACACAAATCGAGAAATTTCTGTGTTTCTTATTTTCTGGCAGAGTGGTGATTTGGAGAAATCCTATTTTGGTGTGGACTGCCTACACTTCTCAGTACATGGCCATGCAGCAGCCGCTTTGGCTTTGTGGAAGAATATGGTATGATTAAACAAAACATATACATCTGGCCCCAGTTGTTCAAAGGCTGGATAACACTATCCACCGGATAAATCGCTATCCAGTGGATAAGTGTTAACATTTCCACGCTATCTGCTGGATAGCGATTTATCCGGTGGATAGCGTTAACCACCTTTCGAACAACCAGGCCCAGAAGTGGTCATGATAAAAGTTCTAATCGTATTCATAACAAAATTCTTCATCGTGATTGGTGCTCTGGTCATCTATTTGTCACATCATTTTTGCATGATCACATGGGTGTTCAATTACAGGAATCCAATATCAACCTTTTGTAATTGGATACCTAGTACGTGATTCAAAATTTGTCATAGAATGATACAATTAATTGCTTAGTCATTGGACCTTGTGTCGTACCATTCAGTGAGGAATTGCGCTCATAATTTCAAACCAGCCTTGTGCTGCGCACTGGTCTGAGTTTGAAATTACTTGCCTGATTACACCCTGAATTTTACTCCACTTGGTCCAACTACTATTTCTTTTTAAAGGTAAAGTATACATATGGCCCATCAGGCCGGAGCTTATCTCAGTTTCTGTAGCATGAAGCAACTAGGAGTACTGCTAGTCGCCTCTGGATGGGATGCTAGTCCATCACAGGGTTAACCCCAGCGTTCCCATTTATACACCTAGGTAGAGAGAGGCACTTAGGTTTAAGTGTCTTGTCCAAGAACACAACACGATGTTCCTGGCCAGGGCTTGAGCCTGGACCACTCAATCCGGAGTCAAGCACACTAACCATGAGGCCACTGCACCTCCCACATTTACTTATTAAACCACTAACTAGAGATATCTACAGTACATTTCCCAGGGGAAAAATTTGTCATCATGGTAAACTCGAACATTAACTTGAACTTGTACCTAGGAAATCTTGGGCCTTGAAACTTTTGATCCAATTGCATAGTCTCGGCATTCTTAGTGATGGATCAGAAGTCTTAATGTGTTTCTTTCTGTTTAGCAGTCTCAGCCTCAGGTTTTCACACAAAGGTCTTGGATTTTTACCATTTGTCAACCTGACTTGTACAAATTTATTAGAATGTCTGGGAAACTGTTGCAAAAGTATATGAATCATGTACCCGTTGAAGCCTAATTCTGTTTATATTTCAAAATTATACTGATTTTCAGTTGGAGCCACTCGGTTCTAAGACAAAGCAGTGGGGAGACCAGGAGACACTTGAATGCCCTTCAAAGGTATGCTGCACACAATTGTCGTGTACATCTGTGTACACTAGTAGCTAGTTATATATTAATTACCAGCCACTAATGACAAGTGAACATCAAAATCAACAAGTAATGTATTCATTTTCTAACCTGGGGATGGAGCTGACTTCAATGTCATGTACATAGCCATGATAAGCAATTTGAAAACTGTCTGCATTAGTTCAAAGGTATTTAATCAATGACCTCGCTAACATTAATCAAATTCAATGTTTTTTGTTTACTCATCCAGGATAAGCCATATCTTTTCACCAAAACGAACAGCAAGGTCATCATGAGTGATTTCACTGATAGTGATGATGATGAGGATGGTTCGTCGTCTGGTGACTTTCCTCCCGTTGCTGCTGTGGCCCTGGCTGTGTCCTTAACAGCAGTGTTGGTCATTGTTTTTATGTTAGTCTGGAGAGGCCGAAAATCCCGACGGAGACCCGAGGCATCTCGACTGCTCTATGCCCCAGGGCCTCGCAAACCAAGGATATGAGACAATATTTTAAGTGGCCATTTTATAAAACATGGCCAAACTTGCTAGTGACCAACTTATTGTGGCCGGTCAAGATTTTGAAACAGATAGTAAATTTGCGTCAGCAGCTGGCTACTTTGACAACCCTGTGCTGATTATTTTTGAAGGGTTAAAAAAATGTACATTTGCAGAAATGTTTAAAGAAAAGTTTTGAGCCAAAAAAACCTCTGTAAGGGGATATTTTCTGAACCAACACAATTCAGAAAGGTTCAATACAGTGTGAACCATTTAGACAAGTTTGTCACTAGACTTCCAAGGGGAAAAATGAAAGAACTTAGTCACATACAAATACTACTCAAAACTACACATCAAAAGGAAGTTGTCAGCATGTTATTTGATTTACCCGGAGGAAGAAATTTAAATCTACTAAAGGGAACAAACCAAATTTTGTTATGTAAATTAATGATGAGATTTGTTCTATGTAAAGTATACAGAAGTTGTAAATAGCTTATAATTATGAAGACTTTCTCCTGGACTTTCACCCAGTTAATCCATCTCTCATGGACACTATATCAACTTTTAGTGTTTGTATAAATATCTATCGAGGGCTGGATACTATTCTTGGTCTCTTGTGAACAAAAACAATTGTCATGTAGCATATAAATGTGAGTTAATTAAACAAATTTTGAAGAGCTTATGACTTCCACTTGTCTTAAAGTTAGTTTTTGATTCAACCCAGAAAATGTTCCATACAGTTAAACTTATTTTCAGCAGACACCTTGGGGGGAGGGTTGGTGCTCTATTCCTGTAAATTACGACTTGGAAACATTGACTGTTTGCACAAAAATCTTGTTATCTGCATTTTTTAAACTGTTTTTGTGCATTCAGATGAGTCATGCAAAGAATGCCACAGGTGAACATCTATACAGATCCTTGCCAGTGAAACAAATCCCTTCAAATTCAATTGCACTGTGCAAGCTAGCGACTGCAAAAGCCTCAGTGGGTTGAGCAAAGTCCAAGAGTGAAATTCTCTTGTAATACCTAAAGTAGAAAAATTATATAAGACATTATTAAACCCAAAAGCAACTGCCATGTACTATTGTCAGGGAGATTTTTACTAAATGTTTTGGGCAATGGGGGATAGATTGAGTGTTATAAAGTAATTGAATAAAGGGGGTGAGTTTCTAAAGAAACTGTGGTGCTACGTCGGCGGGAAGTATAACGAGATAATTTGGTTTTATCAACTTGGTTGATAATGTGAATTGGCCACCGTAAAGAGATTCAAAAGCTGACGTTTTGAGCGATAGCCCTTTGTTGGAGCGAATGATTGTCTAATGCTCGAAACGTCAGCTTTCGAATCTCTTTATGGTGGCCAATTCACATTATCAGCCCAGTTGATAAAACCAAATAATTTGGTTTTCCTTCAACTACACTACATGATTGGGTTAAAAATCTCCTGCCATTGTCTCATCCAATGAGATGTGAAACCACAAACAATTGTCACTCGTTTTCCCATGTTTTGCATCAGCTACATGTAATTAGTTAGTTTTAAATGGTTTATTGGATTGCCTTTGTTCTGGTCTGGTCACTGGTTTTGGTTTTACAACACTTAATTGAAAACTGCTATAAAACAGGGTTGCCACAGGCCAGGAAATGGTCAGGGGGAAAAAATTCTTCAAGGTCAGGGAATGATATTTTGAGTCAGAGAAAATTGACACTTGAAGAAAAGTTAGGGAAAATTGAAATAATTTAACACTGCTGTTGTAATACAATCGAAGGCTGGAGGAAACATTCAGGGTCACTGTGATCTCAATGATATTTTCCTTTAAATTAATGGTGAAGGAAAATTTGTTGAAAAATCATCAGTCTTATGAACGAGAGAAGAGGATAGCTGTAAGTTAAGGCCAGAAGCCACTATTACATGTATATCTGACATTTTGTTTAGTCAGGAAAATTTGATTTTTGTCAGGGAATTTTGAAAAGTGATGTCTGCGGCAACCATGAAAAAGCATGTGTAAACAAGATGACTTCAAAATAAAAATTTACGAATTCAACTGAAAAATCTAAAACAACCATGGCAACTTGAAAATCCAATTCATTTTAATCACAATCAAATGACCTAACTATTACATGTACATGATGAACTGAGGAAAAAAAATGAATAGCAAAATGGAAAACATAATAATTGAAAAACTTGTGAAAACTAGTCAAGCTGGATATGTCATGAAAAATGTCCTTGGGAGTAAAATCTTTGAATGTGAGACGAGAAGTCAACCTAAACAAATCTGTATACAACTACATGTAAGCAGGTTTTTTGGGTTCTGCTTGGTGTCAAAGGCAACAACTTATGCACTGTACATATATCTGTTAATCTGCTGCGCTATTTTCCAGCTTGCTTTCTTAACATAATGTAGATGTTCTCCTTTATCCACTCTTTGCTGTGTGGCTCATAATATGGTTCCTTTTGGCATTGCCTGTTGAATAAACAAACAAACAAACAAAACCAAAACACACAGTCATCAAAATCTATTTTGAAGATAATAAAAATTAATAAAAATGTGATCAATAACATACTGTGTCACTAGAACTGGACTAGCACTCCAGCTCTGCAGAGTACTGTACGCACACATTGCATGCCTACGAGACTAGGTTAACAACAGAGATGCCACTATGAAAAAACTACACAATTTGATTTTCAATTCCGGCCTGTGCACTTTCAAAATTACCCCAAGTCTTTGTTTTGTCGTGAAATTGCTCTCTCTCTCGACTGGGTAAAGCTTCTGGGCAGATACATCTCTATAACAAGCTGACTGCTCAATACAATATTCTTGTTAACTTGATGACCTGGGGTGCACCTGGTTCACAATTTGCTTACGGTTTTTTCCATGTGTTAGCATTTCTGTCTGGTTACCCAAACAATTTGCTAGTGCCAGTTACAAAAGGATTGCCAGGAGAGAAGTATCTTGCCCACAAACACAAGACAATAACCCCCAAGCAGGTTCTAAACTCTCACACACACACATTGATAGTCTAAACAAACATAGAGGGGACGTGGTTTAAGAATGGTACACCATACAAGACAGATCAGTCAGGTTGTTATCAATGAAGTCAAACAGTTGACTGATGTCGTATGTTATGGATGGCGTGCTTGGGTTGGACTTCTTAAGGTATTCTTCAAATATCTTGCAGACACCTGAAAAGTCCACAGAAAATGGCACCTTTTTAGTTAAACTGGTAAAATAACTTTATTCTGTAGTATATCAATTAGTGTTTGGTCATTATCTCACAGTAAAAATACAGTCAATGATTCATGCATTCACTGCACTTGCATACTTCAATATTATTGTAATATTGAGGTAATAAAGACGACACACATGGACAAAATAATTCCAGTAACTGATTGGAATCAAATAACAATGATAGTCAAGGGCATTCTCTACCTTCCATACATTCGTCCTTTGTTTCATAATCTGAATAAGTTCTTGATTCAGGCTTTGCATTTGGTTGAACTAATAAGATTGTGTGTGACTATAAAGAGAACAAAATACAAATTAAAGCAACATTGTATACAATAGGCTATATTTGTATTCTCAACATTGGCATTAATTTTTCCACACGTGTGAGAGAGCATTTTCAAACAATCTGCAGAATTCTCAACATTGTCGCACCTAATGTTCAGCAGATTGTTTCCATGCTTTGGATCAAGCCTGCAGTAGTTTCCAACTTAAGATTAAAGACGCTGTTCATATTCAAGGAGAACAACCCTCTTTGAATCAACAATTACCCCATGTACCTCTAAAACTATCCTTCTACCGTAATTCTCACACTCTCGCGCTTTACATCATTTTGTGGTCACAATTAGCATTCTTCTACTTGTTATTCTACTTCCAATGCTTTGTAAATGAATCAACTGAAGATGACAGGAGATTCTATCAAAACATGTCTTTGAAACTTAAAAGTTTTGTCCTTTACATTAAATTCATGAAAGATCATATAATTGAACTGCCGAGAAAGATATGAAGATATCAATGATCATCGCAGTTACATACACAACTCAAGCAGCTGTGAAATTTATTGGTGTCATACTTTTTCTTGGTACAGAAAACATGTATACATGTAGAGGACATCATATTCAATGAACAGAGACAGCAGCTGTGATCACAGCTAAATTTTGACAAAGTCTAGAGATTGTAGGTGAACCCTCAACATTTAAGCTTACATTTTGTTTGATAGTTTCAGTGCAAAACAGCAAGGATTTGTTGTACAACCTGAGATTCTTTACAGGATACATGTGCAGTCTGTTGCCATTAGCTGAGATCTCAATTTCACTTCACTGCTAATCAATCATTCCATTGAATGATTGATTGTTTATGACGCCATGTTGACCGGCAATGGTCGCATAAAATCGTAGATTTTTGATAAATGCAGGAATAGCCTTTGATTTCTGTTAAAACGTTCAAACAAGGATCCTGTCTGATGCGTAGGTGCGATAGGATACGATTAGCTTTCAGCAAATAAAAGAAAATAAGCTTGATATTGTTCCACAACAAAGAAAAGATTGAATACAAATATCCCTCGCTAACTTCTTGCACAACTGCGCTGTCGCGACCACTACACTCTAAATACTGACACAAGATGAATTTATCTACGACACTGAACATATTTAACTACTTCTTACTTACCATATCGATTAGAATGCTCCTAAAATTGATGGAAAAGTCTTCTAACTTACACGTGAAAATGAACGCTACTACGTTCAACTTTCTTGATCCATATAAGGACAATCCTTCGGAGACGCAAAGGAAACTGGGTCTAGCGAAATTCAACCAATCAAACGCGTCGTAAGAAAAAAGACGAAATTTTGAAATTTGAGGTTACGATCAAGTGTTCGCGAAATGGTGTTTGAGGTATTTCATTCGATTTTCCCTTTGGTTTGACTTCATTTAGCTAATAATGGTAGCACTCAATAATTAACTCACATATTTAATTATATCAGCGTTCCCCAGTGCGAAGAAACGATTTTGACAGCTCGGATGATGAAGAAAGTGAAGTTGTTGAAAATCTTACACCTTTTCAAGTAGACTGGTAAGAAATTTATTAAGCATGTTGATATGTTTTAGTTAGCCACAATTAATTTTCTTTCCCCAGAAATTTACTTTTTACAGGCTGGCAATACTAAAAGTATTACAGGGGTAAAAGTCCGTATCAAAATAATGCTGAATTTCGGTTTTGGTAGAATAGCGAGTTCACTCTCAATGATTTTCCCATAAAGCGTAAAATAGTGCGCAAGAATGTAATAAATCAGCCATGGTTTGACCCAGTTTTAAATACGTGGTGTTTCTGAAAAGCCCAAGATGTACATGTTATAAATTTGAAGTTGTTGTTTTTTCCGGACCGTGTCCAATATTGGAACGTTTTGTAAACAGCGTTTAGCGGGTAATGAATCTCTTATTAGAAATCAAACATTAGTTTTAACTTGTATGCATGGGTCCATACTGGGAGAATATCGCCTCTTAGACTTTTTTGCACGAACCTGCGGCTTATATTTTCTCAGTATGGTGCTTGCTTTAGATTAAAAAAGAGGTATTTATCTTTGCTAAGAAGAACCCAAGCCATTTGTCCCTGAGTGAGGAAATGACTGGAATGTCTCTCTCACTCTTGGGTAGTGAGATTTCCAGAAAATCCTACACTGTAATATGTTCCCTGTAAAACAACGATGATCACTAATTAAATCTTAATTCATGCAATTATTTAAGGGTTGACCTTTCATTCACTGGCTGCTGTGCAGAGGTTATTTGCGTCAGTGGGTTACCAGGTAAAACTAAATAATTTTTCATGAAAATTTTACCTCTTGAAAATATTACGAGAGTTCAGAGTAGACGATAATGTGCAAGAGTTACTAGTATTATTGTGCAGACCCCGGCCAGAGGGACATTGATTGAGGTTTGCAAGAAATCCAAACCATTTACCATTTGGTTTGATTTTGGTTTAATCACTGTTGAATATTTGTTGGCCTTTAGGATGCAAATATAAAGACACAAACAGGAATTTAAGTGTGGACATAGGTAAGATTATCATTTTAACATGTCAAAAGTTTAATAGAATATTCTTGCATATAATATCACGGTCACATAAAAAATGTACAATTTGAGACAGTATGTTGTGGACTTAAGTACCTACTGATATAAGCTAGCAGTGATGACATGTCAAATGTCAATCTGGTTAGACTGTTCATTTCTGTTTCACAAATTCTATTAGCGACATGATCAAAATGCATCTTGCTTTTACTCTTTGTCCATTGCAGCTCATCTTAAGGCCATCAACATCACAGATGTGTTTGTGTTCTGTTCTCATCGTGAAATGATCAGGTAATTTGATCATATCTAAATACTGGTAATAATATTATTTTATTCCTGGACTGAAATGAATGGCAGAGTGTTAAACACTATATACATGTATGTTAAGGTGGGTTGATCAGATTTTTGAGTAACAATATTGTTCAACCTTGAGCGACCTAGAGCAGCGCCGCTCTCAATCCAACAGAAAATCAAACATTACTGGTGTGCTAGAGAAAGATGGTGTATATTTCCAGTTACATTGCTGTGAATGGGGTACATTTCACCAGTTACCAGTTAGCGATAATTTTGGAAATATGATATCGGGATCTCAGACTTGACATAGTTGTCTTAACAATGGCAAAATTGTAAAAAATCTATACAAGGTGACTGTAGTTTCAAGGTGTCAAAATACAACAAAAAAAAAGCTGTTTTAAATGTTGTTGATTAATCCATGAGATAAGATGAGATTAATCCATGTTCAATGTATTCGCTACTTGCACATGACCCATAATCCCTTGCGTTTTTTGGGGTAGCCTGCGAACAGGCTCCCGGTTGGGTTTAGGGCGAGATAGTTTAGGGCGAGATAGCCGAGTGTAGTCTAGGGCGAGCGTGACGAGCCGAGAGTGGTCTGGTGAGGAGGGAGTGCGCAGGGGAGCCTGTAGACATTCCTTTGATGCCGCCGTTCCATGATACCAGCTCCTGGTATCAAGATCTGATTGGTTGATTTGATGACTGTTGACAGATGTGAGATAAATAATTGGCAGATCGTGGCAACTAATTGTAAATTTGCATAATTCTTGCCGAGACTGTCAACAATGGCTTCCGCGTGCAATGCACAATTCACTGACGACGAATTCGAAGCAGCTTTGAACAATTCTTTGCAACAGTTTCATCATATTTCTGGTTTGAAACGTGAGCAGAAGCTATGCCTTGAAACTGTGGCGCATAAGCGCGATGTTTTCGGCATTCTACCGACTGGTTTCGGCAAGAGCCTAATTTGTAAAAGGAGGTTGACTAGACTAGACTAGACTAGACTAGACGGTTCGTGACATTTGTACATTTGCCGTTCTCTGTTCGGTCTCTCGACCTTTTGTTGCTTCACTCGTGTTTATGAAGGGCCACTTCATGCTGTGTTATAAAGAGGAATTTTGAGTAGAGCTGTGAGCCGTTAGGCTGTGCTATAGCAAATTTAGAGGTCACTGGTCTGCATAGTTTCCGCTGTTATCGGCATGTAGCTTTGCAGAGTTTGACACCTCTGTAATTTGCCATGTGTTTCTACATTGCTTAGGCTCATTTCTAAGGCAAGATAATTATGTCTCCAAGAATTTGCTTTCGAGGGACAAAATATGAAATTTACCGTGAACATGTTGCTTACTTGCACATAGTGTGACGCCGGGCCCGGCTGTTTGATTAAAACTGCATGCAAGTGCAGAATGTAGATTCTTATCACGGATATCATATTTGTCCTCTTACGTTTTTCTTTGGAGGTGACGTAGCTTTACTTCGAGAAAGCTATACGTTTGTCTAGGGTAGTTCTTAAGTTTCTTGCATATATCTGATCGAGCTTTTGTTTCTCGCGCTCGATGTTTAGGTTTATTCCTCCTTTTGTTCGTTCTCACACCACATGATTCAAATGTAGCTGTTTACACGCAAGTCTGTTGACTGTGTTGCGTGTTCTATATGCCATTGTGCGGTAGATTGTTATAAATAGCCGATTCATCAGCGCGGGAAAACCCATCAAGTTTGACAGGTTTAATTACCTCCTTGACAGATATTTCACAGGCTAATCATCAAGGGGCGCGTCACGCTCGCCGAATTTTTTTTCCAAGCTCGCACAAGCTCGCCGAATTTTTTTTTCCGACCTCGCTGGGAGCCTGTTCGCAGGCTATTTTGGGGGGTAACCAGTAGAAGAAATGTATGGTATTATGACAAAAATTAGTTCAGTGAGCTTGCAAAACCAGCTACTAATGCTTAAAAATGCACCAGAATTTACCAAAATCACGATACGAGAAATTTGTACTAGTTTATAACTAAATGTAGAGAAATTTTTTTTTGTCCATACATCGTCTGTAAAATTACAAGACGATGTATGGACAAAAAAAAATTTCTCTGCATTTAGTTATAAACTAGTACAAATTTCTCCTATCGTGATTTTGGTAAATTCTGGTGCATTTTTAAGCATTAGTAGCTAGTTTTGCGAGCTCACCGAACTAATTTTTGTCATGATACCATACATTTCTTCTACTGGTTACCCCCCAAAACGCAAGGGATTATGGGTCATGTGCAAGTAGTGAATATGATTTATCTCATAGAGGGCCAAGTCTAAAAAAAATTCATCATGTGTTTTTTAATCCCCCCCTCCCAATTAAATAAATTAAATAAATAGAATGCATAATAACACCCCATACCAGTTGATATTCAAGCCAATGTTTCTGAAAGGCGAACGGCGTGATTTCTATGAGATTTTCACTCAACGTAACTGGATGTTATAAGATTCATTTAAGACCAGAATACCATTTAGTCAAGTCTTTGTGGACATAGCAATAATATTTGAAACAGCCTCGTTTTTGTTGTATTTTGACACCTTGAAACGTTCAGACAACTATGTCAAATCTGAGATCCCGAAATTATCACTGATGGCAAGTTATTTGGTCTTATCTAAAATGTGGTATTGCATCATTTTGTTGCTATGGTAACTCAGATCCTGGTGAAATGTACCCCATTTGAAAATTTCATTTGTCTCTAGCACACCAGCAATGTTTAATTTTCTGCTGGATTGATAATGGTGTTGCTCTAGTCGCTCAAAATTGTATCATTACTCAAAAATCTGATCACGCCACCTTAAGTTTGGGGGAATAGGCCTTTTGCAAAAGTTGGTCACATGATTGATAATATTATTTCTTAACTTGTAGCTACAGCTAAATGAATTTCAGAACTGGAAAGAGCATGTTTTCAATAGCTGGAAGAAAGCTTCTTCTTCCCATACAAATCCTTCTAATTTCTAACGTCCAGAAAAACTCCCTCTACTTTATAAATCTGAAAATTTACATAAGCTTATTCTTGAAATTGTTGTTTCCACTTCTCTTATTTTTTTTTCTTGTCTTCAGTTTTACTCTCATCCCATCTCCCTCTAAAACCTATGTTGGGCCCTCATGAGAGAGATGCTTAAGTTCTTTTAGAAAAATTTCATATTGATGATCCAGTTGAACAGAGATTGATTTGTAGTGTTTCAGAATGCTAGTCACTTGCATGCAAATTTCAAAACAATTATGATTTACCAATGCTCCACCGTGGATCTTAGAAAAGCTACTTACCTCATCAGTATGGACATTTTGGACATTATGGACAGTTGATTCTGAGACATCTCATGTGGGAGAAGAATTGAATGCACAGGCTTGCTGTTGTATGCCACTCCGACTACATCTTCGACTACATCTCAGTTGACAGTCAACTATTTCTTAGATCGATGCATGAGTCAATCAACACTAGTCTTGGCTAACTATCGACAAATTGTTGATCAAGTGTCGACCAAGTATCGATTGGGATGTTGACATTGACACTCGACCGCGGATGCTTTTAGTACACATGATCCCATTTGTTCAAACACACTTGCAATTTGATTTACGTGGTGTATGCATAGCTTGATTGTCTTTCCAGGTGCAGAGTCCCTTATCTTGTTGACGAGTACAGCTGTGCTGGATTTAAAGTTTACCATTTCCCAGTTGAAGAAGGAAATGTTCCTACTATGGCTGATTGCAGTGATATGATTGAACAGTTGAGAAAATGTATCAGCTTTGGACACAGGACGCTTTTACAGTAAGTAGTTAATGACAAGTCGTGCTGGAGGGCGGCAAAGGAGAGAGCAAAATGATTAAACCGTGTTTAATGCCTCCCCCTAGACTACACACTTGTATGTTGAACTGTAATGCTAACAATTATCATCCTTTATTAGCTTTGTGCCCTCATGTCGGTCTTGTTGCTGACATGCCACTAGGAAACATGGCATAATTGCCATAACATTTTTATTGAAGCCCTGATCTTATTTTTTGAAAAGGCATTTTTGTTGGAAGGGCATATTATTATTGGAAAGGTTGTTGCTTGTTATCAGAAGGAATTTGCTGGTTTAATAATATTTGGGTTAGATTTTGCAAATGAAGAGATTTGGGTGCTTTCAAGTAAAGGGTATGATGCTCTCTAAATCTACCCTAAACATACAGCCATAGCCCCTCCATTAACTGTGGTACAGCTATAAACAGTTACTGTAGCAGAAAACAAGTGGTGCACTGAATCACTACATAGTTACAAGTCTCCACAGTCTCTGAGCTCATATGATGACGATGTAAATTACAAAACATGTTCTACAGTAGAAGGGAAACTATAATGTATCTTTTGTTAGACTAAATCTAAATAATTATGATCACCAAGCCAGGATTTACTGGCATCTGAGATTTTGGGGCAGGATGTTACTTTGACAAGGGCTTATACCTGTAGTACCGGTAATATTTTAAATTCTAAATATGATAGTTAATTTTTGTTTCAGTTGTGTTTCTGGCTTAGGAATTTCTTGTTTAGGTGAGTGTGTCATAGATGTCATTCCAGTTGTTACGTGAAGAAAATAATTCCACTCATGAAAAGGCTAGAAAGCCATCATGTTCCGGTATTATAAACCATCAAATATTTTCACTCGCACACGATTGGTCTAAACGTGTCATGTGACTGAATATGCCCCTGCTTAAACTGGGGAATGTCCGCATGATGTTCCCCAGTTGTCATAACTGTGAAGGTCGCAAAAAAGATTTGAAGGATAATAAACACAATAGCCTCCATTTAGCATGTGGTGCCAGTTTGACAAGATGCCCAGTTTTTTCCAGCAAATGTGGCTTGTCCGTCAATGCCTGTTTTTTTTTTCCTGTTGGAAAACTGTCAGGACCCGTTAAAATGGTTTTGTGATCAAAGTAGTTTTCGATAAATTGTACATGTAAACAAGCTATTATCAATTTGATTACATAATTATGCTTTGCTCTTTTACGTGATAAGTCTTAATTATTTTATCAGCTGCAGCAATCCTGCTGCTAAGTTTAGATGAGCTCATGACTCCCGATCACGTCATTTCCAAGCTGCGCCATATTAGAGGTCAGCGGGCATTTCAGACAGTGAAGGTACGTGCCGTTTGTCAATTCCACCCAACCTCAATCCCAGGCTCTCTCTCCTTTGGCTTCCTCTGTTTCTCCTCGATGACAAGAGCCTGGGATCGTTGAATTCCACCCAATCAAGGTGGGGCAAGGGTCTACCTTAACCAATCAGATGAAAGGCAAAGCCGGTCATGGTTTGTGTCTCATGTAATGTGTCCCACGCCCATCAAGGGTTATATGATTCTACTGTACAGCAGTCATCGAAATTCCGCTGTTAACTAAACCGTTAAAAAAAAATTAAACTGCTGTCAGTCAAAGCTACAATTGTCGTGGGGTTGAAATTCTCGTGAATTTCTCATGTGACGACTGAATCCATGATGTCATTATGCAATGTTCACCTGCTATAACCATTATTAAATGCAAACCTTGTGGTTATCGCAATTTTTAATTCACTGTAAGCTGTAAGATGCCGAAGAGTGTGGAAGGATAAGCTACGCACTAATGAGTTAAATTCTAACTAGAGTCTAATATTTTACAACTTAACCCCGTTCACTGTTCATTTCTTCTTCTTTTTTCCAGCAATATAACTTTATTTATGAGTTTCGGGACTTATACAAAGCTTACCTCGAAAATCAGCAAAATTCTGTGGAAGCCGTGCCGAGATCGCTTTCAAGATGAAGTAAAACAATAATTATTTGTACAGACTCATTTGTTACGTTGTGTTAATAGGAATTGTTTAAATTTTTTTCTTGAATGTTAATAACGTTTGTATAACAAATACCAGTAGACTAGGATATGAAATGTTTGTAACTAACCACTGAATTGGAATAATTTTTACTGTTTGTTATCATTAATAATTATAATCATCAAATATTTTCACTTATTCGCGATTCTTCTAAGTACGTCATATGACTGAATATTCCCCCGCCCGCTAAAACTGGAGAATATCTGAGTGATTGTCCCCAATTTTCAAAACCGTGTGTGTTGCGAAAACTATTTGAAGGATAATTAACACAATAGCCTCCATTTGGCATGCAAATATGCTTGTATTTTTGTCCTTGGACATTATCTGTACCTCAAAGGTCACAGTTTTCCTCAAGCTACACTCTCAGAACTGTTGGTTTCTCAGAACAGATAATGCCCGCGGACAAATATCCGAGCATATTTACGTGCCGAATGGAGGCTATTGTTTCTTTATAACCCATATAATTGTAATTTGTCCATTAAATGATCGTTAGTTAGGGGGTACTGCATGAGTTTGTCATGTTACAGATGTTTGGTGTTGTGAATTACTGTACTCATATTTTTTGTGTTTCCAGCATAAGCCTCTTGATTTATTCGGGATCTGATCACAAGATTGAAAATGAAAAATATGAGAAAAGTAAACTGAAAACTTAGTGTTGTGTGAGGAAAAAATATCACTGAAGTGTTATAACTGTACATACGTTTGTGTAAAATAGAGATCACATTGTTACCCGTTGTAAATCATCCATGAAGTTCCATTCTGGTGAAAAATAGTAAATTTGTCTCTGTGCTTTTTAACTCGTGAATTGTGTAAGGAAGTTACAGTAAATACTGGTTATAGTGGGGGATCAGATTATGCTAATGAGGGGTTGACCGTCATGCATTGCATTGGCCGGCATGCATATGTCCACGAAACCTCCAATTTGTTGTTGTCGATCGTTTCGCTATTCAGTCCTTTATAGCCGAGAGTTGGCATCCCAAACCGTGAGTCTCACGGTCAAACCGTGAGGGTTGGAAGGTCTGTAGTTGTGACTGGATACCTGCAATTGAACACACAAATAACTGCACAATAAATGATGAATTTTGTTATAGTTACGATTGTCAAAATAATTTCTGAATTCTGACAGGTCCACCCTGTGAAAACCAGTTGCCCTCCTACTAAAAACGTCAACAAAAGCTCAACAATTTAGCTCCTAATCCCGTTAAAAATAGGTGCAGCTTTTTTGCTCTTGGACACTATTTTGATATGAAGACCAACCAAAGAATTTAGTACCTTAGTCTATGTACTGACTGTGGTATTTAAGTCCTATATTAAATGAAGGGCTCACCAGTTTCAAACATATTGCCATGTGTTCACATCCACCTTTAAAAACGCTTCCTTCCACTTGCACTAACTTCTGCAAGTTTTTCAATTTGAAGGAATAAATCTTACTTATGACAATATAAAAACAAGCCACAGAAAAACGCTAAAATATCCTACCTTGCAAGAAACAATAACCCGCCATATTTTCGAAGACATCATGCTTCTGGACACGTGATCTTGACTGTGACTGTTACTGTGATGATGGGATACTCAACAATATTCATGATATCGTGTTGAGTAAATGATAAGTATTTTATGGGAGCTCCGCTTTTAGGTTTGGCTAAATCTATATATTAGACTAACTTGTTACTATTTTTGGAGTGGTGTCAACAACACAGCGTTCCCAGAATGGTCCTGGAGCATTCTAGCAAGAACTAGCAAGGTAAGGAACTATTCAATGTTAACTGTCAACGCTTGGATAGCATTTATTTATTTTTTTCATCAGGTGGTATACAAGATTTTCCTTTTCCTTTTTTAAATTAGTTGTTTTCTTGTGCTCGTATCACGCAACGCTCCCATAAGCGTTGCGTGACCATCCCAGATAAAGCTCGGCGACATGAAAAGAAATTTCCTCGTCCAGAAGAAAAACACAAACTTTATAGAAAACTCAATAACGTACAACCAAAAATGCAAAATGGAATTGGGTATTTAGGCGCATGTTGGGGAATTTTCTAGGATCGTAAGAAACGTGACGCGTTTCATCATCATCATGACCGAGCATTACTGGGTTTTCTAGTTTGCTGATGACACTTCCGGTGAAACTTCCATATTTGGCAAATTTCATTATGCCGCGAAGTTTGTTTATCTCGTGAGCGTATAAATCTGACAGCTTGCAGCAAGAAAATCAATCTTGATTGTGTTGCATCAGACTTCACAGGGAGGATTTTGTTCACCACAAGCTTCAAAATGTCCTTGCTTCCAAAGTTTCGTTTGATTTGGCCAGCTATGCACCGAATTAGGTGAGCTAAGTGTGGCGAAATCAGTATAAATCGCACAATTCACGTCACCTCTACATAAAATTTTTAATTCAGTCGATACTGGGCCTGATACTGTAGCACAAGCCTGCTCGAAATATGGAGAAGTACACGCAGATTTATGTGTACAATCTCCTGTATAAGGGGATATGTTTCAAAAAATACCTAGTTTGTCTGTCTAATTTGCTACAAATTGACCAACATTTTGATTTGTCCCAGTAATTTTGTTTGTAACACCTCTACAGGCATAATCCTGAATTTTGGTCAGGCCATGATCGATTCTTTCCATCATTGTGGGATTCTTTCCACTCTCCTTGGTATCGGAAGCCAGCACTTGGCACAAGTTACACTTACGTCGAATTCGCAGAAACTGGAGAGGGTACGGCGAAAAAAGACAGCAAAGATGGAGTGGAGGCACAGAAATCTCCTGAGAACCTTGTGGAAGATCGGGACAGCTTCAAGGTTTCCTTTGACGTGTCCAAGTTCAAGCCAGAGGAAATGACTATTCGCTCAGAAGATGGTGAATTAGTGGTTGAAGGAAAGCAAGAACTAAAGAACGAGGAAGGCTTCTCCACGCGCCACTTTGTTCGTGCGTATTCTTTACCCAGGAATATCGATCGCGACTCCTTCAAGTCTCGTCTTTCCAAGGATGGAATACTGAGCATCGAAGCCAAAAAGCTGCAGCAGACTGAAGCGAAGGATAACTATATCAAGATCGAGAAAGAGGAAGAAGTGGACTAAAAGTTTCAAAGAGAAAGAGAAGATGAACTGATGTTTTCAAAGGTGATACTTTCATCCAGAACTGCTGACAAAGCTAATTAAGCAGATGTTTAATTAGAATTGACAGCATGACTCGCAAAGAGGTTAAAATCAGTGATAAAACGTATTAACTGTTGTTTATTAGCTATAGATTTGAGCTTATGTTGTATCTGTAACCATTCAGAGTAAAATAAAGCAAATGCTTTATGTTGCAGAAACCGCTGAGTCATCTTATTTACAGGCTGGGGCAGGTGGAGGAAAGATGTGGTGGGGGTGGGGTGAAGATCATGATGATGTAGTGGAAAGGTGGAGGGGTGGAGTTGGCTTCCTCAGATCATGAGGGTGCAGTGCTACCCCAAATCTACTGTTTGATTGACTACCCAACACTATTGTCTTACTCTAAGTGGAATCTCCATACTGGCCTTTCAGTTATTGTCCTTCCTTGAAGACTCCTAATAATTGTCGCCATGTTGTGTTTCAGGGTAGGGTAATCTGTATTTTAATACCAGCACTACCAGTACAAAATGTTTCCTTAACTGGTGACTTATTCCTTTATGCCTGGAAAACCCTGAGGACTAGTATTGGCTAAATAGAGCTAACAATAGTGTTGAACAATTGAACAATAAAGTAAAAACTGACATGTGCTGCACTGTTCAGTAATATTGGCTAGGTCGGCAACTGATTTACCATTTTAGACTGTTCCTATAGTAAAACCTAAAAATGACTCAACTTATACCATCAGTATGCCATTTAATACTCATTCTAAAGGTGATTACACTTCCTTAATCTGTCACTACAGTTTCTTTTGTTACTTTCAATAGAAACATTCTGTTTTGCACAGCTTTGCAATCAACAGTCAAAAATTTATAACTAACACCATAACATAATTAAATTCCTTCTCTTTATGACAGCATTGTCTGTACACCTCCCATAGAGATGACATGACATCTCCATATGTAGATATCTTTTGTGGACCCAGCCACACAGGATTAAAACACAAGAATTTAAACCCCCACAAGTGGGCACCTCTCGACTCATGTTGACCATTTTTGTTGTCCCTACTGTGTCCTCTTACAGGAGGTTCCAGTCTGTACTATCCAACATAGCCTGGGTAGCAAGCGTTCCCATATGAACAATTTTTTGCCCTTGCCCCAATTTTGGCACAACCAGTAGGAAAAAAACTCCTGAATCGCAAGTACGGAAATGATTGCTTCACAGCCTGGCTGCTATCAATATTATCATCAATTTGACATTCATATTAGAGTGTCAATTCTTGTCACATTTTGCATTTCCTCTTTTATCACATGCATCACAAACAACCAACTTGGTTTACAAATCAAACCTCCTACAAAACACAGTAAATGTAACTTAACAAATACAGTAAGGGTTGTGATCTAAAATGAGCCATACTGCTGAGTCGAGTATCAAAAGGAAAATATTAAGCCTGTTGTATAATTATTTTGCTACAACCTTTTCAGTAAAATGAAAATGAATGCCACGCTGTTTGAAACTCTTGTTATCCTATAAAAAATGTGACGAGGCTTGTGAGTTATATTAGTGAGGGGTAAATGATATAGAAGCCAAAACAATTTAAAATAGATTATGGCAAGTTTGTATTCAATTCGTTATGCTAATTCCAAGTTACCTCATGCCTCTATTTCAAAAAGAGTCTGTGAAAAACCTTTCATATGAAAACGAATTTGATTTGCATGAAAATTGAACCTGTAGGGAAAAGCATTTTCATACGAATGGTTTCGCACAAAGACTTGTTCTGACACAGTGACAAAAGGCAACAGTCAACTTGGAAGTGGCCTCGTAGTACACAACAAATATTTCAGGTTATGGAGTTAAGATGACTTCCGTCTTTTCCAAATTGTTGCGTGTGCTACACTCCACTGATTTTTATGTGCAGTTTCCCTGATGAAGAAAGACATGGGTTTATCTTCTATCAATTCAAAGTTTGGTCCAAGGTAACTCTTCAGCTTCCCAAATCCTGTAACAACTTTCCCTTCTGCATCCTTATAGCCTCCAAGCCAAAGATTCTGTGAACATTAAATGAAGATACCGGTACTGTACTTTTTAAGTTCTGGAAAGGCTCCCCTCCCCCTGGAACTTGACTTTTAGTTAACAAGCCCCCCTCTTTGTTTAGACATACTAGACCATTATTTGAGAATTATTTATGAATTCCTGGCCTTGAAGATAATCACAACTGTGTGGGCCAAAGGTGGTAGGATTGATTTATTATTTTTAGGGGTACAAAATATTACAAATTAATATACATTAAAAAATAACACATAAAAATTACATATATACACATAGTTACATAACTTGTCTTTCTTTTCTTGTCTTTCTTGTAACTTGTCTTAACTTTCAGGATGCCAGTTGGCCCTTTATGGAAATGTACCACATTGAACTGAAATTGCTCTTATTGCAGCCGAGTCCGCAGTCAAAGAATCTTTTGTTGAAAAAGGCAGACAAATGAGGCAAAATGGTCCCTGATAAAAAGCAAAATTGACCCCTTTTGCCTCATTTGTATATCAGACTGCTGATAACTGTGATGCTGGGCTTTTTGTCCTTTTTGGGTGCTAGATTTTCAGGCTGCAGTAGATTTGTGGGTGAAAAATCTTCGTGAAGACTGAAATCTGGTTGAAGTTTTACATGATTTTACTTAATAAATGTAGATGTAGATGATCACTAAAACATACCTTGGGGGTGAACTCCTCCAACCAGGAATATGGCGAGGTGATGACCAAAATACCACCAGGTGCGACCAGAGAAGGGAGCCTGTCCAAGAACTGATATGGATTTGGAAGACGGCAAACCAAATTTGCAGCTAGTACACAGCCAAACTGCCCAAGATCACTAGGTAAGTTACAAGCGTCTCCTTGAAAAAAGGACAAACGACTCCTATCCTAAAGAAGAAGACAAAACATCATCCCTTTAACTTTTGAAAGTATGTCTTTCCACTCACCAGCACCATAAAGAAAAGAAAAAGACACCATATAAAATATCGGGACTCGCCAAAGCTTTGAATGTGAAGAAATCGAGACTGTGAGACACTGTCCAATAAATACTGTGAACAATTAACACCTCTATTTTTCAAGCTTAAATTGTTGGGCTACAATGTGTCATAACCGAACCCTCATCTTTGATACAGAGGACCCTGAGTAGTCCTTAGGCGCCATCCACACAACACCGGAGAAATTTGCAAACACAGCTTTATTTCAATGGTGTCTATCTTCCACACTACTCCGTCATGAAAACAGAGCTTTTGAAAACACTCTTCAAACAGGAGGAATTTGAAAACATCAGCTCCACATTTTAGTGTGGGCAGAAAACATTTTAAAAGGAGCTTTCAAAAATGATGACATGTGATTTCCCTGCCCAAGTTTTCCTCAAACACATCCATAATAACTAATGGTTGTTTTGTTTTTAAATTTCTCCAGTGTAGTGTAGCCAAAAAACATACGAAGCATATTCAGAGTGAAAATCCTATTTTCAAATTGCTCTGGTATAAAGTGGACAGGCCCTTAGGTTCCTCTCTTAAATTCAAGCCCAAGATCAAACATAGGAGTGTACTCTTCAGATAGCATGGTACACGGTATTATTTATACACATTAGCATATTACACAGACACAAGCATAATACCAAACAGGTTCACTTACAATGTCAGGATCTACTTCTGCTACATGTTCCGATACAAGACTTCCTTCTGTCTGTACAGTGAAGGGTACTTTTCCATATGTCTTAAGCTTATTGCAGGTATCAATAAAACCATGCGAGAAATCGATGCCCACCACTTGATTAAATCTCTTGGCAAGTTCAAAAGTAGAACGACCCACAGCACAGCCAATGTCAAGGGCTATACTTGGTACATTATCCTATGATGAAATTAATACATTATGTTATCGATATTATGATAGTGAAATTATTGTAATTGTCTCAGGGCTGGAAATTGTTGTAAATCACCCCGGGGGGGGGGGGGGGTACTCCCTATAATGGCCTATACGGGGAGACTCCGCCCAAAAGGGGTACCTTTTTCAGGCTTCAGGTATGTAAAAGGGTAGGGATTTCACAAGTTGAGGTATATAAAAGGATAGGGAAATCGATCATTTAGGTATTTACAAGGGCCTTTAATTAAACTATTTCGAATAGACGCACTTATGGCTGTATCAGTTTATTTATTAAGCACTACAGAGAAAAACACAAGTTGAACATATATAATTTATGTGTGTTGTATATCTACCCATCTACATGTAACCCACATGTAATTGAAATTGAAATTGGCTCCCTAAGGCATCAGCAGAGATTTTCTTTTTACTTCTTACGATGTATTACTTTCTTGTAAAAGCAGTACAATCATGTTTTATTGACCTATTGCATTTTGAGATTTCGTTTTGTTCACGTTAACGTTTGTTAAAAGGTATGTAAGATAAAGAAGACACTGGAAAGGTTTTATGAAGGTCGCAAACAAAGCAATCGCTGTTCACCTGATGTCCGGAGTATCTTGACTCCCGCCCACAACTGAACCGAATAAATAACACTTGTTTGCAAACCTTTTCTTCTCGTAATGCTTGATATTCTTCCATAATATTGTTCATTAGCTTCATTACAAGGGCTTTGAAAGGGGGTGCAGTGTTCTAAAGTAGGTATGTGAAAGGGGTACCTTTTCTCAATGAAAGGTATATAAAAGGGGTACCTTTTCTGCCAAAATGATATATAAAAGGGTAAGGGGTTGGACCTCGGGGCAGAGCCTCCCCGTATTAAACTTTGTCAAGTACCCCCCTCCCACCCCCCGGGTAAATCACCCAAGTTTATCATAACTAGGGTAAGGGTTTTGTGAAGTGTGCCAAACACCCCTGCCCAATTTTTCCGGGTACCCCCAGGGATTCAATAGCCATCATAACCAGTTCCTTCAGACAAATGACAAGCACCCAGAGCCTGCCTATGTTAAAGTATGATGAGTACACCCTAATCCTCTGGTATACCTTGCTGATTTTTTTAGTTAAATTAAGTAGAGGGCACAATGTCTAGAGCTTAAATTTAAAATAAGATACATATTTTAAAGCTTAGCCAAAGCTGATGTCAACTGAAGTTATAAAATGGAAATGTACATTTGTGGTCATTGATTTCGTTAAGCGCAGGCCTATCGTGCACACGTTGTATGCCCTCAAGCTTATGTGTGCCTAAAATATATTTTTCATTTCTTGCTTCACGTGATGCTGGCATAAATTACATTTCGCCTCTGCCAATGCACTAAATTAAAGCGAACAAAAGAATTGAACTCATAAACTCACCTCGGTATATTTTATGCATTCTAAGGCGCACCGTTTTGGAAAATCGAGGGATTCTGTTGGTCCAAACCCATATGGCAACAACTCGTCAGCTTTACCAAAATGGAATATAAGGTATTCGCTGATAAACTTCTCTGTTTCGTATACTTGTTCCTTCGCTTCGCGGCGTTTAGAAAAGTAACGACAAGCTAGGAATGTCAAAGCCGAAGCACTTAGAGCACTAGCAGAAGCAATCATAAGCTGTTTCTCCATCGTTTGAAGATTGATGAAGCAACCGGCACCACGTGGGAAACAATGCAAGTTGGGCTGTGGTATGACTTGGGTAGGGGGAGGTGGGGGGGGGGGTGGGGGTGTCTCGAGGGCCCACCGGAAAAGGGGAGCAGCAGTTTTCTTCTAGCGGAAGTAATTTTATACAGTTGGGCGTCGGATAATTATTGCTAGCAGAAATATTCCAAAATTCCCTTAGGAGTTCTAATCTAAGGACTCCCTATTGAGCTTGCTAAATTTTTTTGGCCTTTAGACGAGCAAAATGAAATTTGCCCGCAGAAATAATACTCAATTTTCCAACCAGTTGAAATAATTCGGTTTTGATATTACATTTAGTTAATTTCTGTTCACTTTGATAAATTGTTTAGCAGATAAAAAGGTTGCATTTGTAGTATTTGTTGAACTATTATTCAAATAGTCAAATTTCCACACGTCTCCTATCCATCGGGGATGTAGCTCAGTGGTAGAGCGCTCGCTTCGCATGCCAGACTTGGACTTGCGAGAGGCCCGGGGTTCGACTCCCCGTATCTCCACCTTTTTTTCCTTTTGTCTTTCTATTTTCAACCTGCGGAAAACTCTTTTAACGTTGTAAATATTTTTTCTGAAAAGGTAATAACCGCATAATTGAGTAAAATTCCGGCGCGGCAAATGCATGGCGAAAACAACGAGGAAAAAAAACTGGTCTGGAGTTTTATAATCACATCAGATCAATTGTAAAAAATTGCTCTGAAAAATTGTTTATTCTAGAGCGGAAATACAAAAACTGGAACATAAAAAACTTGCAAAGGGCTTCCAACATGGCACAACCCACCACATGGCACTATGTTGGTTTATCCGCGCAGGGTCTGGCGGGTGAATGCAGATAGTCGCTTCCTAACTACCTCATGTAAACTACATCTCCTGTCCATTACCTAGCGTTAGTCGAATATTTCCACCGAAATTTGCCCTTCCACTTTCACAAACTGGTTCATTGCCCCACTTCTCTTCTCTTACATAAAGCAATTGTATGATCCTAATGAACACCAAACGGACACGAGATTCTAAATCACCATAGATAACCGCTATTCTGAAAAAGCGGATGAATTTCAGAGACCGCCTCAAAAGAAAGGCCACTAAGACAAAGGATCCATTTATTTGGAACCAGTTATCAAGTGAACTGTGAAATTAATAGCGCGAAAAAAGCTTATTATGAAAATGCCTTCAACAATTGTTGCGCGGATCAAAGGAAAACATGGAAAACAATCAATGAACTAACCTCACGAAAGTCCAATAAAACCGTCATTAATGAGATGGAATATAATGGGGTAAATTCTGGAGATCAAACATTGAAAAGCAGAAATGCTAAACTCCTTTTTCACAGAAATTGGGCCAAGCCTTAGTAGAGACGTGAGAGAAGTTGATAAATCCTTCGAAGAATTTCTTACTGAAACTGATAAAAAGTTTGTTTGAACAGGTAATCATACGGTTTCGAGTTCAATTTGGAATTAATGACCATTAATTTGCACGAGTGAGTTTTTCAAAAAGCTGAAATTGCACGAGCCGCTTCGGCGAGTGCAATTTCGCTTTTTGAAAAACTCACAAGTGCAAATTAATTCCAAATTGAACGAGAAAAACCGTATGATTACCTATTAATAATATACATGAAAAAATTTGCGTGAAGGATGTTTTGAACTTATTACTTTACGGACTCTGAACTCTCTTCCCAGTTTTGTGCGCGCGCTAAACCTCAGGTGATTTTAATTATCACGCAACAAGAATAAATTGCGCCATCCAGGGCGCGCGCTTGATTTGAAAACAAAAGATTTGATTGGCTATCTGTGAACTTCTTTGTTCATTGACCAATCAGAATGCTTGCTTTGTTACCTTTTTTTGCATTCAATTACCTGTTTTCTGCACTGTGTTAAGGAAAAACTGCACTGTTCTCGGCCAGTCAGAATCGAGTAATATTTTCATTTATTACATAAACACCAGTGAAATACCAAGTGAGCTTTCCCGCGAAAACTTCATATCTTCACACGTGAAGATAACATGTTATCTTCACACGTGAAGAGATCACCGTCGTTATGGTTACCATAGCTACTAAAATGATCGCTATTGCTATGGTTCCTTAATCCCTTAAAAAGTACTTAGATATGTTACTCTATGATCGAAACATCATCGGTGCATCCTCGGAAATCTTCGGTAATCTTCGGAAGATCTCCGAAAATGTTCGGAAACGTTCGCCTTACCTTCGGAACAATTTTGGCGAATCTTCGGAAATCTTCGGAAAGTGGTCGGAAATCTTCGGAAAATCGTCAAAAACGTCTTCATTAGTATGTTTATGTAATAAACAGAATATTACATGCTCGCTTGTGGATATGAATTTTATCTTCTCGTGTTCAACTCGACATCTCACTCGTTCGCTGCGCTCACTCGTGAGATATCGAGTTGAACACTCGAAGATAAAATTCATATCCACGCGCGGTCATGTAATATCCTCTATGTATTTAACAAATTGACGTCAGTTTTTCATGCGTCTGTCCTGTTACGTAGAAGAAGACGTTTTGAGATACATTTGGTTACAAAAATGAGCGATATGACACGACGTTTCGAATTCATCTTGACTTCATTTATATGGCTGGCCATATAAAGAAAACATCGAAACTTGTTTATAAGAAGTTTGATGTTGAAGAACACATTAACAACATATCATCCTATCAGCTCTCGTTTTTTCAAAAGCTGGTACTATGTCGTGGATAAAATTTCGCAATTCCCCAAGCTGTATCGGCCATGGATGTCAAAGCAAGTCTTGAGAAAGCATACTGGAAATTAGATCCTGCACTACCGGATGAAAAGAAGGAACTAGCTGCAGCAAAGTTCCGCTCGGTTGCCTTGAATTACATCGAAAGGAAAGGCCCACGACCACCCAAGTCACTTGTAAAAGCCGTCAACGAACTAAAACGACGCGATGACATTGTGATCACAAAACCTGACAAAGGCTCAGGCGTGGTCGTCATGGATAGGGTTGAGTATATTCGTCTTCTCTCCGAAGCATCCATCGCAGACACCTCCAAATTTATCCCTGTCAGTAATGAGAGGCCAACCACAAAAGGCCGACCACCTAAACACTACCATCCTTTGTTACAGAAAGAAAAACATCTCGAGTCGGTTGTACGCAGAATTCTACCAAAGCAGGTTGCTGATAAAGTTTGCACGAAGGGATCCCGAC
This sequence comes from Micromussa lordhowensis, assembly GCA_964020085.1. NCBI lineage: Eukaryota > Metazoa > Cnidaria > Anthozoa > Scleractinia > Lobophylliidae > Micromussa > Micromussa lordhowensis. Next base: position 5,444,137 of record OZ026600.1, on the reverse strand, counting down.
TTGCTCACCTGTATGGTCTCCCTAAGACTCACAAACCGCAGCTTGCAATGAGACCCATCCTTTCAGCTCAAGGTACGTACAACTATGCACTGGCTAAGTGGCTTGACGAGAAACTCAAACCGCTATCACTCAATCAGTACGCAATCTCCGACATCTTCTCCTTTTCCGAGGATCTAAGAAACACGTCTCTTAACGAAAGTGACCTCCTGGTATCTTATGATGTATCCTCTTTATTCACCAATGTACCTCTTGACGAAACGATTTGGATCCTAGTTGAGAAAGCATTTAAGAGCAATTGGTTCAATGTCACACACAAACTGAACATCAGCAAGTCCGATCTGGTTGAATTATTGCAAGTGGCAAGAAAAAGTCAGCTGTTTCAGTTTGATGGAAGGCTATACGAACAAGTTGATGGTGTTGCAATGGGTTCACCCTTAGGCCCTCTGGTAGCCAACGCCTTCCTATGCTCTATCGAAGAACAACTCGAACGGGAAAACAAGTTACCATCATTCTACAGGAGATATGTCGATGACACACTATCTTCAGTGCCAGACATTCAAAGTGCAACGACCTTCTTGGCAACTTTGAATAAATGTCATCCATCTATTCACTTTACGATGGAGATAGCCGACAGCAACAAGTTACCTTTCCTTGGCATGACGATAGAAAAGAAAGGCTGCGAACTGGTGACCAGCGTATACCGAAAACCAACGAACAATGGTCTCCTTTTACATTTTCAGAGCCACGTGGATATGCGCTACAAGAAGTCATTGATTAGAACCATGTTACACCGAGCCTACCGCCTTTCATCTTCCTGGGAATCGATTGTAAGAGAATGCGACCATCTTAAAGGGATGTTCTTTAAACTGGGATACCCGGATAGACTGGTTGATGCCACCATTACCTCGTTCTTAAACTCAGTCCTTGTGGATAAAGATCAAGTTAAGAAGAACAACGCCATGTCGGAGAGAAACATCGTTCGGGTCGTACTACCTTTCAAAGATCAGAGATCTGCAGACTTCGTCCGGAAACAGCTCAAGGATCTTGGCAACAACATCGGCAATCCAATACAAACTGTATTCACGAGTCCAAAAATTGGCGAGCAACTTCGAATTCAGGAGAGGAAACCACCCGTCGTTAGCCGGCAATGTGTTGTTTATCAATTTAAATGTGATCTGTGCGATACAGATTATATCGGCTACACTACTCGTCATCTCCATCAGCGAATTGAAGAACATAGAGCCTCCGCCGTTGGTACACATGTGAAAGGTTGCCACGGAACTTCAAACCCCGAGCTTCTGAAGCAGTTCTCCGTTTTAAAGAAATGTCAGGGAAAGCTTGATTGTCTTATCCCCGAAATGCTCTTCATCCGTGAGAGGAAACCGAAGTTGAACACACAAGCGGACTCAATTCGCGCGAAAGTATTTGTTTAGAACATTTTATCGCGCGCGCACTAATTCGTTGGCTGACGTTACAAACCACTTAATTTTAAACTTGAACTGACCGTTACATTCATCACTTGAAAATGAAGTCAAGATGACTTCGAAACGTCGTGTCATATCGCTCATTTTTGTAACCAAATGTCTGTCCTGTTATTGATCATAAATTTCGTCATCACATCGAATTGCCCGCTCTCGCTCGCTGACGCGTCGCGCGAATTTCAAATTCATGTGTCTGTCCGCATATTGACGATAAAAATTAGCCAATGAGCACGCGAGAATTTCTGCAGTTATCGTAAAAATTATTATTGAAAAATCAAATCAATGTTTTTGCCCTACTATCAAAGCTTTGCTAGTCAAAGGCAACTGGATTAGATAATATTTCAGCGAAACTTCTAACGGAATGTCCTGATGCACTAGCGGAATCTCTTACTCGTCTATTTAATCACTCCCTAATGACAGGCATCTTTCCCGATGAGTGGAAATCTGTCAGAGTCACTCCATTGTAAAAAATTTCTGGGAAGCGCTCTGATCCGACGAATTATCGACAGTAATTCCAGTTGTAGCCAAAGTCTTTGAACGGATAATCTACGATCAGCTTTATCATTATTTAACCAAAAACAATTTTCTATCGTGCCATCAATCTGGTTTTCGGTCTTTGCATTCCACTCTCACAGCACTTATCGAAGCTACAGATAGCTGGGCAATGGATATAGACCGTGGTCTTATTAATGCCGTAGTCTTTTTAGACCTCAAAAAGGCATTTGATACAGTAGAGATCACGATATTTTGTTACAAAAATTGCAATACTATGGGATTTGTTGGACCAGCCATCAATGGTTTGCTTCTTATTTAGATAATCGAACACAGATTTTGTCATCTGAATTCTTGTAAGCCAATTCCGAAATGTCAAAGATGTGGTGTTACCCAGGGAACAATTTTGGGACCTCTTCTGTTTTTGATTTATATTAATGACTTACCACATTGCCTGACATATTCGGAACCCAGATTGTACGCAGATGATACCAGTCTGACGCTTGCCAGCACTGATATTGAGCATATGAATGATTGCCTTAAGGCGGGGGTACACATGAATGTAAGTGAAATTTTGGTAAGTTTAAAGAGAGGTTGAAAGGGGAAAAAAGGGTTATGGAACACCACCAGACAGTTGCCTGACCGCACAATGGCACCCCAGGTTGTTGGGCAACTGTTTGGAGTGTGTCTACCAATTTTTTAATTCCAAACTCTATTTTAAAACAACAACAAATCTTCCAAATTTCCTATTTCCATCAATTTTACTAATCCTTTGAGAAAAACTATTTCTCTCCAAATATATCTAAAAATCACCAAAAAATTTCCAAAACAACCCAAAACATAGATATGTGAGATGAGCAGAGAGATTCTTGATTGCTTAAAACGTAAACAAGATATTTGCATAAAAAACGTAATACCCAGCCAAAATACGGCTTTCATGTGTACCCCGGCCTTAATCACGACCTGAGTAATGTGTACAAATGGCTGTCTGCTAACAAGCTTACCCTAAATATGACAAAAACCGAGTTTATGCTTATTGCATCAAGGCGGAAGTTATCACAATTTACGGAAAGTCCATCTCTTTATACTATAAACGAAAACGCGACAGAACAAGTAACCTCCACTAAATCTCTTGGAGTTTATGTCGATCAAAATATAAACTGGGAGTGTCATATTGAAAACATCTCTAAGAAGATGGCTTGTGCCATTGGTGCAATTAAACGAATTCGGCATCTCACTCCATTTAATGTTCTAATTTAAGTTTATAATGGCCTTATTCAACCCCATTTTGATTATTGCAATGTAGTGTGGGGAAACTGTAACAAGGGCCTTTCTGAGAAACTGCAAAGGCTTCAAAATCGGACAGCTCGCATCTTAATGTCTGCGAGCTATGATAGTAATTTGGATGATTTGTTCCGGGCACTAGGGTTACATGGTATGACACCTGATTATCTGAGATCAAGATTTGTACATCGTGGCAATGCAAGTGCTTATCGTTTAAGGAATACCGAAAACGAATTAGTTCTTCCTCAACCTCGAACTGATTATCTCAAGAAAAGCTTTTTGTGCAGTGGAGCTCAGTTGTGGAACAATTTACCTGTAGACCTAAGACAAGCGTCTTCACTTACCGATTTCAAATCTAAATTAAGTCGCCACAGTTTAAAGTAATATCTTAATTTTAAGTAAATTTTAGACACGGTCTCCATGAAAAGCAGAATTGTTATTTATTTTATTTAAATTGTTTTTATTAAATTTTATTGTAGTTAGGTAGATAGATATACTAGTATAGATAATTAACTAAATCGACTGATGGAAACAACGTGTATAAATAAAGTTATCCTATCCTATGTTGGGAATTCGGAAAAAGGGATAAAAATGCTAAGAGCCATTCCTCTTGGTTGGCGCGGTTTGTTCCATTTTCCTCGGGTATTCCCAATGGGCTCCGCCATATTCTATCACTTTTTCCGAGGAGCTCAGGGACAGAAGTTAGTGACGGACCATATTTTTTTTACCGTGGAGGCGTGGGGGAGTTTGCAATTGTCTGGGGTATGAATTGTTTTTCTCACATTCGCCACGGGCCTTGGTTGTGCATGACTTTTTTTTGGTGGACAGTAGCTTATGCAAGAATTTTTTTACACGTAAACCACAGGACCTGGATGGCAGAAGGCACTTGCTCGAGTTTTTTTTTCCCATGGCTGACCCCTTGCACGATTTTTTTTCAGAAGTTGAATTGATTTCCGGAAATTGCCCGATCTCCCACTCAAAAAATAATGGTCCGTCCCTAAGGGAAACAGCGTAGGATGAGCCATATTAAAACACTGCAGTGCCAGAAGTAAAAAAGGAAAACACATTGCAAAACATTTATTAATATCTAAGACAAAAGTTTACATGTAATAACTGACAAAGAAATAACATGGTTGCTGCTAACAGTTTGCAATCACATAACAATTTACAATTTGGTAACTAAACTGAGTGAAGTGCAATTTAGAAAGTGACAGGGCATATGCCAGGTGATATGCAGTACAAAGGCAGTTTGAAATTGTATGACACAAGGTCCAGTTACAAATTAATCACATTAGCAACAAGTTTCATTCCCTGCTAGCAGAGGTCTCGCATGACGTGAACGACGGGAGAGAGACCTCTGCCGTCTTCCGACGAGTTATCTATCCCGCATGCGCTCGCGTTTCCTTAACAACCAGTGACGTTTTTGTCACGTGCGACACAACCCAGATAACCGGTTTGCGCGGCAACTCGGAACCTTCAATCTTGGTAGCCTTTATCCCCAGCTTCTCACAAGATGACAACTGGTCCTTGATAAGGGCATTCAACGGAGAAACAACTAAAACCACAGGTTCTGTAGGGAAGAGATCATTAGAAATCACAGACAACTCGGCGGCCACTCGTACTGCGAGTTGGAAGATCAACGATTTTCCGTAGCCCGTTGGGAGGCACGCAAACGTATCACGTCCTTTCAGAAAACCAAGTATGACTTGTCTTTGTAACGACGTTATCTCTTTAATATCTTGATCGCCAAGCGCTGAAAGGGACGACTTAATGGCTCGATCAAAGTGAGCAATTTCGAAAGAAGATCTTGTGGAAGCCATGATCCACCGTGGGCTCTATAATTGTCAGCGAACAGTCTAACCAGGCACGCGCATTACACATTAAACGAAACCGGTTTTGAAAACCGGTAAGTTTCGACCAGAAATTTGGTCGGCGGCTTCATCAAACAACTCGTCGGAAGCCGGCAGAGGTCTCTCTCCCGTCGTTCACGTCATGCGAGACCTCTGCTAGCAGGGAACAAGTTTCAAGGGTGTGTTTTTTTTTAAATAAGTGTAAATGGAATTGGACACCCACATAACTCAAACCTCATACAAAACACAATAAATGAAACTACAGGGCTCAAAATAACGGCCGGTCACCGGACAATGTCCGGCCAAGATGACTATTTGTCCGGACAAAATTTGGGTTTGGCGGTCATTTTGACCGGTCAAGTACGCGGTTTACAAATAATTCACTAGAAAAAAAATTCCTTTATTTCTGGAAAATATAAACAGTGAAATAATAAAATATCTCAGCGGCTTGTAGTTACAAAATAGGCGAATACCGATGAGACGGTTATGATCGTCGGCTTCGTGAATGCTGTGGCGTCTTAGCGGCTTGCTAAAATAACACAGGAAACATCAACCTCTGTAAATACGCTAAACAGACTAGACAACAATGAACATCGCATCAATCAACGTCGCAGTTACAGATTTAATTGTCCTCGTTAGCATTTCTTCAGTTTATTTCCTACATGCTGACCGAGCATGCTGAGCGGCGGAAGGCAGCGATCTTTCACTCGTAGCACGAGCCTATACAGCCCTATTAGTGTGTGGTAAAAACTCGAAGTGTTTACAACCAAAATCGCATTCAGCGTAAGTGGTAAGTTAATATACAATTATGTGCAGGGATAAAATGAGCATTTCTAATAAAATAATATGGCGAGGTTTTATTGTTGTTAACCCAGGCAAGTTTCATGTCGAGTAGAATTAATGCAGTCTGTGGAAATGAAAATCAAACATATTTAAGTGATACTTTTAGCGATCAAAACTTTTATCCTCTTTAACAACACATTTTTGTGCATATGAGGCGATATTTTGGGCTTAATAGGGAAATTCTTCAAAATAAGCATTTTCAATATTTTGACCGGTCAAAAACGAGACATGACCGAGCTAAAATTGGTTTGGCCGGTCAACATGACCGGCCACCGTTCAAAAATTATTTTGAGCCCTGAACTAATTAACAAGGAAGGATTGTGTTCTAAAATGAGCGATATGAAAGGAAATTAAGTCTGTTGTATAATTATTTTGCCATGACCTTTTCACTGAGTGAAATGAAAATGAATGCCACGGTGTTTGAAACTCTTGTTATCCTATTAAAATGTGACAAGGCTTGTGTGTTGTATTAGTGAGGGGTAAATGACAGAGAAGTCAAAACAATTTAACTGAAAGAGATTATGGCAATGTGTTTAAAAATGGAAAAAGCGTGGCCATGTAATCAGTCAAGCACGCAAGCTTTGCGTTACGTTACTTAAATAGCGTATGACTACTCCAACCAAGGCCACCCGACAAAAAGTTCCACAAATTTATCAAATAAAAATCGCGCAGGTTAACAATAGTTTTCCAACAAATTAACTTTGTAATCAAGCTGTACATCTCAAAGGCAACAGATTTGTGGTCATTTTGGATAATTTGTTAGAAAATTATTGTTAACCTTCTCGATTTTCATTTGTTAAATTTGTAGAAAATTTTGTCGGGTGGCCTTGGTTAGAGTAGTCGCACTGTAAAAAAGCCTTAAAATCTGATTGGTTGTTTTGTTTTACTGTCCCATTCTCATTGGCTGAGAAAAAAATGTGATTTAGAGCAAAAGATAGTGCGATTCGTGAATAAATCGCACCGCTGAGAACCAATCACATTACAAGGATAACCAGTGATTTCTAATTTGAAAATGCGTTTCCCTACAGGTTCATGTTCGTGCAAATCAAACTCATTTTCATATGAAAGGTTTTGCACAGACTCGTTTTGAAACAGAGGCACAAGGTAACAGAGGCTCAAATCGAACTCGCGCTGCGTGCTCGTCCGATTTTGAAATCACGCGTATGATTTTATACCAAATTGCATTCCACTCAGTTCAATTACTATTATAAATGGTTCCGCACAAAGACTGGTCACAGCGGCAAAAGGCAACAGGCAACTCGGAAATGACCTATTAGTACACAACAAAGATTTCTGGGTATGGAGTTAAGATGACTTCCGTCTTTTCCAAATTGTTGTGTGTGCTACACTCCACTGATTTTCAAGTGCATTTTCCCTGATGAAGAAAGGCATGGGTTTATCTTCTATCAACTCAAAGTTTGATCCAAGGATACTCTTCAGCTTCCCAAATCCTGTAACAACTTTCCCTTCTGCATCCTTGTAGCCTCCAAGCCAAAGATTCTGTGAACAACAAATGAAGATACCGGTACTGTACTTTTTAAGTTCTGGAAAGGCTCCCCTTCCCCTGGAACTTGACTTTTAGTTAACAAGCTCCCCTCTTTGTTTGGACATACTAGACCATCATGTAATTTGAGAATTATTTATGAATTGCCTCTGTTTAATCAGCGACTTTCATATAACCCACAATGCATTTGGTTGTCCCCACAAAATTTTGCATAAACTATTGTCATCTATTATCAAGTGTATTTGAAAACAATAGTTTATGCAAAATTTTGTGGGGAAAACAAAATGCATTGCGGGTTATATGAAAGTCGCTAATTACCCTGGCCTTGAATATAATCACAACTCTGTTGGCCAAAGCTAAGGTGATGATTGCATCAGCGGGGTGCCACTGCACTTAAATGAAAGTAATTAGGTGGTAGGATTGATTTATTATTTTTGGGGGTACAAAATGTTTGATAAAATAAATAAAGAATAGTAAAAAAAGAGCAAATTTAAAAAAAAGAAAAACAAAAATTTATATACATTAAAAAATAATAAATAAAAATTATATATATACATGTAGTTACATATTAACTTATTCACAAGTCAAACTTTCCGGATGCCAGTTGGCTCTTTACGGACATGCACCACATTGAACTGAAATTGTTCTTATTGCAGCCGAGTCTGCAGTCAAAGATTCTTTTGTTGAAAAAGGCATACAAATGAGGCAAAATGGTCACTGATAACAAGCAAAATTGACCCCTTTTGCCTCATAATTTGTATTTCAGACTACTGATAACTGTGATGTTGGTTTTTTTGTTCTTTTTAGGTGCTAAAGTTTCAGGCTTCATTAGATTTGTGGGTGAATCATGTTCCTGAAGACTGAAATCTGGTTAAAGTTTTACATCATCACTAAAACATACCTTGGGGGTGAACTCCTCCAACCAGGAATATGGTGAGGTGATGACCAAAATACCACCAGGTGCGACCAGAGAAGGGAGCCTGTCCAAGAACTGATACGGATTTGGAAGACGGCAAACCAAATTTGCAGCTAGGACACAGCCAAACTGCCCAAGATCACTAGGTAAGTTACAAGCATCTCCTTGAAAAAAGGATAAACGACTCCTATCCTAAAGAAAAAAGCACCAAGCACCATAAAGAAAAAAAAAAAGAAAAGAAAAATAAAACACCATGTAAAATATTGGGACTTGCCACAGCTTTGTGAAGGAATTGAGACTGTGAAACACACATAACTGCCACTGTCTAATACTATGAAGATCAAGCCTCTATTTTCAAACTTAAATTTTTGGGCTACAATGTTTCATAATGGAACGCTCATCTTTGA
>OZ026600.1:5412860-5430360 GCA_964020085.1 Micromussa lordhowensis | reverse complement strand
AACAAACATGCCGTCAATAGAGCGATCATTTTATTTACTCAACACCCGCACTCACTGTTCAACGCAGTGTATTGATGGCTTTAGTCTTTTATTACAAAGATATGTTAGCAAAGGTAACGATGCAAAGAACCCAGCAATATTTTCGGCTTTTTTTTGTTACCGAAAGAACCCAGTTAAATGCAACCCATGGGCAGTTGCTCGAAAAATTGAGACCGATTGCTTTAGCAGAAACGTGTCGATTTCTAACGATCCAGTCGTTAGAATTTCAAGAAAGTTGGCAAAAAAATAGATTAGAGAGCACATGACTGATCTATCAAGGAAAATCTGAATTTTTCCAGTAACCAACTTCGACCTTGGACGTGTCATTTTCGGCATCGTAATCTCGACCAGTAGCTACAGTTGATACAGATGTTATGCACACGCACACGTGCTCCCAAAACTTACAAAACAAATTATTTGTGCACACAATCGTTGTTTCTTTTGGCTCCTATTTATATTTTGCTGTAAATATTGCTATATTTCATGCTAAGTGAAGTAAATTTTTTCATCCATAATTCCTTCTATCGTCCCTCTTTCTAGTTATTCATTCAACAAGAAAATTTAATATAGCAGTGGGTGGTCATATTTCAGCAGATCGCACGAACATCACAGTAACTAATCTATCAGTGACCAGTGACCAGTGACCAGCGACCAGCGACCAGCGACCAGCGACCAGCGACCAGCGACCAGCGACCAGCGACCAGCGACCAGCGACCAGCGACCAGTGACCAGTGACCAGTGACCAGCTACCAGTGACCAGCTACCAGTGACCAGTCTTTTAGACCCGCCGATATTCTTAAGCCCTGAACAAACGGCCCATGATAGTCGATGATAGTTGATTATCTCCAAACTATCATCAACTATCACCGATTAGTATATACTAAAACAGTGGATAGCGTTGATGGCGCGCGCTGATTGGCTCGTCAAACTCCGGATATCCTGTGCTATTTACCTCCGAGCAACTCGAGAGAAAATGGCGCCGGTTTGCATCCGTGAAAAGCGAACAAATCATCCAAATTAATTTGTTTTTGGTGTTTATTATCTCACTGTTTTAGTATATACTAAAACAACTATTCACCTCAGTGTCGGTGGCTAGCGGTGGATATTTACCTCGCCGCTTCGCGGCTCGGTAAATATCCACCACTAGCCACCTCCACTTCGGTGAATAGTTGTTAACTATCATTCACATGGTCAAACGGCGCTTGATAGTCGATGATAGTTGACGATAGTTCACCGGCAGTCGCGCAAGCAAAGTCATGAGAGCAGCGAGTTCCGAGCTCTTTCCGCGTAAAAATATGAACACTAAATGGCCTCCCGTAAGACAAACTTGTAAAAGTATGAATTTTTGGCGACGAAAGAGAGCGGTAGCATGTTTTCTGATCGCTATCGGGCCGATGATTACCAAAACAGCTAACCGAAAAACTATCATGAACTATCATACGCGTGGTCAAACGAGAAAAACTATCATCGACTATCATGAAGAATTTGAACAAGCTCAAACTGAATGATAGTTGATGATAGTCAATGATAGTGCATGATAGTCGGTGGTCAAACGAAAGCGCGCGCTCAACTATCATCGACTATCACCGACTATCATGAGCCGTTTGACCAGGGCTTTAGTGTTTGCGATACGTTCCGCACGCTTCTCAAGGAAGCTTTAATCCTTTCGTTATCTCGAATAAACAAGAACCGTGGTGCGGTTGTAAACCGCGCTTTAGAAAAACGCGGTTTGTCTGCGAAACGTGACTCTCCTACCCTTCAGCAAAGGAGTATCTGATTACATTCTTTGCATAGCGCGAGTTTAGCGTGACTTGTAATCGGAGAATTTTGTTTACGTCTAATGAAAAGATACCTTGACCTTTCAATATAATATTTTACATATGGGTTTTTGACGAGCACTAAGGCTAAAGGCTGGTTTTCACTAGCGACGGAGTCGGAGTCGGAGTCGGAGTCGTAATCAGAAGCGTAGAGTGATACGATCAAGTGAAAATCAAACCGATGGAGTCGGAAGCAGATCACTGATTCCGCTTATGACTCCGTCGCTTACGATCAAGTGAAAACTGAATTGTCGGAGTCGGAAGCGGAAGCGGAAGAATAAACCAATCACAACGCTCGATTCCGGGCCTTGTGATTTGTTGGTTCTTCCGCTTCTGCTTCCGACTCCGACAGTCCAGTTTTCACTAGATCGTAAGCGACGGAGTCGTAAACGGAATCGGAAGAAATGGAAACGTTCTGATTCTTCCGACTCCGATTCCGTCGAGCTTATGACTCCGCTTACGACTCTGATTTTCGGTTTTCACTAGGTCATAAGCACTCTTATGACTCCGACTACGACTCCGACTCCGACTCCGTCGCTAGTGAAAACCAGCCTTAAGTTTTAACTTTTTTCCCCCAGAAAATTCCACCATTGCTTCTGGCGAACTATACACGATCTTACATTTATCACCGTCAGCGTATTCCATGGCCAGACGTAATACCTTTTTAGCGCATTGAATATTCCCTTTGAAAGTGAACAGAAACAATGCAAACATTCCAGATTACAAAATGTTCTGTTTTGTACACAAAACAAAAATACAGCTTAACTCTGGATAATTTCAGCCTTACTAGCCAGCAGCTGGTCCCAAATTAGATGCTTTATCCTTGCAAATGTCCTGACGCCCATCGCTGAAGGATTTTGGCCCAATTTGGATCAAATTAACATTTTCTCCCTTTGGCCGCCATTTTTTTGTGTAAACAGTTAATTCGCCTACTTGACAAAACCCTCCTGAGGGGGTATATGACGAAAAGAGCTGAGAAATGGCCTGTAATTGGCTGATGATGACATCATCCGGTGAAGACAATTGGCCGTGAGTGGGAGTTTGGGTCTGCTCCCCGACATGACTAAAAAAATAAAATAAAAATAAACCGAGTGCAAAGCAAGAAACCGCCCAGCCTACGGCTGCGCGGTTTAACAAGCACACATTATCAATGGGAATATATCAGTTCGTACCAAAGAAACAGATGTCACCGCGATCAGCGAACAGCCAGGAACCGAGACAAATGACTGAAGACAGCATTTCATGAATTATTGCTTAACTCACCCAGAGAGGTTTTCATGTGCAATAGACTGTTTTCTTGAACTTAACTATGGAATCTTTAAAGATTTTATAAGACATGTTGAACGAAATGAATTTTTTGAACTCTTACATGAGGCATGTTGTCAGTTGGAAAATTTATATGCTTCAGAAATTGATATGGCAGCCATTCGAGAACCAGTGTGGGCGTATTTAAGACAACATTGCAACTCATTTGCTACTATGTCTGATCATGCTGTCTTTAGTGACATATTTACCTTGAATACAGTTGATGAGATGACCCAGGAGTTAAAACCACTTTTTCTTATCCAACAGACTGACCAATCGATTTGTACATCATGTAAAAATTCAATTGTAAAGGAGACAACTATATTTGTACTTTACATTACTTCTGTGAACATGACTCACAGAAAATTTGAAAATTATGTCTCTGAGGCTATATTGCCTAGGAGTGCTGCACTTTACTGTGATTTGTGTCAAAGGCATTGTGGTGATATCTCAATCTTGCAACATTTTGTTCTGCTTCCAACATTGTTATCTTTAGAACTGTCATCAACTTGTATTAATCGATTGATTTTTCCACTTACTATGGATGTGTTGGGTCAAAATTACACACTTGAAGGTTTGGTTAGATGTACAAACCATCATTTTACAGTGGCTGTAAAAGCTGATACTCAGTGGGTATATATTGATGATATGTGTGTCTCAGTCAAAACGTACAGCTCATTTTAAGATCTTTTACGTAATCATTCTAGTGGTTGGTTTTTCGCTATTTTCAGAAAGTCTTCAGTTAGAGTTGGCAACGATAATATAGAAAGAAGTTTTGCAGCCAGTCAAACTCCAACACAAAACTTAGATGATTTTTATGGTGCCACTTTGCCAAGAGATACACCTAGTGTTGAAAACATAGCAAGTGTCAGTATAACAAAAAGCTCTACAGTAGCTCTCTATGGTATTAGCTTTTCTGTGTTGAAACCTTGTGTCTACTGGAAGTCTGATACATCAGATGCTATTGTTAAATGTGGAAGTGCTCTATTTTCTGACACCATCAAACGTCAGCCAATTCCCAGTGAACTTTTTTTGAATATTAATATATATGGTGCTCATATTGATGTTAACTATATCTCAACTACTACAGGAACCCTTGTGCGTAGTTCCTTGTTTAGTAAGTGCACCCTGAGGAGCTCAGTTTTGCACAATATTAGTACAAGTATGGGATTTTTGCTTCACCTTCCAAACCTTTGCTTAGGTTGTGTTTTTCACAAAATTAAGAGTTATACAAGATTTTTTCTGTTCTCCTTGAATGAACATGAGACATTAGAGATCCATCAAATTGATAATGCAAAATGTTTAGTTCAAACAGTAACAAATAAGGCGATGTGTGATGAAACAGAGTATGTCATTCAGTTCATATTATGCTCATGCCAGTTAACTAAAATAGAGAAACAAAAGCTTCTTAAACGCCAGAAATATTCTGAACAGAAAATAGCAATTTCAAGAAAGAGGAAAAAGTCCTATGCTGAATTAGAACCTGTAAGGAAAAAACTTCGTTTGGATACATTGCATCACTATTATTGCAATGAAAAGCAAGACATTCTCAGTGGTCATGCAGAAAAATATAAGACCATGTCTGCATCTGCAAAAGATAATTTGTTCGCCAAAAGAAGACACGCTTATCAACAAATGCAAAGCACAAAAAAGGAAAAACTGCCGGCAAGGAGGACAGAAAGAAGCAATGTAAGGCAGTCAAATGCTGTTTTGCACAAATATGACTTGAATTCCTGCATTGCATCTTTTAAAAAAAAAGTGAAAGAAGGTCCTAGTTACATATGTTCTGTATGCAACAGACTTCTTTATAGGAGAACCGTTATAGAATTAAAGAAAGGCAAATACAGCATTCAGCATATTTTTACAGGAAAACATTCTTTTGATAACAAAGAATACATCTGTAAGACATGTTCATCAAAGTTGTTAAAAAGACACATCCCACCTCAAGCTGTGGATTACAAGTTATTGGTTGACGAAATTCCCTCAGAACTGAAAATGTCTAGAAAAACTTGAGCAAATTCTCATAGCTCAGCGGCTTCTCTTTCAAAAAATAGTTATCATGCCTAAAGGTCAACAACGAAAGATTAAAGGGGCTATTTGTAATGTGCCTGTAGATTGTGATCAAACATGCAATGTTTTGCCAAGACCACCGGAAGGTCAGGAATAATTATGCTAAAACTGAAACGAAAACTTTCCTTTAGAGGTCATGTCTATTTTCAAGCTGTACGACCTGACATCATACTCAATGCTCTCAATATTGGCTGAGGAAAAACAATCCTTTCTATGGCAGCATAACAATCAACATTAAGAACATTGACATAAATCTCACTGAACAACAGCTGCACACTTGTTCAGAACAAGATGCAGAAATGTGTTAGTTAATGAATGAAGGTACACCACAAAAGAAAGGAGCAGATGATAACAAGGAAGAAGTAGATGATCCTTTGAATGAGTTTAGGGCACCCACAACTAAAACATGTTTACAGTCTGTTCTTCCTGATTATCCTGTAACTGAAAATGTACAGCAAAATAGCCATATAAAGTCAGACGGGAATGAAATTTTCAATATTGCGCCAGGTGAAAGTAGACATCCAGTTTCATTCATAACTGACAAACATTGTGAAGAACTGGCATTTCCAGTGTTATTTCCAAGTGGCAGATTTGGTTACACTGCAGAGAGATCAGTTAATTTATTACCTTCAAAGTATTTCAATGCACGACTTTTACACTATAGTGGCCGGTTTGCAATGAATCCTGAATATTTGTTCTTTGCACAGTTTGTTATAGAACAGAAAAAAGTGTCAGATAGCATCAATATAGCTCTCTCAAAACTTCACGGACAGTCCCTTACAGCATCAGATTTAAGATCCAACGTACAAAGGTTACAGAATCTTGTTTTCCATGACCAGGCCTATCTATTTCTGAGACATGTTCCAGGTTCACCACCCTATTGGCAAAAGTTTATGTATGAAGTTGTAGCCATGGTGAAACAGCTTGGCATTCCAACTTGGTTTATGACATTATCTTGTGCAGATCTCAGATGGCCTGAGCTGTTTCAAATTATTGGCAGAACACACTGGGCCTAAATTTAACTGATACCCAAGTTGATGCATTGTCTTACAATGAAAGGTGCTGTATGCTGAACTTAAACCCTGTTGTTGTTGCTAAACACTTTCAGTATAGGGTTGAAACATTCTTTACTGAGGTACTTCTTACACAAGCAAATCCTGTGGGCAAGATAGTACACTATGCGTTACGCATTGAATTTCAAATGAGAGGCTCACCTCATCTACATGGATTAATATGGACAAGTGATTGTCCAAAACTAACACATGAAAGCAGACAAGACTATGTAGATTTCATAGATAGTCATGTCCAAGCATAACTGCCACATGCAGAAGCAGACCCTGAATTGTATGACTTGGTTGCAACTTATCAAAAGCATAATCACTCAAAAACATGTAGAAAATACCGTAATATTCCATGCAGATTTCATTTTGGCCAGTTTTTCACAAGAAGAACAATTGTAGCAGAACCACTGTCAGAAGAATTAGAGGAACACATAAAATGCAACATGTTAGAAAAAAGAAACAAAATTCTTAGTTTAGTCAAAGAACAAATAGACAAAGTGTTGAATCCAAATAACCCAGAATATGATCCAAGTAAAACAGAGGAACAATTTTTAAGTTCACTAGGTATAACTGAAGAACAATATTACTCAGGCGTTATGAGTATCTCATGATTCTGACTTTGATTTACACCTCAAAAGGCCACTTGATAGCTGTTTCATCAACAACTATTTTGTTGCTGGGGTAAAAGGTTTCAGAGCTAATGTTGACTTGCAGCCCGTTTTTAATCATTATAAATGTGTAACCTACGTTTGCCCATACTTCACAAAAGATGAAACAGAATGTTCACAAGCTATTGTGCAAGCAGCAAAGGAAGCTACAGCTTTGAATTTACCTGTTAGGGACAGTTTAAAAAAAATAGGGGCAGCCTTTCTCTCCACAAGAGAAGTGAGTTCACAAGAATGTGTATACAGATGCTTGCCTGAACTTTGGTTAAGAAAGGTTTTCCCAAAAACAGTCTTTGTGAGCACTGATTTGCCAGAGAAAAGAGTTTGAGTCACAAAAAGCCAGCAGGAACTAGATGAACTAGATGAACTAGATGGTGACAGCACAGATATTTACAAATCAAATATAATAGAACATTACAGCATCAGACCGGATTCAAATGTAACCATTGATAACCTGTGTCTGGCTGAATTTGCTGCATACTACTATAAAGAATACAATACTGATTCTTCAAAAAATGATGCGCAACCAGAAATTCTTACAGATGATCTAACAGAATTGCATGTTCAATCTAGCACAAATACAGATGTCACCACCTTGTTACCTCCCAAAATTAAATTACTTAACACTAATGAAGTCATGATATGCAGAAAAACTAAGGCTGTAGTAAGGTATCATACACCAAACAAGACAAAAGAGCCTGAGAAGTATTTTCACCACTTACTTATGCTGTATTATCCATGGAGGAATGAAGACTCTCTTCTTGGTACTGAACAGACATATGCATCTAAATTTTATGACTTTGAAGTGCAGACTGTTGTTGAGCAAAATAGAACAACATTTGAACCTGATGCAGATGCTGTCTCGGGAGCATTAGAAGCTTTAAGAGAGAGGGAAGGCAATAATCTTGTCCATTCCTTCGACTCTTTAAATGATCAGGAAAATGAAGACTTGCAGTTAGACATCCATAGCAACAGCAATTGTGATAACGAATCATTTAACAAACAAGAAGCTTCACATTTTTCCTCCAGCTCCAACAGCCAACTTACCTCGACACTTCCAAAAGTAGCATGCCACATTCAACCAACTGACATTTCTGATGATTTGCTTCGGGAGTCTGTGAGATCATTAAACATTGAGCAGCGTGCTTCATATGATTTGCTCCTATCTTGGTGCCGAAACAAAGTGAAAAATATCGGCTCGTTAAAACCAAATGAAATCAACCCAATATATTTGTTTCTCACTGGAGGTGCCGGATCTGGGAAAAGCCATGTAACAAAGTTGATATACCACACAGTAGTAAAGACATTTAAACATGTAACAACTAACCCTGAGCTACCAACAGTACTATTAATGGCCCCAACAGGTGTTTCTGCCATAAATATTGAAGGGAAAACAATAAATACTGCGTTAGCTATTCCTAAAGATGCAGGTGAAAATCTTCCTGCAATGTCTGATCAAAAGAAAACTCAAATGAGGCTTTCACTCTCTGAACTAAAACTCATTATAATAGATGAAGTTTCCATGGTTTCTAATATCCGTTTTCTTCATATACACCAAAGACTGAAGGACATATTTTGCTCATCTAGCTCTCAACTATTTGCTGGCATAAGTGTACTTGTGGTAGGAGATTTTTATCAGTTACCACCAATACGAACAAAACTTATTTTTGAAAAGTTCAAAAATAATTCTTTTAATCTGTACCACCCATGGCTTGTGTTCAGAATGATAGAACTGAGCGAAATAATGAGACAAAAAGATGATCACAACTTCATTGAACTTTTAAACAGATTTAGAACTGGTTCACAAACAGAGCAGGACATAAACTGTATTAACTCTCGATCAACATCTCCATTAGCTGAAAATTATCCATCAAATGTACTTCACATTTGGGCAGAAAATGATCCTGTAAATGAGCACAGCAAACAACTTGAACATCTCTCTGTACACCCTTATTTGTACTTAGAGCTACAGACCAATATCCAACAAATGCTACAAAGCAGAATATTAATATGCTATTGTCCAAAGGAAGATCGGAAACAGGAGGACTGGATTTTGAAGTTAAAATTAAAGAAGGGGCAAGAGTAATGCTTACTATCAACATATATCTATCTAAATATAGTAGACAGACTAATAAATGGCCAAATAGGAACTGTAATGAGGATTGATGTTAACAAAGTTACAAAAAAACCAACTGACAAACCAAATTTATGTTAAATTTGATGACAAAAGAGCAGGAACCAATTTAATACAGCACCGTGGAAGTCCATATGCAAGAGAACATGGAGTTGTTCCTATCGAACCAGTACTAACAAAGATAAAACTTCGACCAGGTAAACTATCTTCTCCAGAAGTACAACGTATTCAATTCCCAATTACTCTTGCTTGGGCATGCACCGTTCATAAAGTGCAGGGCTTGACACTGCAAAATGTTGTTATTAGCTTCCATTTAAACAAACAAAAATCTTTCAATTATGGACAAGTGTATGTTGCATTGAGCCGTTCAACTTCTCTTCAAGGACTGCATATTCTTGGACAAATCAACAATAAACATGTGAGAGCAAATCCTAGAGTACATAATGAATATGACAGACTAAGAAGATTAAATGAAACATACGCTCTCTCAGAAAACACAGTTCTGACATTAAATGTGATAAAAATCTTTTCAACAGTGATATTCTAGCTTTCACTGAAACACAACTTTTACCTGGAGATATGTAATGACTTCGATATTGTACAGAATTTGACTCCGTTTACCTTGTACAGGAATGATCACAATTCAGATAAATTTTGCAGTCTGGCAACCTGCGTGAAAAATGATTTTCACGTTTTGAACCAGGAATACTTCCCAACTTTAAATGCTGTTAAGTTTCTTGTGACTTGTGACACTAATAATGTACGACAGCAAACTCTGCCTTTTCTCTTGCTTTACCGTAAAAATGGCACAAGTATTCTTGACTTTGTAAGTGGAATTGATTATTTACTAAGAGCTCACTCTATTGATGTAATCCTGAGAGATTTGAATGTAAACTTCTTTAGTACCATTGATATGGGCTGTGACTAAAAGTGGGACGGGGACGTGGGACTTGGGACGCGAGGACGCGGGGACGTGGGGACGTGGGGACGTGGGGACGCGGGGACGCGGGGACGTGGGGACGTGGGGACGTGGGGACGTGGGGACGTGGGGACGTGGGGACGTGGGGACGTGGGACTTGGGGACGCAGGGACGTGGGACTCGGGAACGCCGGGGACGCCGGGACTTGGGACGCGGGACTCGGGGACGTGATAAACAAACAACACCTGATTTTTTCGCTGAATTTGTTAATTACAATTTTCGATGCTCTCGAGAAAGGTATTAATTATGCTGGAGAATTTGTAAGCAGTCTAGTAGCTGATGATTTCCAGCGTCCGTGGTTCGGCCTGATATGTTTGCTTGCCTATGCTACCGTGAAAGCCCCGACCGGTACATAATAGTTTAAACGCAGGGGGCTTTAAACCTCGTGGGGAGCCATGGAGAACTTTCCGGGTAAGTAACTGTGTTTTCTTTCTTTCTCGATGTTTACTTCAGGAAAACCGTTGTCCGAAAATCAAGATTTCTTTCAGTTTCATTCCTAGAATGTGCAGATACTTCTCGTAATGATCTCGAGCTAGAAAAAGAGTGGAAACGTCCACCCAGAGCCCTCACAATGCAAACATATCAGGCCGAACCACGGACGCTGGAAATCATCAGCTACTAGTCTGCTTACAAACTCTCCAGCATAATTAATACCTTTCTCGAGAGCACCGAAAATTGTAATTAACAAATTCAGCGAAAAAATCAGGTGTTGTTTGTTTATCACGTCTTCGAGTCCCGTAGGTCCCGCGTCCCCGAGTCCCGCGTCCCAAGTCCCGGCGTCCCCGGCGTTCCCGAGTCCCACGTCCCCGCGTCCCCAAGTCCCACGTCCCCACGTCCCCACGTCCCCACGTCCCCACGTCCCCACGTCCCCACGTCCCCGCGTCCCCGAGTCCCACGTCCCTACGAGTCCTCGCGTCCCAAGTCCCACGTCCCCGTCCCACTTTTAGTCACAGCCATTGATATGCAACCACTAACTGACTTAATGGAATCTTTCAATTATGTACAAATTGTAGACAAACCTACATTCATTTCAGGTAGTTTACTAGATCATGTTTATGTCAGGCAGGCAATTAACGCCAATATCCATAGCTCAGTGATAAGTGTATATTATTCAGATCATGATGCTGTAAGAATAACTTTACTAAATTAAACCCCTGTGCATTGTATTTCATAACATAACAAAACACTAAAAAAAAAGAAACACTACTACATTCATTAGCTATTCAAACATAACACACTGAGGGCCTCTTCATATGAGCTCGGTCAACCGGGCTGGCTCGGTTTCCGAGATCTCGCCTCGCCACTCTTTCCTTCGTTAAAATTTCGATGTGTTCATATGAGAGGCCGGGCTGGCCCGGTTACCGAGATCTCGGTTTTTGCGACCGAGATCTCGGTAACCGGGATGAAAATTTTCCCATATGAACACTCCAGCCCGGGTGACCGGGACGAAACTTTTTTGACAAAATAGCTTCGCTTTCGCATCATAGCGGCCAAAACGGCATACTTTTTGCAGTCTACGTATTTCCACTTCAAAAGTATGCATATTAGCTTTATTAGTAAAGTTACAAGAGTCCACAAAGCTACGACAATCGTGAATGGTACAAGTTTATGTTTCACTATTTTGGTTTTGTTTCTTGAATTTCATCCCGGTCGACCGGGCTGAAATTTCCCATATGAACAGAAAACAAATTCGTCCCGGTAACCGAGCCAGCCCGGTTGACCGGGCTCATATGAAGAGGCCCTTACTCTCAATTCCAATGCACTGCAAACACAAATGTACAGTCACTGCACACCTAACTCAACCACAAACAGAAACAACATACATGTAACCGATGTATTTTCACCCACAAGACAGACTTCACCAAGAAACAGAAACTTCTCAGAGTCTAATGCAACTTTCCCTGAAATTCAAAATATTACCTACCACCACCATACCTAACAGTTTGCATGTATGTCTTCCCTTAAAAGTACTAACTAAACTACATTGCATGTGTACAGAGAAGTGATAACTGCAATTGTACCAATCACCCCTACACATAAATGTAGATTATATTTACAATGTAATCATTTTGATACATTCCTGTTTTAGGAGAGATGTCACAACCGGGTCAGTTTAAAGGTGAGTACTTAAATGTCTTTTCTGCATTTTTCTATCTCAATTATCTGAACATCAACATACTCTAATGCTAAAGTGCGATTCCTTCTCTCCTTAACTATTTTCATTACTTTTTTTTGTTTTCATCTTCATCTATAATCACAGCAAATGACCATTTTAAGAGTACATCCACACTGTCAGGTTTTTAAAAAGGCCTAAGATTTATGATTGCAATACTTTTCTGCAACTGATGTTTTTCTTTTAACTCTATCATAGGCAGCAAACATGGCTTCATTCACAACTTAAGTCCACTAAAAAGATCACATGGAAAAGGTGTTCACTGGTTTGATTTTCATTTGCAAACGTCACCCACAAAAATACAAAGAGTGCTAGCATTTAATGCTCCAGCACATCAACAGATCCAACATTTTCCAAACACGAAGACTCCAGTATTTCTTAAGAACCTCATCATCAAAGAAGATGAAAATGATTGGATTTTCAATCAACAGTCAAATGTGTCAGTGGCCCCAAACAGTGACATCACCTTCAGCTATAAAGAACAGCTACAACCCATACTATCTACAAGTCAGTTGCCAAGTGTAGACATCACCATATCCCAACTCAATACTATGACACCAAACCAAAAGGTCAATGTTACAGGAACACTGTCCTTCGACCAAAAACAACCCAAGAAAGTTTTGGTAAAGTCAACACAAGAAACATCCTTTGTTAAGGAAGATTGCATTTTGGAAGATTCAACAGGTTACACCTCTATTCATATCTGTAATCCACTGATTACTCAACTAAAGAACACCTACTCTTATCACCTTAACAATTTGACAGTGAAAAACTTTCAAGGTAACACCTTCCTGTCTACTTCACCATTCACCACTTATACTCAACTGCAGAACAAAGGGCCTGCAATTCTAGAAACTCCAGAGAAACAAATCTTGGTTGACAGCTTCAAATTAGTAAGCAAGTTATGCATATTTCTGTCTTGCCAAGTTTGCAAAAAGCGTATCACTGATGTCTCTGGCACTTCAGTCAAATGCCAAAATTGTTCTACCCACCAAAAGATTATTGATTGCAAGAGAGAAGCATCTGCTAAACTATGTGTCACCAACGAAGGTGGAGACCTCTGGTTAATTACCTTTACCAATACCTTGGAAAACTTCCTTCAGCAAGTGTCGTCAGTGACTTTGCAAAATACCACAGAAGAAGTGGCAGAAACGATGCTTAGCACAAGTAACATTCTCATCACTTTCGATCCTCAAACAAATGTTGTCTCAGAAATGCAACATGTGCTAAGCTCACACAACCAAACCTCTGAAAAACTTAAAGGCACTCATGATAATGCAGCAACTCACGGCGAGGAAACAACTTCTGTAAATGCAACAACTGATGACACTGGAGCAACTTCTGTAAATGCAACAACTGATGACAGTGGAACAACTGCTGGAAATGCAACAACTGATGACAGTGGAACAACTGCTGGAGATCCAGCAACTGACGACACTGGAACAACTGCTGGAAATGCAACAACTGACGACACAACTTGCCAATCTGGTAATGGAGTGACTGACGACAATTGGCTTGATCTCAGTAATGACAATGAAGCAGCTGATGACACTTGGCTTGATGCCATTGACGTCGATGACAACACAGCAGCTGATGACAGCTGGCTTGATGCCATGAAATAACAATGCATTTACTGATGACAGTTCAAGAGTTTACTATGTTCACTGTTCATGTGTATTCCACATAAAAGAACAATGCATTTACTCATGACAGTTCAAGAGTTTACTATGTTCCCTGTTCATATGTATTTCACATAAAATAACAATGCATTTACTCATGACAGTTCAAGAGTTTACTATGTTCCATGTTCATATGTATTTCACATAAAATAACAATGCATTTACTCATGACAGTTCAAGAGTTTACTATGTTCCATGTTCATATGTATTTCACATAAAATAACAATGCATTTACTGATGACAGTTCAAGAGTTTACTATGTTCCATGTTCATATGTATTTCACATAAAATAACAATGCATTTACTGATGACAGTTCAAGAGTTTACTATGTTCCATGTTCATATGTATTTCACATAAAATAACAATGCATTTACTCATGACAGTTCAAGAGTTTACTATGTTCCCTGTTCATATGTATTTCACATAAAATAACAATGCATTTACTGATGACAGTTCAAGAGTTTACTATGTTCCCTGTTGGTGTTTCTGTTATTTATTTACTTATTTATTTATTTTTACTTTATTATTGTAAATTTGTTTAAGAATTATTTGTCCTGTAATCTAATTAAGTGTGTAAAAAGTAAAATGTAAAATGCCTCTTTTCTGACCTTATATCTATTTTCAATTACTAAATGGTGGTCACCCAACTAGTTTTGCTCTTTAGTTATTTTGGGTGACCAGCAACTGTATGTATTTTTAATTCATTTCTTGTTCAATTAGTTAGTTAATGTTACAGTTCAAATAAATCTTGTTGTTGTTGTTGTTGTTCATATGTATTTCACATAAAATAACAATGCATTTACTCATGACAGCTTATACTAGTTCAAGAGTTTACTATGTTCCCTGTTGATATGTATTTCACATAAAATAACAATGCATTTACTGATGACAGTTCAAGAGTTTACTATGTTCCATGTTCATATGTATTTCACATAAAATAACAATGCATTTACTGATGACAGTTCAAGAGTTTACTATGTTCCCTGTTCATATGTATTTCACATAAAATAACAATGCATTTACTGATGACAGTTCAAGAGTTTACTATGTTCCATGTTCATATGTATTTCACATAAAATAACAGTGCATTTACCGATGATAGTTCAAGATTTTATTACATTCCCTTTCATGATCATTTCACGTTTGTTCACGTTTTGATAATCAAAGTTGTTTTAAACAATATTTTAGCCTTCAAATTATTAAAACGTTGTGTTACCATTCATGTCTCGAGATTTTGTGGCAGTTCATAACATGAAATCGCCTCATTTGAGAATACAAATTCCCTTTCCCTCGGTGCAAATTATACACATTGGTCCAAAATGGCCACCATTTTAGTATTCTTTTGTTTTCTTGCAAATTAGCCCTTGTTGCCTCATTCTTAAACTGGAAATTAAAAAAAGTATTTTCCCTTCAACGAGACAACAAGGGCTAATTTGCAAGTAAACAAAGAATACTAAAATTGTGGCTATTTTGGAATAAGCACCATACACACCCTCGCCCCATCTTGTAGATCACCCAGAAAGAGGAAAATAACACCTAAGAAGAACACCTTGCATACAGCGATACTCTGCGAACTCCCTTTTCCACTGCAAAAGACGGAGGTTTTTTCAACACTTTCTACAGTAGTCTCTATGCCTAATCTAGCTCACTGATCCTTGCACTTCACTCTAACTTCCCAATTCATTCCAAAGCTACGCTCACTACCCAAGTCATCCCACGGTACGGAGCCCTCTAGGGCCATCCTGAGTTCCTGAGTTTCCGAGTTTCCAAGTTTTCGAGTTTCCGAGTTCTCGAGTTCTCGAGTTCCCCAGTTCCCGAGTTCCCGAGTTCCCGAGTTCCTGAGTTCCTGAGTTCTTGCGTTCTATAGTTCTTGTGTTCTTGTGTTCATGCGTTTCCATGTTCTCCTAAAGCAGGTATGGGAACGAGGTTGGGCAAGCAAGTAAGCAAGTTCATTTATTCACACTATTCAATTACAATACAACAACAATAAAGGATAAAAAAGAAGTAAAAAACAGAGCGATGATACATTGAGCTAAACATAACAACGGAAAGAGTGTGTAGCAGCCAAAGGAGCAAAGCTTTCGAGTTGGCTGCTACCACAGAACAATTAAGAGTGAGTAGAGGTTATACAGAATTTATAAAAACTAATTGTATAAAGCTCTGGTTAGATTAATTACATTGAAAAGGAAGAGTATAAATGAGTAACAAATAACTACTTAAATTAAATAATTAAATAAATAGAGCCAAAAATAGATTGAAGTTATTCAACATGCCTGATTTTCGAGTAGAAAGAGTTTATATTCTTTTTTAAAACTGTTGAATTCGAGACACTTAATTTTCATGGGTATTGTTTCCCAGATCTGCGATGCCACTACACTAAACCTTGCCAGGCCATAATTAGTTCTAGGAGATGGTCTGTGAAGGTTTTGATTAGAGGCATATCTAGTATTATAATGATGGACAGCCGAAGCTGGTTGAGCTAAATCATAGAGGGCAGGAGGTATATCCTTTTTCCTATATTGTAATTTATGCACAAGAGTGCCAATTTTTAATTTGAAAACATTCTCTAGCTTTAAGATTTCTAATAGCGTAAAGTACGGTGTGGGACTTTCTCTCTTATTTGCAAAGAAGATGCAGCGAATACAGTGATTTTGACTTATTTTGATTTTATTTAATTTAGTTTGGTATGCGGTACCCCAGCTCATTAATCCATATGTCAGATAGGGATATATGAGAGTGTAGTACAGTTGTTTGAGTGTACTCATAGGTACATAATATCTAAGTTTAAATAAAATTCCAATGTTTTTTGTTATTTTGGGCCGAAGACGAGCAAAATGAAAATTTACCTGCAGAAATAATACTCAATTTTCTGACCAGTTGAAACTATTTGGTTTTGATATTACCTTTAGTTAATTTCTGTTCACTTTGAATAATTATTTAGCAGATAAATAGGTTGCATTCGTAGCATTTGTTTACATATTACTTCTCAAACTCATTAATTATTCATGCAGTCAAAAGCCAATAAATGACCTCCATTTGAGTCAGGTGGATGAATCTTGATACCCAATGAAACACCAGATGAAACACCACCAGGTTTTCATCTAAGATGAAACATGTTTTTCATCTGAGATCAAACATGTTTTTCATCTGAGATCAAACATTTGCATTTTAATGAGATACCACAAACTATTCCGTAAATAGTTTTCGCAGGATATCTCTCGCCGGTCTTCTTAGCCACTTTCATAACGAATTTGCTTAAAGTGCACCTAATCCCAAAAACTTTTTTTCGCTAAAGCAATAAAGCTTATTTTGTGGAGTAATGTGCCGCAAAAATTTTTCGATTTGGTTAAATCTTTGATTTTCTATGGCTCGTCAAAGTACGTCAAAATGCCGCCATTTTGGTTCACGACCGAGTTTAACGGGGAATGGGTCGAAGGCCGGATGTGACGTCAAATCGAGAACACGATGATTCTGAGATTCGCATATTTACTTGTTTCTGTGGGAAAGGCCGGAAAAGTTGTTCGAAAAAAATGCTAGCCAGGTGCGCTGTATTGTCATGTAGCAACACAACAAACTT
>OZ026600.1:5400360-5407860 GCA_964020085.1 Micromussa lordhowensis | reverse complement strand
TAGGCAGTTTGAGAAATCCGGGGTAAAAATTACAGTGTTTGACTTGGGAGAGGGAAACAACTTTTGGTCCAAGTTATTAGGAGGTTAAAAAAATTGAGGTTCAAGAAATTGGGATTCCACTGTAATCTTAAAGCTGCCACTGTAAGTTGTTCCTAATCTATGGTACCTAACATGACAAGAACTTGTCATCTACTGAAGAGCAATGGTCTGTTTCTCAACCAGCTTCCTAAACAAACCATTAGGTTCATCCATCAGCTGCCCATAGGAGCCAGCCTCAGAGATTTGTCCATCACTCAATACGACAATGTTGTCGGCATTTTTGATAGTTGAAAGGCGATGTGCGATGGTGATGACAGTTCGTCCCTTCATTAACCTTTCTAAGGCCTCTTGAACCAAGTGTTCACTCTCAGCATCCAGTGCACTGCAGGGAGAAAAAGAACATACTTGAAATTATTGACTGAATATTCCAAAGGTTTCCAGCCTTCTGATTGGGTATTTTTCCTTGGCATGTTACAAATAACAGTTTATTAATCATTAATAGATGGTTATGTGTACAGTATTGCATTTATAATGAATTAGGAGTGCACTCTCAAAAGCATGGGGGCAGGTTAACCTTGAGTGCCTATATGGCGTGCTCAGTATGTCATGAGTTTTGCCCCTCGGGTGCCTGTATGAGGTACTGAGTACGTCAAAATTGTAAGAGATTTATTCAAACTCCCAGCACACCGGAAACAACTTTTATTGGCACCCGAAACTCACAGGAGGATTTTCGAGACTGCTAATTTCCCATTGAAGTGATGCCATATGGATATCAAATTACCTCAACCTCAGCAAAATTAACCGCATTAAAGAAACACTTTTAGGACCTTTCAGTAAATGTGTCTATGTCTATAGTTTAAGTGAAAAAGCTGACATTTGAAAACTTTTTTAAATGGTGTGGCACACAGCACACATAATGGAATGGCATTCAAGGGGATAAAATGTGTCTTTGCTTGCTCCAAAAAAAAGGGCTGAAAAGATTTCACACTCATTCAAGATGGGATCAAGAGGGTGCTCTCTATTTCTACATTCATCACTCTTTCTATGTCAATTCACTGAGTATATAGCCAAATAGGTTATGTAAATAGCTAGGCATTTGATAGAAGGTGACACTGTACCTTGTAGCCTCATCAAGCAGCAGAATGGAAGGATTCTGCAAAAAAAGATAATTCGCAAAATAAATTGTTTTGAAAAAATTAGAGGGACTGGAAGTAGGAGCTACATTATAGGAAGCAACTTGTTTGAAGCTCTATGTTCCCTTAATTTTGCAATGGGATGGGATGAAATTTTTATTAAATTAATAACAGTCCCATCCCATCACAAAATCAAGGGAACAATTGACCAATTTTCGATTTGTAACATGTTGGCTTCTTTAAAACTTTCAGGACATAGGATTTAAGGACAAATTAAAACAATGGTGAATATTTAGCCATTGGTTTCACTGACCTTCAGTATTGCCCTTGCAATTGCAATCCTCTGCCTTTGACCTCCTGTAAAGAAGACAAGTCAGAAAACAAAATAAGACCTGTACAATACCCCAAAAAGTTAACAAGGCTTCTTAAAGACTGACTTAGGCTTATAGGCCCTGGGTGTCTATTCCGGCTGTTAACGTTAAATAGTCACAGTTACTGTAAAATCTGTATTGAGCAGACATCCTCTATTGATGCACCAATGTGGTCAACTTAGTCTGAAAACAAAGCAGCTGCTAATACTATTCTATAGAGCCAATCAACTGGAAGTGAATCTTTCACATAACCTATAACAACTGTTACAGGTGAGTATCGTTGATGAACTCTTGAAAACAAAAAGTTTGTTATGGGTATGAAGAAGTTGTAGCTGCAGTAATATAGGATTTGCAAATCTCCAACCTGACAGCATTTGCCCTCTTTCTCCAACAATTGTGTCAAATCCTTTAGGAAAGCTCTTGATAAACCCGTAAGCATTAGCCTGCACCGCTGCATCCATGATGTCATCACTGCTCACTTGTTGACTTGTGCTTGCTCCATAGGCAATGTTGTCAGCAATGGAACTTGAGAACAAAATTGGTTCCTTAAAAACAGTGCAGCAAAACTTCAATACTGGTATACACTGTGTCATCAGTGTGCATCAAGGCAGCTCTTTGACAAAAAACTTGTAGGAAATTTGAACAAACTCTTATATTAGGCAACAAGTTTATCTAGGCATTTTAGCTGTCATTGTTATGTTTGTTATGTGATGACCTTGCTTTAGGAGTTCTCCATTTTAGTTTTAAATGTTGGGGCTTTGGTTCTAACTTCTTTACACTCGCAGAAATGAATACAAAGACATTCACTCTATAACTTACATCCAGACAGGCCAATTAAAATAAATTGTTGTAAATGTAAATCTTATTTTATAGTAGCCATGCACTTAGCTATAGGAGAATCCTTGTTTACAATGTTTGCCTCATTAGCATAAGGAATTCAGTTTCTGATGGAGCTACAAATAAATCAGTTCTGAATATTGAAAGGTCATAGTACGATTAACTCTCTACTTTTTGTGCAACACGGGTTTAAAAACTCAAAATTTAACAAAGAATGTATGAGCTCATTAGCGCTTTTGCCACCCAGACATTTTGCAGTTTTTGAAAGACAATTTCTCCTTGAATATTACACCCAAATAGCTAAAAATTTCACCATGTACTAAGTTTCACTAGTTCTTTAGCTGCCTGAAGTCAATATTCATATCTAACATGTTTCCTTCTATACGCAAAGCCGTATGCAAATGAGCAAAAATGTGAACAATGACGTCAGCATGGATCCGCCTATATACAAGCACTAAGCTTTAGCTAGTTTACAGGCATGCCACTGAAACTGAGGAAACAAAATATTTCAAATAAACGTAACATAGTTAAAAATCATGAAGCTCAGAACTTTGCTAAAGAACATTGGAAGAAATCAATGCCACAGGTTCTTAATATAAACAAATCTTTTTCCAGGTTCTATAAAAATATTAACCGCCTTATAAATAAACACGCTCCCCTCAAGGATGTATCAAAGCGGAGGCTGAAACTTCTAACTAAACCTTGGTTAACAAAAGGGATAAGACGATCTATACGCGTGAAAAACAATTTATTCTTTAACTCAAACTGGAACAAATATAAACAAAAATATAGAAACAAATTAACTGCTCTCATTCGTTTGAGCAAACAAAAGTATTACCAAAACTTGGTAATACTAATAAATACTTGGTTTAAATCGTATCTAACAGATCGTCGGCAGTCAATTTAAATTGATAACCATATATTTTCTTTTTATAACAACTTTATTTGCATACACTAGAGGAATAAAAAAAAAAGAAAAAGTACAAATGCAAATAGGGTGCCAACAGGGAAGAACTTAATCTTCATATGAAGCTGACCCCCAGAAGAGATATATATATATATACTTGTATGTACTTGTATGTAGATGTATATAAATATGTAAACATTTATATAATAAATAGATAAATATATATAAATAAACTATATACTACAAAGCCTATGACATAGATAAATCTCTAGCAATCTAAAATCTGTATATATAACTAATTAATTTAAACCCATAATGTAAACGTACAAAATATAGCCAAAATAAAACATCCAAAAGAAAAAAAAAAAAAATATGAACATCCTAGTGCGATACAGAATCCTTAATGAGCATCTTATACAGACGCCTCTTGAAATTACTAACATATATCTAAGGAAGAGAAAACTCTTTGTGGGGTTCCCCAAGGCTCAGTTCTTGGCCCCCTCTTATTCCTTTTGTATATAAACAACATTTATAAATGTTCTACGGAATTCACTTTTTATTTGTTTGCAGACGATACAAATATAATTTATGTAAATAATAACTTGCGTACCCTTGAATCAACAGTTAATTCAGAGCTTGCCAAAGTTAGTGAAAGGCTGAAAGCGAATAAGCTTACATTAAACATAAAAAAAATCTAACTACGTTAGTTTTCGTCCTCGTCAAAAGACTATGCCTTTTGTTCCTCAAGTTAAAATTTTCAACCCTACGTCGAACACCCAGA
Organism: Micromussa lordhowensis; assembly: GCA_964020085.1. Classification (NCBI taxonomy): domain Eukaryota; kingdom Metazoa; phylum Cnidaria; class Anthozoa; order Scleractinia; family Lobophylliidae; genus Micromussa; species Micromussa lordhowensis. The sequence continues at coordinate 5,403,792 of OZ026600.1, read as the reverse complement.
CAAGCCTTTGTCAAATATCTCGGAATAATGATTGATTCAGACCTCTTGTGGAAGAATCACATTGATTTTATCTGTCATAAAATTAGTAAATCAATTGGAATTATTGCTAAACTGAGACATTATATCCCACGTCAACTATTGCTTAGTATCTATCATACTTTAATTACTCCTTACTTAACTTATGGTATATCTGCCTGGGGCTATTGTGCATAACCCATTTAAATCGATTGTTAATCTTACAAAAACGTGCATTGCGCTTAAATTTCCTTTGCAGGCCTCGAGAACACGCAATTCCCCTATTTATTAAATCTAATTGTCTTCCAATATCATTTTTATTTTTCCAGCAACTATGTTATTTGATGTATGATATCCACACACAAGTTGCTCCAATAAACCTTATTAATCAATTTACCAAAACAAGAACAATGCATAACTATAACACAAGATCGTCCTCAAATGAATGCTTTACTGTAAAAACCTCAAGAACAGAAAAAATGAAAAAATCTTTTACAAGAATTGGCATTTCAATCTGGAATTCGATCCCACTATCACTAAAATCATTAAACAAATCAGCATATCAAAATAAAATTAAAAAACTACTCCTTGTTGTTTTTAAATTGTGAAGATGACTATATTGAAGTCTCCAAACTGATTAAACACTTTGCTACATTAACATAGCCTGTATTATATAGTTATTACCTTCTAGTTTTTCTTTTTTTTCTTCGTGTGTGAGTGTAATTTATTATATTGTTAGTTTATTTTCCCTAATTAGCTGTATTATATAGTCATTTGTTATTACCCTCTAGCTTTTCGTATGTGAGTGTAATTTATTATATCATTAGTGTATTTTCTGTAATTAATTGGTTAATTAATTAGTTAATAGTGGTATTTTATTTCTCTATTTGTAGTACGTGTGTAACCCTTGCCCCCGCCTCGATTAGTCATTTTACTAGTAGCGGGGGCAAGCAATTTTGTAATGACGTAGATATATTATTATCAATAAAGTTCATATAGAATGTCTTTCTGTGAACAACCTGAATGAAGTGTTATCTACACACACCTGATGAACTGTTCCAACTGCACCTCTTAGCCAATCAGGTGAGAGCGCACGCACATCATGTCCTCCAACTATCACTTGGCCCTGCTCTGGATCATACAAACGAAGCAGTAGTGAGCCCAGTGTGCTCTTACCAGAACCGCTTGGCCCAACAACTGCTGTAATAGATCCTGCTGGTACATCAAGGTTTAGTCCTTGGAAGATCGGCATGTCAGGTCGTGATGGGTACATGAAGTGAACATCCTTAAATTGAATTCCACTGCTTAAGTCATACATGGCTGGTCGTAATCCTCCTGGATATTTTAAGAACAAGGGGAAAACAATCAGACTGCCCAACACACACACACACAGTCTGGTCTTCACATACATGTATCAAAGCCTGCTGTGTTTAATGTTTGTCAATACACTCAAGGTATACGAGGGAAAGGAATAGATGCACCCCCACCACCGCAGTTTTTTTAGAATTTACTTAAAAGTTCAAGATATGCTGAAATGTTAAGTAGCTGTAAGTTTGTTCATCCTTAGCAGAAATTTTTTGGTGCTTTTCCACACCATTTGACATTAATTACCATTGACAGCAACCACAATTTTACATGCAAGTCCAACCAAATTTCATCTTTTTAGACAGAGATCTTTGCGTACTGTATTTCTTGTACTTTTACCTTTTTCGTATACCATCATCATTTTGGATAAAACTTCAGATCCGTCAATTTACAATTACATTTTTTGACTTTCTGAAAAAACAGTGAAATCCAAGATTACTCATCACCATTATCTGCATGCTGACCATATCTAACCTGTCAGGGATATGGTGGGGTTTCTGTCAATTAACTGCCACAGACGACTGCTGGCACCAATCCCTTTCATAAGTTCTGAATAAAATGAGCTCAGACCTAGCAAATGAAGAGACCAAGTTAACTTAAAATTCTCGTAATGTTGACAAAATTTGAGAATCATAGTCTGGGAAGGAATGTACAGTATAACCAATGTTATTATACATTCAACTCTCTAACACTTTTCTGATTGGCCGAAAGCCTGCAGTGAATTTTCGAAATCAGCGCTCGTGACATCATAACTGCAGATTATACAATAATCATGTCAAGGTCACAGGTAATCATGTCATGTATGACCGCAGTGCATGATTTCCAAGGGTAATGATGTCAACTTTGCGCAATTCGTGTTGCTTGCCGTCAGTGAAGAAGCAGAAACATAACTTCCAAGTTTGTTGTGTTCGTTCAATGTATAATAAAACAATAAAATATTATTAGATTCGGTTTTTGTGATATCCAGAATAATCAAGGTCTTGGTAAGGGTTATCAGCCGAAGCCTTTGGCTTCGGCTGATAACCCTTACCTCAACCTAGATTGTTCTGGATATCACCACATAAACAGGATTTTATTATGTAAAAGTTAGTGGTACATGGTGTATACCGAGTGGTAGCTTTAATTGATAGAAACGATATCTCCACAAGTGAGGATATCATTTTAATCCACACTTCTATGTTTTGTTTCTTAAGTATACTGATACTAGTTTGTTTAAGTCTTTAATTTATTTGTAATGTTAAATTCTATTGTTGAAATTGATGACTCTTTACTGACTTTAAAAAAAATTGTTAATTTATATTAATCATTGTATTAACAGTCACCCAGCTAGTAAAGCTTTATAGTTATTTTGGGTGACCAGTTACTGACACTACATAAATAAATAAATAATAAATATATACATAATTATTAAAAACTGGGTCATTGTATAATGCAATTCAAGGAATTTGATTGGCTTAGTGGCCATGGTAAATGAGCCATTATACCATGCCCTACAAATAAAATGTACGCGTCAGCAAAACAGCTGAAATTCTGAAACTTTTTTCCGCAGAGAGAAACAATGGCGGTCCAAGAGAGGATTTTGCGAAATAAAATGTGGCAAGATTTTAGCGAAAATTGGTGGTTGTTTTTAATAAAACAATTATTCCACTCGCGCTTGTTGGATATGAGATGATTATGATTACATGGTTGCTTGTACATGGAGATACAAAATTTCTCTTCTCATGCTAAAAAATATTTCACGAGTGAGTGCAGCAAACTCGTGAAATATTTTTCATCACTCGGAGATAAATTTTGTATGTCCGCGCAGCCATGTATAATCCTCTAAAGGGAAAGGGAATTTTTAATAAAAAAATAGTAGTGTCAAAAGCACACATTCAAGTAATAGTATGCATGTGACATGTTATAGTCAAGTAAAACTCAAATGGAATACAGATCCCAGCATCCAGGAGAAGACATAAATTAAAACACTTTTATTAGTAATAAGTTATTGTTTTCTGCAGCTGTGGTTTAAGTTTTGAGTTTGATTATTTGAAAATAGGACATTTCCGACTT
>OZ026600.1:5292860-5392860 GCA_964020085.1 Micromussa lordhowensis | reverse complement strand
AGCTCATCAACATTACCTGTGTGGATTGTGCAAGAGAGTCCTGTGTTTTCTTCGTAATATTCCGTAGATAACGACCATACATAACAATGGCAATAGCTACTGGTGGCACGATACCAAGGACAATACCAGCCAACTTGGGTGAAACATAAAACTGGAGGATGAAGGACACAATCGGGATAACAGGAAAAGTTACTAAAAGTGACTGGCATTTTAACTTTCAATCACTTGACATCAAATAAATCTGCTATTACTTATTACCCGCCCGGTATTTACCTTGACAGATGCATGATAATATTGTGTCAGACAGTGTCTGATAATTTACAGGTCTGATCATGAGACATATTACAAGTCTAGACATAAACAACATTCCTCACAAGTGGAGGGTACACTGTAGGTGCGCAGGGAAAAACAAAAACACTCGCCCTGTAGCCCCAGGCCCATGATGTAAGACTGCCTACATGGCAGGCACTGCCTGCAACTCAGCCTCTATCCCCACCACCACAGAGCACCCAGGCACCAGTCACATTTCAGTGGAAAAGTCATATAATAACCAGTAAATACTATATGAAAAATTTATGTTAAATTATATTTAGCTAAAGATATAAGAATTGTTTTATTAACAGAAAATTAGACAAAATTTTGTTTACCTTTCTTGATAAATATAGCTCATTTGAGACATACAACATAATTTGTCTGAAAATTATGTGTCACATCTAAGACAAATTATATGTCTTCCTTAACATCTTGCTTTAGAATAGGTCTATAGCCTGAGCTAATTGGTATCTCCTTGTTCTCAGTATTCTTCTTGTTAGAATCTGACGCATCAGAAAAAAATCTGTTCTAATATCAGTGTCGTACAGTGTAAGCTTTAAAGACTCCAATTGGCTGTCATTCAGTTTTGAATTTGAAAGTGATCTGCACACTTAGGTGAGTTTTTGTTTCAGATGTTTTTGTGCGATGTTCCCCCAAACCAACTGACTGCACTGCTGGCAGGGGTATAGGCAGGATTTATCAAGGGGGGAGAGGGTCATGCTATGTTAAAGTGAGGGTACTCGACAGATTGTCATGTCATTTTTTGCCACATGTTGTAGGTTGTTTGCTTAGAAAAAAGGCTTACAAAAGGGGGGGGGGGGGGGGGGGTCACAGGCACCCCAGGACCCCTCCAGCTATGCCCCTGATTGCTGGCAAGGCATCTGGTGGAGCCCACAGGGTAACAGACAGAGAGAGAGAGACCACATATGTCATAGCAGCTGGACAAGGGATACAGAATGCACTATCCAGCGGAATGGATACTCCTGGACACAAATGCCTGGACACAGACAGAGTGGATTGGAGGAGTTTTGTCAGTGGCCTATGCTTAAATACGGAATACACAGGCTTCAGATCAAATCATGGCCCTTGCACTTGCTCAAAAAACAAGCCATAGTTAAAATTATATTTTACAATAACTGCAGAAATTCTTGTGCACTCATTGGCTAATTTTCATTGTTGATAAGCTGACAGACACATGAATCCATAATTTATGCAATGCGTCAGCAAGCGAGAGTGGACAATTTGACAATTTGTTATTGTACAAAACAAATTGGTGATAGCCGAGTGGACAAATACATGAAAACTGATGTCAACTTGTTAATTAGATAACCTTACCATCATAGAAACACCAGCCACTGACTGAGCAACAGCTCGTAATCCATCAGACACATTGTCTGTCACAGCCTTGCCAACAAGGATGGTGTCTGCTGACAAGCGATTGATGAGTTCTCCAGTTCGTGTTTTATCAAAAAATGCTGTTTCCTGCCTCAATGTAGCACTGAACAATCTGTCACGCAGGCGTTTTATGACTTTCTGGCCTTGGTATGATACAGAAGAACCCAAGAAAACAAAAAAGGTAAAGTCAGCACTCAGCTCGAGAATGAGGGAGCTTAAATTAGTTCCTCTCTCATAAAATGGGAGTATTGCTTCTCCTGCATGGATGGGATGTGAAGTCCATTAAAGGTACCCGGCCCCTAGTATTTCAGTTTGACAGTATGTGTTAAATACTTCAGGGTATAGAGTAGCCTGGGTGGCAGGTGTTCAAAAGCGGAGGGGGGAGGGGAGGAGAGGAGAAAATTAGAAGTGCAAACCTACAATGGGCGAGAAAAGTGTTGAGACACTTAGAAATAAAATCGATTTCGGAGCGTCTTGGACACATTTTTCCCCCCTTTCCCCCCAAACAATGTTGATGTTTCTATTTGTTTGACTGCACAGACCATAGCACCTACACAACATTGACTTGGGGGGCTGGGGGTATCAGAGAATTAACGCTAGATGCAAATAAATGAGAGCAAGTGCTTAAATATCGAAAAGCGTCATTTCCTAAAGGTGTCTCTACTTTTGTCGCTCATTGTAGCCGAGTGTCTTCCCCATGCCAACAACAAAACGGAGTGTCACAATAGCCAGCACTTGAATCTCACAGGACTGCTTGATCAGGAATCCCATGTGGAAACTATTAAACCAACACCCTCTCCCTCTCCCTCTCCAAAACAAAAATGATGCAACAATTATATAGATGCACCACAGAGATGTATTTGGGAGGTGTGGTGGCACCATGGTTAGTAATTGCTCAACTCCAGAGTTTGATCCCTGGCTGGGACATTTTGTTGCGTTCTTGGGTAAGACACTTTACTCTCACAGTGTCTCTCTCCAGCTAGGTTTAAAAATGGGTACCGGCGAATTTAATGCTGGGGGGGAACCCTACGATGGACTAGCATCCCATCCTTAATGCTACCGAAACTGAGCGACTTGGCTTGTATGCAGATGTTACCGCAAAGATGTAGTTAAGCAACCTACCAGCTATTTTCATCTGTTGAAAGAGAGCTTATGAATAGGTCAAATTTCACAAATACTTGGGAGATAATTTTAACAGAGGTGAGTGCACAGGTCAGAAAAACCAGCTGAGCTTTTTACCTGATTATTATTTTTTCTTAACTGCATCCCTGTGGATGCCATTCTACAAATATACCGTATTGTACGTGTGAACTATAAAGTGTTCACCCACAGATTCGTTTCTATAATGTTATACAATATACAAGAAGCAAAAATATCTTTCAGACAAAGGCAATAATAAAGTTTGTTTCTTACCAGAAACTTGAATGAGATAAACTCTTCCAAAATTTGCCGCTCCACCTAATAGAAATACTCCACAAAGAATTTTACAAACATAGGAGAGTGTTGCCACCATCTGGGTAGTATCGTGGCTTGAAGTATATATAATGTCAATAATCTTTCCCATACAGAATGGCACAGACATAGTCACCGCTGATGATATAAACAAAAGACCAATGGCTCCTGTGAAGAATAAAAAACATGGAATGACTAAACTATTAATATGATTTACCTAACTGGAAATATCATTGAATAAGCCTTATTATTAATTATTGTGTAGTTCCAGAAAATGTCCATACTCCCCCTACAGAAGGGATTGGAAACATTTTCCTGTTGATGGGGATTCTGCAGGACCAAAACATTTAGAGAAACATGTGAAGCTTAATTGGAATTTCCAGAGGGGTGGGAGGAGATCTTAGAAAAAAATCGCTTGCATGGGGGAGGTATGGATAATTTCTGGAACTACACTGTTGCACTGTTTAACAATAACAGTATGCTAACAAGCAGGATGAAATGATTGATCTAAACTCAAGTCAAATTCTTGGGGATTTCTTAGAGTAGGGATGGAAGGGTTAGATGATGTCACATTAAGGTAGACGTCAGATTGTGAAACACTTCTCGGAATAGTTTCTTCTACAGGCAAATCCATGTTATCTGCTACTACACATAACTTTTCAAGGGTCAGTACAGCAGTGGCTAAACTGCCCCTCCCCCACACCCATCAGTATTTCCCTGGTAAGGAGGTTGGGTGGCCACCCGTCAGGATTCCCTTAGGCCCATCAAAGGACGATAACTCTGCAGTCTCACAGCCTCCAGTCTGTAGTCTCACAGTCTGCAGTCTGTAATCTGTAGTCTCCCAGTCTACATTTTGTACTGACTGTACTGTGTTCCATAGCAACACAGCTTGAAGCAAATCAGAGCAAGCATTGCCTATGGCTAATACCATTCCATCTCGTATCCACCCCCTGCCTAGTGATGATGTTAGTCAAAAATATACCCCTAAGAAAAAATACCAAAGTACTGATCATATGATGCTCCCACCCACCCCCCCCCCCCCAACAATGCCCGTAGAGCTTCCCCCTCAGAAAGGGCTTACACAGTCGTGATTAACCAAATCCTGTGCTGTGATTGGATGAGCGGGTAAATATTTTACTCGCTCGGGATTACCCGCTGATTACCTGCAAGGCTCTTGTATTCTGGTTTGGCGAGTGATAGTATCCGAAAGAGGTCTTCAGTCTTTAGCTGCTTCTTGGCACGGTTTTCTTTCGCAATTTCCGTTTCCTTTTTCTCATTATCGTCACCACTGTAACTTCGCCGCACAAAACTAGAGGCAGTTAACACTCTGCCTCGATCAACTATTTCTTGACTTTTCCATGGTAACCTGATGGCAGTTCGAATTGTACGTAAAGCGCTTCCAGTATTTGACCTATAAGAACATGCTTTGTGTAGACTAAGTCGTGAGCGAACGTACACGTAGGAATAAAGAAGCCTCCACTGGTTGAGAGTAGGTTTGTTAACTTGTTTTCCGAGAGAAATGAATGCACTGACAGAAGACATGATCACAGGGGGGTGAACGACAATATTGACCTGCAGCTCCAAAATTTGGGATGGCAACTACCGCAAATGAAGGATTTTCCATCACAGCATAGCTTGACTTGATAGATAAATCGACAAAAAAAGTTCTTGCCTGGAAACTTAGAAATCTGTCAAACTTGGAAGAGTATTAGGCGGAATATCTGATGTAACTGTCGATGTAGCTTTCACGAAGTTTAAAGGGAGAACCGCTGACCAACTAAACGCTGTTGGGAAGGGGGTTGGGGGACTGGCTGGGAGCCCATCACAAGTGAAGGGGGGACGCTACAAGGACCATACTAAATCTTACTGGACGACTAAGTTGGTTCGTTCAGAGAAGTTGGTCCAGAGGGCCAGTTGCTAAATTCAACTATGACCAGCGCATGTTGTCAAAGCCAGCCAATCAAATTGCTCTATTGCGGTCCAATATTTTTCAAGTATTGGACCGTGCCGGGCACTGTCCCGAGACGGACAGTTTTTGTCCGTAATTGTAAGTGATATTTTACTAATGAGTTGATTTTGCGCGGTCCCCTAAAAGGTCATGGGAAAAGCTCTACGGTGGAATTGTGGGCAACCCTAACAGCAGGACGGTAGAATCGTAGAATGGTGGAACGGCGGAATCACGGAACGGCGGAAAATCACCCTAAATCCTAAAAGACGGAATGACAAAACGGCGGAAAATCACCCCAAATCCTAAAAGACGGAAGTATAAATCCAGTCTTAGGATAAAGACAAATGTAAGTCAAATACTTTATATACTTTCCACCTCTGGTAAATCAAAGGGGGAGGAGTTGGAGGAAGTAAAAATGGAACTGTACTACAAAATCTTCTGGTTGTTTACGCAAGTTAGAGTGAGATTAAAATCAATTTCCATAAAGTATCTGCAATTGACAAGCATCCCTATCCAGAGGAGGGAAGAGGCACAATACTTGTAGGCCGCTTAATGCAACGGACACCGAAATAAGCCACGGTAGGACTCCCGCCAGTAGTGGAGGTCACTGTGACTCGAGTGCACAATTTAGGATATATTTGTAAAGCGGATGAAAAAACACACAGCTACCACGGGGGTCTACAATGGCCGGGCGACCCTAAAAGCCGGAACGGTGGAAAATGTTGGAATGGTGGGAAATCACCGAAAATATAAAATGACGGAATGACGCAACGGTGGAAAATTACCCCAAATCCTAAAAGACGGAACTATAAGTAATGTCTTAGGATAAGACGGGAACTAAAAAAGAAACTGTAAAACAAAACCGCTTTAAAAGGCAAATGGTAGAAAGCCACAGATCTGCGAAAAATTGCGTTTTTCCCCCTCCCCCCCCCAAAAAAAAAATTGTTAAATAATAATAATTGCTTGTTGTTGCTAATGCATACGTATACAGCTTTAAAATTCAAAATATGTTCACTATTAATCCCATGGAGCATTTTTGAAAAGACGTTTTTCCTGATGGTCCTCACTTAATAGCTTCTTTATTGCATAGTCAATAGAGGAGAAACTATAACCTTCTCACTATTAAAAGAAAGCGAAGAATGATCATCGCAGTGTATTTTCCAATTTAAGCAATTGGAAAGAAGAAGCCTGAAAAAAATCAGGGCTTCAACGGGATTCGAACCCGTGACCTCCGTGATACCGGTGCGATGCTCTACCAACTAAAACGCAAAACCGGTGTTTTCGAATTCTTCAGATTTGAAGCGCATTTTTCAAAAGCTCCGTTTTCCTGACGGATTAGTGTGGACGATAGGTCTAACCCGGAGAAATAAAGCTGCGTTTTCAAATTTCTCCTGCGTAGCTAGTACGGACGGGACCGACCTCAGACTCTGTTTGGGTCTGGATGAAGTGCTGAAACTTCGAATATGGTTATATTTTCGCCGATTTTACTAATGTCAGATTTTGGCCTGATCAGCAAACAACACTTCATTTCTCAGCTGATAGGCAAAACTTTGATCAAGTTTTTTCTTATAGAAGAGTATAAGGTAGCTAAATAACAGTTACAACAGTGTCCGACTGAATAAAAACGGTTTACAGAAGGAGTTCACAATTGCGCACATTGGCCGTTTAATTTGCTAAGACATTATACACTTAACCCAGGTTTAGTTTTGTTTTCTCGAGAGATTCAAAGTAACCTCCAGTTAGAAGGAAAGCTTAAGCCATTGCCACTTGACCATAAATCAACCAATAAGAGCGCACGTTAGATTCAGCTTACTCCAGTGATACAACACGGTACTTTGTTGTTTATGAGAAGCGCTGTCCCGTTATGATGCAAAAAAGTCACCGAGGGCTTGTGAAAATGACAAGAACATTTAAGTTAACCTTCAGTTTACAAGGCCAAAATTGTCATCCCCAGGCAGAGACTAGTATATATGTACCATTTACATGTGAAACGTTTCGGATTGGTTACACTTGAAAATTTTATAAGGCTTAAATCATCTGCCCAGTTCAAACAAAAAGACTTTCTAATAGAACAAAAGAAGTGTCAGTGATGTAGGCACAAGTATTTCAAAGATGACAGACATAGGAAAGGCTCCCCTAAAATCTGAGCAGGTTTAAATTCGATAAGGTGATGAATTTTGTGGAACTAGAGAGTGCTTGAGAGCACTTAAGAGCCTGCGATCAAACAAGAGAGAATTTCAACCCTACACTTTTTTTCTCTCGGTTGCCGGCTTGTACGGCCGTATCAACTAGGCCACCGAACCTTTTACATTTCTTCTTACTTCTCAGAGCTGGAGGTAAAAAATACGTTAGTGTTCAGGAACTGTAGTTCATTTGTTCATACCTACGTGCATACTCACTATATCGGACTCAAATTGTAGGCGTCCTCTTGAAAGACATGCAACCACTCTTGACAAAATGGCTTCAGTGTCGTCTAAGGAAGGTTTCGTAAACCTAAAGAGCGTTAGATAAACCTAAAGAGTGAACTAACTCTGGAAAACAAAGAGTTGCCTTTTCAGCAACTGCTCTCTGGGATAATATCTCAGTAGACTTAAAAAACCTAAATATCTCCAATTTTTCTAAAAAGCAAAACTTTATTTGCTATCAGAACAACGCGTTGAAACCTTGTCCTAAAATGTACTTTCTACATTTATGTATTTATAAATTGTTGTAAAGTACAGGAGCGAATAAAGTTGTTGTTGTAAAATACAAAACTTGAACAAATACATTAAACCCGAACTAGTTTTAAAGTTGGTGGAACAGAGAATTAACTCTGAAGTGTAATTTTAAAGTGCTAACTTGAACCCATGAAGTAACCCACTGGGCGTTAGCCCTAGTAAAGGGAATCAGGGAACCACACGAGGTAAAGAAAAAATCTTTTGACCTCGGTGGGAATCGAACCCACGACCTCCGGATTTGATCTTCCGTTACTCTGCCGACTGAGCTACGAGGTCGGACAGAGAAAGTCGGGGACGATTTAGGTGGTGGATCGCGGCGAAGAGAAAGTAAGGGTACATATGAATGTTGTGCCGCGTAGCACTATCAACACAAATGGTGGAACAGAGAATTAACTCTGAAGTGTAATTTTAAAGTGCTAACTTGAACCCATGAAGTAAGTTGCCTGATAGCTCATAGCGTGCAAGTATTGATGAAATTAAGGATATAAATCGCATCAGATGACAAATAGATTCCGAAATAACCTTCCAATTTCGCAATTATCTTAGATCTGTTCAGCACGCCTCTCGGTCTAAGAACCTACTCACATTAAATATGTAATGCAAGCGGTCAATTAAAAAGGACTAAAAATAGGATACAAAGAAAATTAGTCTTCACGACTCACGCAGTCCTTTTTAGTCATTTCACGTTGCTGTTTTACATAGGACGGCTACGAATTGCCTGGAAAAGGGTTATAACGCACGGCAGAGCCATTGTTCAGCTTATTAAACCGTTTGTTTTCGTGACGTTCTCATTGCCGTTGTTATTCTCTTGACTCAGCAGGTGATTTGATGGGCGTGATGTACAAGAGCTTACAAGCTACAGATTCAAGTGCATTGAGTTGGTTTACTGCACTAACTCACAGAGATTCATGCTGTATTGCGGCAGTTGTAAATAACTGCATGTGCTCAGCGTCGCCGCAGTATAGCGCTTTTTGCTGGTGCTATGCCGAGAATCAATCAACGATCCAGTCCAATGTTTCTTAATCTTGTTCTTTAAATTTCCTGCTCTGGAAGCTTTGAAAACACTTCAATGTTGCTATAAAAAGAAAACGCACTTCCACAACAAGCAAAAGGGACTGTTATTTTCGTAGGTGTATATACGTGATGTTATTAAGGTTTAGCGCAACCCAAGACGTGGGTAGTGTTCAACCTTCCGGTGTTAAGAGTTGAGAACTAAGGAATGGCCCTGATGCACGGAATTGTTATAATTCTCGCATCTCGATTCTTGTTGATCGAGAAACCACTTTTCTTAAACAAGCTTTTTCTCGAGCTTTTCACGTTAAACGATCCTGCAAACTGAATCATTTTAGAGGAATAACGTATTTGGAAGTCAAAGGAGCGATCGGTGAACTGGGTACATATTGAAGTGGCGGTTAGTGTGATAGTTTTCAATTAATTAACTTCCGCTTAAAAACATTCTTTAATGCTTGATATGTTGTGATAAAATTAGATTCCACTTAAGCTGATTCCGGCTTGAATTAGGTCCAAGTGCGTGCTTTACAATTAAGTGGGGTGAATAATCAGTACTTATACTTATCGTGTTAGTAAAAGATTATCCTCTTTCCAACCTTTGAACAACTGAAAGGCAAAGGTTAAAGCAAAATCAAGGAGGCCTTCTTTAAATGACAAAGTAAACCTGGCATAGTTTAAAGTAATCGTAAAGCAGCAGAAGATAACAATTATGGCTCAATTACAACGTAAAAGGAAGCTTACTGTTAAGTTAAAGGGCAGCACTTTACTAGCTGTCCTTTTGCTCAAATTCTATTACAGGAAGTTAAGACCAGATTATTACCCGCCTCTACAAACTGAAAGATATCTCCTCCTATTTCACTTTAATTCTTTCTTTTTTTGTAATCAGACAAAAATGATTTTTTTTTCTTTAAATAACTACACATGAAGCCAGCAATGAATTGAGAGAAACAAGCAAGGAATTGAGAGGAAAGAAAAAAAAAACTTCAAGTTTTTTTTCCCTGTTTAACGTTTATTTCCAAGAACGTGAACAAACAAATTTAGACAATGACTCAGCGCTTTGCCTGATTCGGGAAGCACGTGACATAGCGTGATAGTAACACTTATAAGGTCATAAAAATAACGCAACCTGTCACGAGTTGATAAAGAACTTTTCGCGCTCATCTTGATTTGGCAAAACTATTCAACATAGTGTAAATCATAGCTATTTTAAGCTCAACAGGCGACCGAATATGTTGAAATTCAAAAGTACTTCCTTTGATTTATTTTCGGTTCCGTTGGGCTTTGTAATTTGTTGCAGGACCTTGAGAGATATACCCGAGAAAGGCGGGATTATTTTAGCCAATCACGTGTGAATACTACGGTTGTGCACGTGACTTTCCCCACGTTTTTTTTAAAGGTTTCGACTTCTGAAGGGAGGTACATTTTGCTCTATATTGAGAGATTGGCTTTGTGGCTTTTCTTCGACTTTACCTAGAATAGTCATTAGAAAAGTCCTCTTTTTCAAAACTGCGTCTCTGACAGAGGTAACTGCAAGTCCTGACGGAGTAGGGATTATATTTCTGCGAAACTGAACCAAAAGGAAGACCTTAAAAAGAATAGTAACACTACGTTAATTGGATTTCGTTTTTCACTTTTCTTGATGGCATACATGATTATTTTTAAGAATAACGTTGTAAAATGCCCCCCTGGGTCCCGTTTGTTCCAAAACCGATTAGCTAGACTGAAAAAAAAAAAAGAAAGTCTCTCCAACAAGTTGTCAACAAAAAGAAAATTGATATCGATCGCGCTTTGAACAACCGAGTCCACATGGTCCAGATATGTTTAATGAAACCAAAACCTAACAGTTATATTTCTTATTGCTGTGTATATTTAAGGTTTCCATATACTTTTAGAGGTGTCTCACGTTCAAGCAATGTAGCGCGTCGGGTTTAAACTGTACATACCTAAACGCCTATATCAAATTAAAGCTTATAGTGCAAACTAACAAAACATACCAATAATTTTGAAAGAAAAGGAATTGTCGAATTTTTCATGACCTCCAAATGCTAGCGTCCGAATCACCTTTTGAAAGTTACAAGTCGAAGCGAATATTGTTTTTCGCTTATTTAATTTGTTCTTCAGTTTCCGGGCCCAAATAGTTAAAAAAACCCGTGTATGTGATTCGCCATATTCAATTTCAGTGAAAAGTTACACGAGATTTTCGAAATACGATTAAAATAATATGGAGTGATTGTACAGAAATCACTCTCGGAGGAACAATAATTGGAAATTAAAAAATCGCAGACAAGCTTTTGTTGTTGATATGTCAAACTAGCTACTGTCCAAATTTGAGGGCAAACGAACAAATTCCCTTTGACTGGTAGCTTCAGAAGGCACCCAAAAGATGATTCGGGCGCTCACGTTTAGAGGTCGTGAAAAATTCGACAATTCATTTTATTTTAAAATTCATGGTATACTGTATAGCCAGCTCTATAATCTTTATTGTAAAATAACTGAGCCACTACGCGTTGGTCGATAGGTTTGTTTAGATGAGACTTTGTAAACACGGTTGTGCGTTTTTACATTCGCGCGTATTTTTAAGGATAGAGCACTTTTTCCGTGTTTACATAACCTCATCAGTCTAAACAGTCTGAGGGTTGGGAGAATTCTCGAAAGTTATGCAAACCCCAGACGTAGTTTCGAATTCTCCCAATCCTCTGACTGTTTAGATGAAGCTATGTAAACACGGAAAAAGTGCTCTATTGCTTAAATTTGATACAGGGGTTTAGGCATCTACAGTTTAAACCGGACGCGCCACTTCCCTTGGACGGGAGGCACTTATAAAGTTGCTCTACAGGTATACGATATAACCTTAAAGGAGCCGCTTCATGGTAAATTACTTCAGAGGGAGGAGGAGGCCTAAAAATACTAGTTTACTAAAATAGAAACACATCAAAGAGCTTTTAAACAGTCACTCCTCTCAAGCTGTATACTTATTTCAATTTAATGTCAATTAACTGTTTAGTATCATTTCTATTATATCTGTAACTTATTCTGTGTGGCAAGATAATAAATAAATAAATAGTAGGCCCCAGTTAGTTAACAAGCCCGTTTAGTCTCCCGAAAGAAGCAAAATCGCTTCAATCTTTCAAGTCAGGAAAGAAGAAGGCAACTTTCCCGACTTATCTTCTACCTAGAAAAGATGATCAAAGCGACTCTGCTCACAGGTCTAGTACCCTACAAAAGCCAATAGTAATACTTTTGTTTCCGGCGTTCAATTTGAGAACTTTTATTGAAGTCCCGTTTCATTATTATCTGCCCAATATGATGGTTTGGCCATCTGTAGGTTGTCCCTCGTTTTATTGGAGGGTGATGTGCTCTCCCAGAAAAGGTCGACCTGTGGTAAGCATTACGGTATGAGAGATTTAGGACAGTTTTGTAATGATTGCCTTGAAGTCTGGTCGATCAAAAAAGAAAATGACGTAAGAACTATACGAATTTGCAGCCAAGCCAGCAGCCTGTATACCAAGGGTGGGAAAGCGTCCAAGTTACAAATGATATTCAGTGTTTCTATCCTGCACGAGGGTTATAACACAGCACGTTTGCTCTCATTCGATAACAGAGCGAGTAACACATAGTATTTTGTGCCAATTAAGAGATTAGCAGACGCAAACTAAAGCAAACAAGTAATTGCTACGGAAGGTTGATCGAGAAAACTGCTGTTGATTATAAAACAGTTTTATGTGGCCTTTGACTGTCGCATAGTTTAGGCTTCGTTACACTCTCACTGGGGGACTAACACGAGCTCCTATACGAATTTCGTCCGATATTTGCACCCCTTTCTTGGTTGATGATTGCGCTATGCCGAGTTAGATAAGGCTAGCTGTTGAAGTGGGCGTCGTACTGAAATTACGGCTTCCGTCGTGGATTTCTAGAGGACACAAGAAGTTCAAGTTATGTAACACAAAGTGAGAGGCCGCTAAGATTCTATTCATTTGGTCTCTGTGTGAATTGCAAATAATGAAAGCCGGAGAAGAATACACAGGACTCAGTTACTGTTTTACCTCCCGCAAAAAAATTGTCACTCTTTGCATGGGGTATCCGATTGAATAATTCGGTCTTCCTCTATCGCTTGCCAATTCCATCTTCAAGGGAGCGATCTCGTTGGGTGCTAACAGGGGGTGTTTGATAAGAAAAATTGCTCCATTCTGACAGCTACAACAAGAGAAGGCATGTCCACTTCTGTCAAAACATAAAATCGGCACCTCAAGAGCAATTTGAAGTTTTAATTAAAGGAGTATTTAAATCAGACAATGACAATTCGTTGTCTGGAATTGTCATTGCCGTCGGTAAAATACAATCGGAAAGGGATACGTTTGGTTCCCAACGAATCGCTTGGAGCGCTCAGCCCTCATTGCACAATAAATAATTAAAAGTCGGTTAGTAACAGCGTTATGAAACACTCAAGGAGGTGCAAATAGCCTCCAGTTATAAATAAGCCGCAAAGGCCGCTAACAACAAAGCAAATTGCCCGAAAATTAACTAATGATAGTGGGCGCGACAAGTGCTAATGAGAAATCCATCATTATAACAAATCAAATAACTTCGAAAAGAAAACACAGAAAAAAAAAATAAACAGATGGTCAGTTGTTGAAACACAACGGACTCAACAGTGGTAACTTCTGTTAGTGGTTAAGCATGACGCAAGTGATTAACAAACGCTAGTGCCCGGCTTAAAAGCGTGTAGACTCAATTGCATTCCATGGATTAATAGCGTTCATTCCTCCAGTCAAAACCTATTAAACTGGATACCCAAAACAAAATCATGTTGACGAGACGTAATTTCTTTAACGGACCTCCAGCAAGCCTTCGAGTGGACCCCAAGATAGTCGGCCTGAAAGTAGATGACTGATCTTTAACATGCGCCCATTTCATTATCACAAAAGTCACACCTCTTCCAATTGACTTAATCAATCTTCATTTTAATTTTATAGGTATTTGTCATCACAGACTCTAAGAGTAGAAACTATACATCGCATTTATTGGTCAATTCCTATTTTAACTAGTCAATCTCGTTTTAATTCGAGTTTACCTGGTTTTAAATAAGAGACGTACAATAGATGCACAATCTAAAAGAATACAGCTCTTGGCTTTCGGATTACAATACTATCTCCGTCTCTTAAATATATGATACATTATTTTAGTTAACTGAACTAATGTCATCAATCTGTCTTTTTTCTATAACGACATGTATCTTTAGAACTATTAGTTGGTATAGGGGGCAAGGAATGATATTTGGGACAAGGGAGGCAAATTATGGATTGATAACTGCAACCTTACATAGGTTTAAAAAAATCTTTCTGTTTTCATCATTTCTTTGCAAGAAACGGATTAATTTACCATAGGGAATGACCTTCGTTTCATATTCTTGTCGAATTTTAGGTAAATCTTACTATCTTACATGAAACAAATGGACAAAATCCATTTATTATTTTAACTTTGACCTACGATATCAAAGTTGTATCCATTGCTGTTCATAATTTCACTGATCTCTATTTTACTTAGTCAACGTTTAATTCATCGTCGACAGTCGTTATGTACATATGTTTTCCGATGTTTTTATAAATTCTCCGGCTTGTCAATACACGTGCAATTTCATTGATGTGTCCCACGCATCTGTTGGTTCTTACCGCAGCACCCTGGCTTGACTGACGGCAGGTTTCAACCAATGGTTGAATGGTTCCTTCACTGTTTTGACTTTGAACTCTTTGGTAAGAAAGTCGTCTTGTCCTAACATAGGAGCAATGTAACATCTTAAGCATCCGGGAAAGAAGCACCTGGATGTAAAATTGCCATCCCTTCCGTTCACCGGCATCCGCAACCATCTACCACCATGTCCTGGTAGTTTTTGAGCACCACTTTGTTGTGCTCGTTCAGGAACAGCATGCTGATGGGGTTCAGCGTTGTGGGTACGCAGCATGCGCGTGGCGCTAGATCTTCGTTCACACTGTTCATAAGGGTCTGCACAATGGCGTGGTTTGTGGTGTTCAAATGGTCAGCGATGGGAAAAGGGCATTCGCCACTGCAGTAAAATGCCCTGTACCCAGGTGGTGCTACGATCCAGTCACTCCATCCAACTTCAACAAAGCTCACAAAGAGTGGAAGCCTCTGACAGTAGCTACTCTCTTTTGCTGCGGGACGGACGCCCGTACTTCTTCGTTTACGTCGACGCCGATAAACGTGCTGCGCCCCATCGTGGCTGAACGTGACAAGAAGCGGCTTCCTGTCAGTAGTGGCTCTCTCGTCACCGTGCACGTGAATGTTTGAAGAATCTCCATTCGCGGCTATGTGCACTTCGAGGCCAAAATTTTCGTTTGGATGAAGTGCCCAATGTTGAACTGCAGGTCTAATGTCAAAGCTCTCCAATCCTCGAGCAGCTGTTCTTCCCGTGTCTATTAAACGGGTTATGGCAGGGTTCCCAGCTGTTCCAGGAAGTAGCACTTGATATACATTCACACGATGCTGCGTTTCGGTTTCATTGGTATGGTTCTTTGCATTTGAAAACGTCAAACGAAGCTCTGCTGCTCTTAAGGTCTCGTGGCTGGGTAGAGAAGCGATGTCGAAGAAAAGATTCCATCTGTTTGCAGGCAATCCCGACACTGCAGCAGGCATATGGTCACCTTTTGTACAAACAAAAATAAACAGAGTCAACACTTGTTCTAATGGAAAGCGACACAGGAGGAAAATGACTAACACTGCATTGGTCTTCGCTATGTCACGTTTACAAAGGACAGGTTGCCAAGCTAAATACTCTGTCTCTCTTGTACTGAATTCTTACTCACCTTCATGATCAAATGCCCGGATGGTGTTGGCAAAGGTCCATGTTCCCTTGTTTCTAAAATTGGTAGAAATCCACTCAGGATCATTGATGTGATTATGATACAAGTCGAGCATGAACTGAGGTACTTTGTCTTTTGATCCTTTCATCGGTCTAGGACGAGATGTTAGGCCCATTTTTTGCAACATGGTCTGCTCTGCTGCTTGAAATAGCTCCGAACGCTTGGCGTTTGTGGAATGATCCGAATAAAGGGACGGTACTCCCAAGCATATCGTTACTCCAAAGAATAAAGACCACAGCCGAGCGATCAACATCTTTCATACCAAGCACGAACTCCTTGAGAGAAGGAGAAACAAACTCAGTGACTAAATGGCTTAAAAGGAATGATTTTATAATATCTAAATCCGATCTAGCAAAGTGGGTTCTAAAGATAAAAGCCGAGATAAACGGCATTTGAGCTCAAGAATCTTGACTTCCCGTCCTAAATCGTTTCTCATCTAAACACGTCTATTCTATGCAGTCTGCACGATTTCATCGGCTCAAGTAGCGATCAAAATTCGTTCTGTAAAGTTACCTGAATTATTAAAACGATAGTCTTGACAAGCACCGGTTCACTGCGCAAATCGTCCTTGTTCCACAAAAAATTCTCACATAAGCCTAAGCTGCATGCTTGAAACAATTTACAATAAAAATCGCAGCACTTATATTGTATCTCAGTCAAGCAAATTAAATAACTGTCGTATCACGTTCCAATATTTGCTTACTTTCCATAAAAAGCCTCGCGACTTATGTTAACCCCCGGAATGAAGATCAGAGGGTCAACAGCGCGAAGCTGCGCAGTGGTTTAACAACACTCATCAACGAACACGAACCCTTGCTTCAGCTGTTACAGCCAAATTTATAAACAACACACGCAAAGACAATCAACCTTCACAGGCGTCCTACAATGAAAGGAATTCGTCCAAAACATTTAGTGGCGACACGATCTGTCTTCGTGTGTGCCAAGGACAGGATTCTTGATGAACAACGCAACTAGTGAAACACCAGTGCCTCTGAACGTGCTGTAAAAGCTCGTACCTCACTGACATAGAATTATATATTTTATTAAGGTTTGGATTAGTTAGCATAGGCCCCTTGAGTGTTCATCACAGCGGTTATCTGAACTTATAAACAGCAGCCGTTCTAGGACAAAAGGCTGTAAGTATAGGAACTCGCTAGGAGGTCTATTTATTCCTTTCAAAACGGAAGTTACCCAATAATTACACACGCTATTAAAAGTGAATTAAACGGATTCTTAAGAGCCGCAAGGACTATAAAAAGGTGTGAAGTGAGAACCTAATTATTGTCATTCTCACGATAACCAAAAATTTCCGTTTTCTAAACCTTTCTCAAGAGGACAATCAAATCGAACCGTCTGCAAACTGTCCTGAAGTTATATACAACCAAGGGAGGCTATAGAAAAATGAAGTCCAACTGATTAAATGACGGATAAAAGGCTCTGAGCAATTAACCAACGGTCACTAGCTGCAGAGAAGCGAATGACAATTCAGTTTTTGTTTTTGGTTTTGTTGTTATCTGGCTATGATCTACTTACGATACTGATCACTTTTCTGAAGCAGGTATCACTG
This sequence comes from Micromussa lordhowensis, assembly GCA_964020085.1. NCBI lineage: Eukaryota > Metazoa > Cnidaria > Anthozoa > Scleractinia > Lobophylliidae > Micromussa > Micromussa lordhowensis. The sequence goes on along the minus strand of OZ026600.1, from coordinate 5,375,580 downwards.
CAGTAAAATCAGGCCCCTTACATAATCACAACATGTCGACAGGTCACTTGTTGTGAAAATCTATTTACACGGGGCTTTGTTCGAACGAAAATGTTGTCTTTACTGTCCTGTCAGTCCCCTGTCGTTCACTGAATTCACTGACAATGAAAGGATCGTCGACAGATGAAACAAACGGTATAGTTGAGAACTTTTAAGCAATATCTGTCAAGACACAATCACATTCTCTTCCCACAAGAACGCAATATCCTTTATCTTAAAATCTAGAAATACTTCAAGGGCAATATGCTACTAGCACAGCTTCAGCGCCACGGTTGATAACCATTAGCTGATGGATCCGTCGACCTTGTGTTCAGTTCGTAAGCGGGAAAGCAAAATGCTAATGCCAAGCTAAATAACCTCAGGAAACTCTCGTAACTTAATAGGTAGCATAGTTTCTGGAAGTGACTGTGTTTAGTGTTTATAGCCTCGGGGGAGAGTCAAATTCAGAAAACTTTGAAACTGGTAGACCTGAGTTTGAAAGCCGCACCCTGGACACCAAACCGGTGTATGAGTCCGAGGATGACAAGATACTGTCTGAAACGGCTGAGCTTAATTTTACTCACATTGATTGTCACGGGTGAAAATCATAGAAGCTATACATATCTGTGTGGTACACAACACGAGGTCGCAGTTGCCAGTTCACGATTTCCAGAGCATAAGATTTCAGTGAAATCGTTTTGAACGGTAAGAGTGTCTTCTTACGCGCTTTTTATTGTGCGCTGACCATCCAAAGTGCCGGGGTATTAAATACATCATAACACTACGAATTTTCCTACACCTGACCCAGATTTAGGTACTAATGGTTTAACGATAACAACAATAATCATGTAAAATGCCGGTGAAGTAATACCATTTCAGCCGGTCCTTTGCTCTGCGCACCGTAGGTCACGATTATCCTAGATTATGTTCGTTTCGGTGCCTTTCGTTCATCTAATGACTCACATTTTTGGCAATTTGCTAGCAACACCGAGCCTGGGAAACACGTGAAACAGCCAAACCGAGCTATGCTACTAATGATGGAGCACCACGCTGGAGTACTTGACATTAACAAAAAATTTAAAACCCCCGCAAACGTACAAATTCTTCATTTCTGGCAAATCGCCAGTTGCGGCAATGTCAACTTGGACGAGAGCTGAAGAAAAAAAAACGATCTTATTCAAGTAGTCTCTTGTTCAGTTTTTGAGAATAACAGACAGCAGCCGAACTTTGCCTTGTAGACGTGTTAACGGTTGAAACAAAACTTTGAAACCATCGCGCACATGCTTGACCGATTAAAACTGAGGTCACCAAGAATAATGTCAAGCCAAGTTTTTCAAACGAAAACTTTTACATGAACTTCATCAAGGTAACGCTAATTCTACCAAGTCGTTTATGGAAAGAGGCTAATATTCAACTAATTTTACGAGCTTGCAACCTGCAGCTTGTAAGAGGTTTTCTAACAACGTATGGACCATTGACTTTGCTTAGTCTAATTGCAACTGAGTAGACATGCAGTGAGTCTAAGTGATGAATTAAAGGCTAAATAGCTGATTCCACCCACACAAAGATGCCAAACACAAAGCCGCGTAGCTCAAGATGCTTCTTGCATTATGTTGACTGCAGTACACACTATATGATAATGACATCTCTGTCGTCAAATGCCATCAACGCCACGCGAAATCAGTTCCACCATGCTGTCGAGTTGCGCTCGCTAGCGAACGACCTGGGCTCAACAGGAGAACTGGTTTTCATTGTTCTTAGCGACTTTTGCGGCTTCAAGCTGATTTAAGATCCCGTGCAGGTTATGGCCTAAAAATAGCGTTAAAAAATAACCCAAACGTCTATAATCTTACCGTAAACTGGGTAATTGGGCTGCCCAAACAACGAAGCGTCTCAGTCCGAAGGTTAGTTAACTTTGTCGTATAGATTGACTTTGAACAAAGCAACTAATTTACAATTATTCGACAACACAAACACGCTGGGGGCCAAAAAGATCTGTCAGGTAAACTAACGTAAACAATTGCATTCAACGTACAAAAGTATTCTTTACACATGGAAGACATTGCCGGATCTTTTAATTAAAGCTTTGAGGTTTGTCATTGAAGGGTCAGGGCTAGTGACGTCCTAAACTTGCCACTTACCACGCATTAATTATATTTCCTGTTCGACTCGAGGCTATCATAAAAAGTCATAACAACAAAAAATAACTGGTCATTTGACAGATTCACTATATCCAGCAAAACGCGGTTCCTCTGTTGCTGTTCAAGTCGGTCAACGGTTGGAGGCTGAACGGTCTTGAAATGATCGAAAACAAGCGCAACTTGAATAAGTTGCGTTATTACAGACCGAAGGTGAAATCGTTTTGAGGAACTTTTAAGAACCATTACGGTCCAGGATTTTCTACTTGCCTATTTTCAGTCAAAGGCGTGCGAAAACCGCTTCTAAAAAGACTAGTGTAGATAGATCACTCTAGCAATTTTGGACAGTTCACATTTCTCTAGGCAAGAGGAATTTGTCTAATATTCCTTCGGAGACGGTTTTCTTTGTTTTTGGCTTTCAATTCATAGATTGGCTTATAATTGCATATTGTTAACTGGATGTCTGCACAAGCCCCCACGAAGCTTATTTCCACTGGGAATAACTCGTCAGGCAATCGGCGAAATCTCTTGAAGGTCGGTTGATTCAAGGTCCAAGAAATGATATGGAAAATCAATGCTCTTGAATAGTTAAATCACACGAATTATAACACAAACAGAGAAAAAAGCAGAACAATAAATTTTCGGCAATAATTGTTTTACATAAAAGGCACAACCCGGCTCTAATTAAAAGGCTGCTTATGTATCAATTTCTGTTAGCTGTACAGCGGCTAAGGGGCACAACTGAGATCTACGCACTGGGGGTCGACTGGGACAAAAACCTAGATGCCAGTATCTGAGCTAATATCACCCAGTTCACTGCTTATGCATCTTGCAGGATGCTTTTAATTTCTAGACAGTGTTTCTCTTCAAAATATATCTTCGGTGTTATGAATACCAATAGTTCTTGACCCCTCTCTGCGCAAATTCTCCAATATATACTTGTAATGGTCGAAGGTTCAAGATTTCAGGTAGACGCCTGGCAACGTTCAGAGCCATAATACACGATACACAGGTCACATTGTAAAGTTGGATGTTGTTTTTGGTACTTATTTAGACGTCCATGCCGAACCTTCAAGACTTATACATCCATGCACGATTTTTTCAAAGTCAATGTTCAGACGGTGTAACTAGCAACGTGCAAACTACAGGCTAATTACCTTTGTCAATCTAATCAACTGAAATGAAATCAGTAGCGAAGGCGTATTTGTCTTAGATGGCTGGATAAGGTAAAGAGTGTTTATGTTTGAATAAAACACCTATTAACACTTCTTTATATGAAACGATTGTTATGCACGAAACATGCAATACATATGATAATTCGCTTCCTGATATGGACGTGATCTAGTCGAAATCGATTTGGTTTTAAGCCCTCGACTGAAAGCTCATGCCATCCCATGAGCTAATATCATCCAGAAATCTCTTGACTGTTGCAGAGGCGTATTTCGCTTTCACTTGAAGTTTTTTTCACGAATCGTATTTGTCATTGTACTGATTTAATGAAGTTTATTTTACTCTCGACATCGGCTGACAATTATAAATTAAATTTACCCAGTAGTTACATTTGGTCTTGCTTTCTGCCTGATTGACGAGCCCTCAAACAAAATTTTACGTTGAGTGCATTATACGTGAGACTTCGAAAACGGAGCACGGGTTCTTCTCCGTGGGAATATAAATACCGTTTGCTTTCACCCTTGCTAGTAATTCCATTGATTAAAACGAACAACAATTACATTTATTCACGGTACCTTCGTGTGGGGGCAAACTTCAATTCTTTGCCACATATGTTTTAAAAAATGCACGTAAAATCAATTCAACGTGAAGGTTAAGCTTGATCGATGGAATGTAGTGACTGAAGTTGAAAACCACGAGCTTGATCGCCTTTTACGTTCTGTTTTTTCTCTGTTGAGGAAAACGTATCGACAGCCGAAAAAAGGTTTTGATCCTATACAGCAGTAACAGCCAGGCTAAAATGCATCAATTATGTGCTTAATTAAGCGTAGTATATAATTTGTACAAAAATTATAAGAGCAACGCATTTTGTGTCACTTAGCGGGTCAAGAAGCGGTTAGGCCATATACTTGGGCTCATCGGCAACATTCGAGATCATGATCGTAACTTGAAAACAGGCGTTAGAAATGATCCTACAGAGAGTTAAAACTGTCAAGATGTTTCCGAACCACAGAACTATTTACAGGACAACTCTTTTCTTACAGATAAAACTTACCTCTCAGCTGAACCTTTTAGGTGAACGACGCGACGGATGTTAAAGAAAGCCGACGAAATGAAAAACCTTCTGTGTAGCTGTTGATGTGAAGCGACTGGACTTCATTCCGACTGTGAAATACGACTAGAACTAAAGCGCTTTATTTCGACGATTAACCCCCTATACAGAATGGACTGCGAAAGCAGTTTACAATGTCAACCCCGATATGATGCCCCTGTCAGCAGCCGCGTTGACATGCATTGTGTCAGCCAAGTAAATTGAAAGGGGCTCTAGTTATGGTGACCAATGGGATGCTCTCATATTCACTCTAACCATTTAACGGAATACGCTGGCCTTCCAATATAGCTCCTCGATTTTCACACGTTTAACCAGCAAGCTCATTATTTTAAGGAATTTTAAGTTGACATGAAATGTTATTAATTCCGTGGCGTTCATTCTTCTGATGCCGGACTCAATGCAAGTAAAAACAAAACGACATGTTTTTGCTGTTATATTTTCAGTTTCCACCCTTTTTGGAAGGCTTTGACACTTTCTCTCTTTTCCTACAGAGGCATGAAAGAAATAGGTCTTTTTATCAACTAGCACAAGCCTAGCTGGAGGTGTTGCAGTTATCGTGTGAAGGTCCAACAATTTCGTATCTCTGCGAAATCACTTAAAGAGATATTGTATAAAAATGTAACAAATCTGAGAGTAACTAAGTAACAACCTCAAGGAGTTTAAGGCTCAAAATAGTTTTGCGGTTAAATTAAAACTCGAACTTTGTAAACAAGTGTGGTTTTAATGAGGGATAATCAAGATTTTCACTTGGTTGGAGAAGAAACAAAGCAGATACCAGACAATGAGCGTTTCTGGGGAGTGAGCTGCGCTGAATGGGTTAACTCATTGATGTGAGATTCGTTTTTCCGGCCTTGAAACAAGAGTTATTATGATTAAATTTTGCATGGTTATCCTATAAAGGAATCGTGACATGTCAACTGGTACAACGAACGACAACTTGGCAGCAACATTTTCATTGAGTGCTTTGCTTTTGGACTTTACTCCACTATTTTGACTTATACGCAATGTAGGAATGTACAACTAGGATAGTATAAATGCATCAAACACAAGCACCGTTAGAGGGATTATTTTGAATGCGTTGGTACAAAGTGGGGCCAATTTCAGCGGCGTTCAATATTTGGAATATTGGAAGGAAATTTGAAATTTTTTTACTGCTAAGTGCATAACATAAAGCGTGCGCAGTATTGAGTGCATTCAATTCAAAATTATTAAATTCGGTGAAAACGTGAGGGCTTTGAAAATCTCAAAACAACAACGTGAAGGACGTGAAGGAATGAAACTTGTTACATCTATTCAGACTGAAGGATTGTACCTATGCTACGACTATCAAGTGCAAAATTGTCGGAGAGTAGCATGAAAAGCGGCAAAATCTCAGTTATGCACTCCAGGAAAACACGGGTCATGAAAAGAGCTCTGTTGTCGCCTATAAATCTCTTTGGAATACTGATATGAAGATGACAAAATGACTAAAACGTTAATCAGACACATTTTTTGATCATGTGTGAAAACTTTGAAATAAAATTTGTTTCAAAGTCTCGGCTCGCATTTTCACATTTTTTCTTGAGAAACATTATGCTAACTGTAAGTGGAAACTTGCTTTCCATGAATTTCATTGCCTGAGGCGTGTTTGTCTATTTGGTAATCGTTAGCTCTACGTCGCGTGTTGTCACGTGACACGCGCATTCTCATGAGCATAGCTTCTAAATTTCGTAAGCCAATAGGTATATTTAAACGATGGACGCCTAAAAGACCTAACACTTAAGTTATAGTTTTGTCAAAAACTCCTATATTGTACTGACGCTCAAATAGGGATGTTGTTTCTATTTATGCAAATGCAACATTTGGACTTCAGACTGAAAATAGCCCACAGACGTTTCTATGGAAAATCGCTGAAAACAAATTAGCAACTGATTCATTCCTTAGCGTGCATAATCGAGCTCTAGGTTCTTGAGTGCTCTAAGAATGGAACACAATGGTAGATTGGAGAATACGGCGAGAGTTGCTCGAGTCTGCGCCTCGAGCAACTCTAACTCCAAACCGTTCCAAAGTGCATCATAATTCGATGATGCGCATCTAAAAGCCTTGCCAATTGTACTAACTAAGCGAAGTTTCGCCCGGCAGATGAGCATGCATTATTAAACTATGATGAAAGCTTATGTTTACTGAGCCGTTGATAGCGCAGTTTTGCTAGCTTTGTTGTAATGACAATCTGCGTCGCCATCAGCAATTCACTTGATGTCTTCATCTTGGTGTGTTTCAATAGAAGTATTTCGTGAATGAGCAAAGATAATTAAAGAAGCTCAGTCACGGTACTTTGCAACATGCAAAATTACGTTTAAATAGCACTGCCGAGGAAACTTGAAATAATAATTTACCAAGACAGAAAAACATAATACTAAACCATAAGGAAACAAGTGAATAAAGGGGGTAAGCTTCTAAAGAAACTGTGGTTCGGACAAAGGGATAACGCTCGAAACGTCAGCTTTCGAATCTCTTTACGGTGGCCAATTCACATTATCAACACAGTTGATAAAACCAAATGATCTCACAAAGAAACAAGGCTGGTTAAGGATGGATAAGATTGACTTGGATTACTTGAAAAATGTAGGCTGCATAAACCGTGACGTAGTCATAACTTGGCACCATTGAAACCATAAATACTGCAAAATCGCCGTGATACTGGCAACTTCAGGATTTACAAAGCAAAATCTCTTTTCATTTCTGTTGTATTGGAACTTCTTTTTTATGCCACAAGGAATTTTTTTGTTCTCTAACAACAGACGAGTAACTCGCTTTCAGTTTTTATGAGCAATATACTCGTGTATGCCTCCGGGCCAATTCTCGCCTACAAGACTCTTGAACGCATCGTGTACAATGGGGCCATTAGCCACCTTTGATTCTGAAAGGTCCCTGGAACAGTATAGCAATGAGGCTATTATGCGACATAATATTATTGGAAAGCCCGTGGTAAAATAGAAAAATCATGCAAAAAGATCAGAAAGACCAGCACAATTAAGAGTTAACTTAGAAGCAACGTCAATTAGTCATCAAAACTGTAAGTGATGTTTGCGCCGATTCAGGTGACCGACAGTTAATAAAGAAATGACCTCTTGGCTGACCACTAATGTGATACAGAAATGGAGGTATGCAGTGGTACTGAGTGATGTAAAATAACTGATAAAAATTTATGAACTGACCGAAGAACTTACAAAAACAGAAAACGTCTAAAGAATCAAGTGCCATGCGCAAATAGTTGAAATTAAAGCTAATACTAACTTGCCTGGATGCAAAGCGGATGCTTCCAGTTTATCTCGAGTTATTTTATCTCAATACTGACCCTCGAGCGAGACAGTTTATCAGTTGAATTCTTAAAAATTTAGACATTCTGAAGACTGCTGTCAGTATCTTGCCGAGGCAATAGGACTTTGTATCATCAAAAATAATCATATCGCAGCTGTAAGGACATTGTACCGTTATAATGGCACTGTGTTTTAGAATTGTCCGATAAGTAAGATTTCATTTAGTGTCTTATCTCCGACACACATCTGACAAACCGTGCCAAGCATCAGATAGCTTAGAGCGACTGACGCAACTTAGAGCTCGAAAACTTTACCAAAATATCCTTACTTTAAGTTGAAAGAAATGGGAAAATAGACTGGCAATCAAGGGAAATAAAAAAAACTCCTTTAGTATTACATGTATGTCTGTGGAAGGAGTTGAAAGCGATCGGCAAACGTTTATCCCAATGCCTGTCATGTGAGAAAGGTTCATTTGGGCTAAAATGAAAATTCCACCAAAACAACTGGCATGCTTTCACTTAGATGAATCACAACTGGGCATCAGTGGACTACCATTGTTCGCAACGTAATAATCTTCAACGTTTCTCTTGTGAATTTTATAAAGGCAGACTTAAGATAACAATTTCTACCGTTCACAGATAAAGTAAAGAAAAGAAAGAGACAGATTTCAGATTTCAGGCAATGGAATTTCGATTGATCTATTAGCTTAAGAGGGTGCTCAATACCGAGGCGTGCCAAAAGATTCTACAAAATCTTTCATGTTTATAGTAATGCTGCCTTTTGTTTGTTCTACTGTCTTCCGGAGACCCTCTCATTTTCTAATCTACCAAGATGATTGTCAGACAGCTCCTCTGTACAACAGGAAAGACACGAGAATGGTGATGAAATCCATCACTTGGGATTACCGTTTTAGCACGCAATCGTTCTAAAGCGATTTTGTCTGATCAGCTCAGAAGGACTTTAAAGGGATAAGTCCTTGTATGTTTTCATTACATACGAAGGACACCGACGATAAACTATTGATTACAACCAAGGCAAACATCACGGGAATGTATATTGTAAGTTTGCATTGCCGGGAAAAGCCACAGTGAAAAGAATCTTAATTATGCTACTCATACGGATATTTCTCAGCCCTTCGAAGTTACACAAAGTGGAGAAAAGTGTAAATAAACAGTGCCTTACCTGAAAACTTCGATGAAGAAAATCGTGGCCGTCACAACCAACCTTCTCAGAAGAGCTCAACTCTCTAATGGGGCAGATTAGTGAGAACTCATTACTCTTAGTTATCACACGATCTGTCAGATAAGTGTTTATCGCCAATTTCAGACTTGAGAGTTTGAATTATGAATAAATATTAAACGAACATGTTGAAGGTGTTCAGTTACAAATCTGAACCGCGCCTGGAGGAAAGTCAACTGCAAGCAGAGTTACTCTGTCTTGTTTGGCGAGGAGCACTTTCTGAGAGTTGAATGACCAGAGTGTTCCAGAAAACCACTTTTAGATGACGTCCCTGTCAACGTTTGTGATGTCAATTTGTCATTTATGCCCACTACTCTTCAGAATTTTGAGCTGTGCTTTCTGAGGCTGTCTCCTGAATGTGAGAGACAGCCATCGCGGAAGAGTGAATGCATTAGGGAAGATAGCCATCCAAACGAAAGGTAGAATTACGGAAATTCCACCGTGAAGCCATTGATTAAACAGGAAAAAATATATACACACCCGCTTTGCTACTCTTTTGTAGTCTTCGAAACGACCAATCCATCGACAATTATTATTTCAGCAAACAGTGGGAGTAAAACCAGCCCACCTTATTAAAGAGCTATGAAGACATGTTATTTGCAAAGTTTGTCCATTCGATCAATAGTGACTCAATTAGGTCACAGATGATAGAAGGAAGGCGGACGTGCAGCATGGCACTGTCTCTCCAGCATGACTCCATCATGATTTTCGAATAGGCCTGCCGGCTTATGACTCGTTCCTGGCTTTACTTCATTACTTCGAACAAGACTTTCTATTCATCTGGATTTGTTGATAGCAGCGCTTTCTAACCAGCAGTTTGTTTCAATTACCACAAACTTCCGGGATTAAATCCCAATTTAACTAAACGACAGAGACTGTGGCTAACATCACCACAGGTTATTGAATAAAACAGACTTACATAATTAAAACCAAAGGTCTTTCTGGGCCCAACATGATTGCGATGAATTTCCTGTGATTAGTTCGATCCGGACCACGTTTGGCAGCAGATCCAAGTCACGACAGCCAACGCAACTATCCGCCATTATGATTCAAGACTCGGCCATGTCGGGCGAAAGGCGGTACCGAGTGTGCGATACAGTGGAACGTGTTATCAGTCACACAAAAACTAACTTTTGGAACTTCTTCTGGAGACTCAGGTAGCAAGGTTCCAATCATAGTTCTTTGTGAAAAGTAAGATAAAGGAATTTGTGGTAAGTCTATATCTAAGAGAGCAGGCAATCCGCAAATTAGTTGCACCGGAAAACACGTCGCTCAGTAATACGTAATCATCTCGAGACACGTCTGTCTGACGCCAAGTCTAATTCATTACACTTTAGGGTATAAACAGGTGTGCTAAAGCGCAAATATTTCAGGACGTTGCTTTTACGCTTGACATAAACTTCAACTTCGCATTGTCTTTCTCAGTGAAACATTGATGACATTTCTTCTGGTACTTAAATAGTTTGAACTTTCAACTGACACACCCAAAGTGCGCAAAACTACATTCCTAGCAAAACCTGCGTCTCTCAAACTTTAGACATTCCTAGGTATGATGGTTCATTACTCTAATGGCGGAGACGAGTGTGTGTGTGTTTTTTACATTCAAATACGTCATGTCTAAAGAACTGTGTCTGGCTCTTTACAGCCGTTCAATCCAGCTAACAAGAAAGTTAGTGAACCAACTCGAAGGAAATCTCTGTCAAGTTACCTTTCAACAGAAAAAAGTCGCGGAAACAATTAATAGAAATTTTATTTTCGCGTTTTTATTCAATGTTTCGAAAGCAAATCGCTGAATTGTCACTGCAGATCAAATACTTCAAACGAAATGAAGAGGAAAAACAAAAACAAACAAAACGAATCACTTGTAACAACTGTATGGATACAGAAACCAGTGATTGAACAGTTTGGTAACTATAAAACTATATATTAGAAGAACTAGAAACCGATTAGCAAAGTGACGGAGATTCATGAAGCGTCCTAAAAAAAAGAATTCAGTTGAGAATTGCAAGGTCATTTGTCAGATTGTATTTGGCATATATTGCATCTGCTTTTTGTGCGTAATTTTACATGTATACTGATTTTTCGCGTGCAAGGTGATGAGCTCTGAATACGTGCCCTAGAGCTTCTTGGTGTCTTATGGAAATCAATGGTTTAGTTCCCTCTTACCTACCTGAAAACTGTCAACTCGCTCTCAAGTCCATGGCCATAATTCAAGACACAAGTACCCTTCTGTCGCACTAAGACAGCGCAACGTTTCTTTTTCTATCATGCCCTTGAGACCTATAACTCTCTGAACCTAAACACCAGAAATTCTGCATCACTTAGCGAGTCCAAGAGGAAGTGAGGTGTGAAGTTCGTGCAGTAAGAGTATTTTATCATTTTGTTTAGGTTTATTATTTTCATCATAAGTATGTAATTTTAGATTATTCTTGATAAGTTGTAAAATTATTCTGAAAAACCTAATTTGGAGGAATCGATAAAAGATTGTATTATTGTATTGTGACCCCTAAAGCATTTACAAATGTAGGTAATATGTGGAGCCAGAAGAGTATAGCAGAGTAGAGTAGAGAAGAGTAGAGTAGAGTAGCATAGAGTAGAGTAGAGTAGCGTAGAATAGAGTAGAGTAGAGTAGAGTAGAGTAAAGTAGAATAGAGTAGAGTAGAGTAGAGTAGAGTAGAATAGAGTAGAGTAGAGTAGAGTAGAGTAGGGTAGAGTAGAGTAGAGTAGAGTAGAATAGAGTAGAGTAGAGCAGAGTAGAGTAGAGTAGAGTAGAGTAGAATAGAGTAGAGTAGAGTAGAGTAGAGTAGAGTAGAATAGAGTAGAGTAGAGTAGAGTAGGGTAGAGTAGAGTAGAGTAGAGTAGAGTAGAGTAGAGTAGAGTAGAGTAGAGTAGAGTAGAGTAGAGTAGAGTAGAGTAGAGTAGAGTAGAGTAAAGTAAAGTAAATTTACGTGAGTGCTGAGCTTTGAAGCTTCTTCTGAGGTTCTATATGACTGCTATATCTTATAAGCTCTTATTACGAGAAGGCAGCGTGACCGAGTGGTTTACGGCGCTCGTGTTGTAATCCGGAGGTCCCCAGTTATAGGCCCCCACCCTGCCACTAACGGGGTTTGTTTCTCGGTAGACCCGAGTTCAAATCCTTTGCGCTTTGTAAATAGCCAACATTTGTTTCCTCTGTTTCAGGGGCAGGGCTGTAAACTAGCTAAAGCTTAGTGCTTGTATTGCTGGTTTTCAGTGTCACGCCATTCAAAATAGGCCAAAATAAAAAATCAAAACCGTTTAATAGATTAAGTCCAGAATCTGGAAATAGAAAGAAGGTACATATGCAAAGACTCTCGCCAAGATTCAGATCACAGCAATTTTTCTCATGGAAGATATGTGAAGAAACGTTTTCCCCAAATTTACAGAGATTTGTATGGAAACGCCATGTTGGTGCCCATGTACATGGGCACCAACATGGCGGCCGGAAATCAGCAGAAACATCTGTCACTGAGTTTTGCTACGAAAGAGTGAATTTATCTCTCGAATAACTAAAAAACGTAACAATAGTACTTTATTCTAATACAAGAACTGTTTAAATAGCAGAATTCCCCGAAATAAGACACCTTTTAAACCAACATAACAGCTCTCTCACCCGTCATGTAAATGTCACGTCACGCAGAAGCTTAGAAATTCAAGGGTAGTCTATCACTAAACCAAGAACCCATTCGGAGTGAAAATATGCATGAATATTAGTTTTTAGCTGCTCTCATACAGTATGAAAGTAAAATTCCAGGAGGATCAATATTTCTGAAGTTTAAAATTTAGTGACGTCATGTGAAAACCAGCAATAGCTAAGTGCATGACCACTACAAAAGAAGATTTACTTTTTACTTTAGTTACTTACTTTTAAGCTCTGAAGCTTCTAGGTGCTGTTGGTACTGTGCCCTGCGAGCTTTGCAGGTTCTTAGTGCTATGTGAGTGCTTAGCTTTGCAGTTTCTCGGTGCTATGATAGTACTGAGCTTTGGAACCTTTCGATGCAATGTGAGTCAGTACTTAGAACTAAACCTCCTATGTGCTATGATCGAGACTACTGTTACCTAACGTCCGACTTGAATACTGAGCTCTAAAGCTTATACTTCTTATGCGAGTTCTGAGTCCTGAAGGTTATAGTTCCTATGAAGTAGCTGGTTTCTAACTTAGCTCTGTAGCACTTATCAAGGCGAGGACTTAACACAGCTTTTACTATAAGTCACTCCCCAATCGAACTGTGAAAAATTGTCATTGTGCAAGGGATTAATTAAGAGCACAGTCACGAAGTCACGGAATAAGCTTGTTCGATGATTGGTCTTGACGACGGAAATAAATTAATAGACATGGGCGTAAGTTAAAGCTCACAAGTTGTTTTGTTCTGCTTTCGCCGCTCCTTGCGTTGATAGGTCATTTTTGTTTTCTCGGTATTGGACTGGATCTAGATTGAAATAGAGGCTCAGGAGGTAATTTCATTATAAACGGGATTAATGCCAATTGGATTTAGCAAGACTAGGGAATTTCGAACAAGGCATGTCATGGGTCTTAAATCTGGAAAAATGTATACCACGTTACAGCATGCAATGCCCCTAACCCTAAGTGACACTGCCAGGAGTGTTCCTAACGGACGACATAAACCAGGGTTTCCAAAAAAAATAATGTCACTGAGAACATATTGAGAAGATGCAGGTTTTGAATTTACTTCTGGCGAGATCTCATTACCGATGTCTAACAGACAACTCTACTTACAATACGTAAATTCACTGCTCACAAGGAATAATGCAGATGTGTGTTACATTTAATAACAGAGTTAGGGTTACTAATCTTCAGTAAAATGAAAAGACGTAGGTACAAAAAGATCAGCCCAAAATGGCCCTCTAAGCCTTCCGTTAATAACCAAGAATGGATTTCAATTATTTCCTGTTTATTCACCTCTAACAAGTGAGTTTTGATCAATAGTTCTGACCATTCGGATATAAAACCTTTTAATTGGGCATTTTGGTCAGGAAGCATCCCCCAAAAGTGTGGTTTTACCAGAGTAACTGAAACTATACCAACATATGGTATTTAAACATCTCTATTTTGAGAACCGCCTCCTCAAATTAACGGTTCACGAGGATTAGTGTTAGTTATGAGAATGAACAGGTGTAGGAACAAATAATGAACAGGTGTAGGTACTACAAGAGCGACCCAAACTTTCCACCCTAAGCCTTCCGCTAAAAAACAAGAATTAGTTTTATATTTCCTTTTTATTCGGCGCTAACAATCCTCATTGACGCAAGTTCATTATGATCAATAGCTCTCGTCATTCGAATTTAGAACTTTCAAATTGGGAAGTTTAGGCAAGAAAGCCTCGAAAAGGCGTTGTTTTTCCAGAGTAACTGAAACTATGCTAACAAGAGCCCGCCTGTCAATGTCTAGCAGACACCTTTCCCTACAATATGTCAATTCACGGCTCACGATGATCAATTTCACCTACTGACAACAGCTGCATGCTACTCATTAAAGATTCAAGTTAGGGTTACTAATCTTACCATAATGAGTATGAAAAGGCCCAAAATGTCTTCCTAAAACAAGAATTGGTTTCAAATATTTCCTGTTTATTTGCCATTAACAATCTTCGTTAACGTGCGAATATTTCTGGTCATTCGGAGGTAAAACCTTCAATTGGGCATTTTTGGTATGAAAGCACCCCGAAAAGCTTTGTTTTACATAGGAAAAACTATGATAAATAATGCAATTAAACTTCCTGTAACTTTACTTTATTTCAGTGAACCTCCTTCCGCTGCCCGAAAAATTTCGCAATTTCCGAGACTGGCCGGGGAACTGTAGTTCCCCGCGCCAGCTGCCTATGACAAATTATCGACCTGCTAAAAATTGATGCTGAGAACAAGAAATCTTGCAAGAACAGAAACTGAAGTTGCTCATGAGAGATTCACGTGAAACGAAAGGAAAGCGATTAGGTACTCGAAAAAGAGATTAGGTACTCGAATCCGTAGTTAATTGTTGTACTAGACTCTTAGAGGATGTTGCTGAAGTATACAGAGAATTGTCGTGATGGACAGAGAAGCAATGCAGGACACCGTAGCTCGTGAAATGATGTTTACAAGGAAACGTAAGATTAATGCCTTTCTTGTTCTGTGATAATAGTAAAAAAACAGAGTTACACATTTTAGTACGTGAATACTTAACTAGAAATCTTACACCACTCCATGGATGCTTGTCCGAGGGCACGCGGTAGTAAATTCTTAAAGGAGTGTTTATGATAGTGGGAGGCGAAAGATAAGCGTGAGTGAAACTAAATTATAAATTATCTATGAGGTAAATTCAATTAGAGTTCGCATAGAGACGAAGAAGTTATTGACTTAATTAAATTTTATCTAGAACTATTAAATGGCATTTATCGATCGACTACTTGATATGCCATTTGTCTATGACTACTAATTAACAATTAGATTATGAGCTCGAGATTTCTATGAGGTGATAGTTGATGAGGCCGAAGGCCGAATCAACTATCGCCTCATAGAAATCGAGAGCGAATAATCTAATTGTTTTAGTAGAATTATAACTGAAATTAACGCAAATAACGGTTTCCAATAATTTTCCCACGCATTATTGAACTTTACCTACAAACAAAGTTGCACGTATCGAACTTTCCTTGGCAAATTTGCAGTTGTTTACGCGCGTACCCGCTTTTTCAATATTTTCAAGTTTTTAAAGTCAAGAAACCTTAAAAGTGCTTCTTTTAGTCTTCTGAGGAATTTTATTACCCGTTTACATCTAAATTTCCTCCCAAAACTTCGGAAAAACTATAAAAACATCGCATTTCTTGGACGACCGGCGGCCAACTGTACTCTAATGGCTGATAGTATACGAGTAGCTCAGCCAATCAAATTGCAGCATTTGCATTAGTATACTAGTAGAATTCTACTAATCCCTGTTAGGGTAGGGTAGGGTGAGAATTTGCTGCTTGTTGGGAGAACTTTGTGCCTCGTACGAAGACGCTCTTTGGGTTCATCAGGAACGCTCTATAATTTTGAATATGACCAAAAGTTGTGAACAAAAAAATGATAATTTTGTACCATTTTGGAAAAATTCCTTCATCATTTTAAACGCTTTTCCCCTTTCATTTGATTTAAGTCAATTACATTAAGGCGGGGTTCTACCTGAAGGCCGTATTTTGGCTGGGTATTATGATTTTGACGCAAATATCTCGTTCACGTTTCAAGCAGTCAAGAATCTCTCCGCTCATCTCACATACTTATGTTTTGGGCTGTTTTGTACATTTTTAGTTGATTTTTTTTGGTATATTTGGAGATAGATAGTTTTTCTCAAAGGCTTAGTTAAATTTCTGGAAATAGGAAATTTTGAAGATTTGGTGTTGTTTTAAAATGACAATTTGAAGTTAAAAATTGGTAGATTCACACCAAACAGTTGTCCATCAACCTGAGGTGCCATTTCGGGGGTGAAATTTACATAGCCCGAATATATAAAGAGAGTTTCCGGACCTGAAGAGGTAGATAGGTAAAACTTCATTAGCCCGGGTGGGGCCCATCCAGCATCATGGCTGGTATCCAGAGGGGCCTGGTACTAGAGTGAGCTTGATCCTTGTTGCCCCTGCATGACACTGGTCATTTTCTCGCTTTT
This sequence comes from Micromussa lordhowensis, assembly GCA_964020085.1. Classification (NCBI taxonomy): domain Eukaryota; kingdom Metazoa; phylum Cnidaria; class Anthozoa; order Scleractinia; family Lobophylliidae; genus Micromussa; species Micromussa lordhowensis. Next base: position 5,358,951 of record OZ026600.1, on the reverse strand, counting down.
CTTTAGTTGTTTTCTTCATACCCTTACACATACTTATAGGGAAGTTAATTTGTCCACTTGACTAGAAAAAATAATACATTTTCAGCCGTGCGTTTGCTCCGGGCAGAAAGCGATTAATGAAGCCACACTTGTTTTATTATTAACTTTACTATTAGCTTTTTAATTGTTGCGCCATCGCCAAAAACAGCCCAAAGCTTTGTTGGCTTTGTGTATTATCCCTCTACCAAGGCGATTGCCTTAAACCCCCTTTAATATAAAATTACTAATATAGTCTCCGATTTTGTTTTTGCTTACTCGGAGCAAACACACAGTAGAAAACACGGCACGACAAGTAGAAATCATCTTTCCATAGGTACATTGAACGTTTTAAAAAGATGAAAAGTATATGTTTATATGAAAAATCAGTTTACGAGGAAGAAATAATTAATCGCTTTCTGTAAGGATTATTTTTGTACAAAACAGAACAAATGTCACCAAAAGTGACCAATGTGAAGACAATTTAAGTTATGAATTTAAAGTAACTAGCTGAAAAGGGCGTGAGAAGTTGTTTTCAGGGAATATCGACGCAATCGTCAATTTAGAATGGAAGGAGTAAGATCCCATTAAAGATCCATTGAACGCCTGCTTGGTGTCCATAGGTAAAGAATTTGGGTGCTTCAGGTAGTCCTGTTGGATCTGTCTGTTGTTAGCCGTGCCAATTCCGACAGCAATTCTGGCCATTTACGCAGAAAAATCATGTCTTGTTCAAAACTATCGCTGTGAAAGGTTCTTTAAAATCCTATATGTTAGCTTTAACATAGTCTTAAATCTAGGTTTCTATCCATCTTTTCAGCAACTGAACTATGTCTGGAAAGCTAGTATTAAATTACCTTCTGAGATTGTGGTACTTGGCTCTTCAGTATAGTGTCTTCGAACCAGTGTTAGTGTTCTCTGCAAGAGATTTGACAAGAAAAGAAAAAAAACTTGAGCAATACTTTATCACATATCTTGTGTCTAACAAGGCGAACAGGGCTTTGGAAAGCAAACATCGTGATGCAAGAAAACGTCGTGTTTCTACTGTCATGTGGTTAGGGTAAATACTTATAAAAAACCGCATCACTTGGCAGGCAACCGTGCTAATGAAGTATTAAATTAAAATTGCTGGCTGAGTTGATAATACCTACTGAGCTAATATACTCTTCCTCTGTTCACTGCTGTGCGTCAACAGTTATCGCTGTCTTTGAATATACTTTACAACTAACTTGCATGCCTGGAGAATAATTCCATTAGTCTGTCGGAATCCGTCTGTGAGGGCCTCTGTGCTCGCGTTAGTTTTCAACTGTTGTAACTTGTTGCTAAGCAACACTATTTCGTCTTTCAAAAAGACTCAGCTAATCGATTAAACATTTCTACTCCATGCTGCATCTTGTCTGGATGAACTGGATGAATGGTTCAAAGTAAGTTTTAAGGGGCACACGAAAATAACATAGATGTTCGAGGAAAAAGAGGACAGGTCAAAATGTTTAGTTTAGCCGGCCTGGACCTTTTGGCGACAAGGCGACCAGACAAGTGAAATAGAGTGCTTACGCTAATGTGCTTTACAGGCTGGTATTGTTGTCCTACGTCCATTGTCAGAAATGCTAGACATTCCTCTTGCTATTAACTAGCAATCCGATGCTATTCATTATGAAAGGAAAGAATAACAAGGCTGTTTTACACCTCTCAAACAGCCTACAGGTTTACGCGTTGCCAATAAAACTTCCAGTCGCCTTTTAATGCTTAGTATTAAAAGAATATAAAATTATAATCCATCCGATCGACAGGCACCGTCTGTGAACGAAAAGATAACTCGATCCTTGACGTACCTCGCTTAAAAGCCTCTTAGTTTGCCCGCAGCCATTCAACTGACTACCGCGATAAGACGTTGGTGGCCGAAAAAAAAAGGCCTCCTACATTTCTCACATGCTATTTCTATTCGTGATGTACTTAAGATGTAGCCCCCAGTTTTGTGGGATGAGTCGCTTGACCTCACCTGGAAAGGCTTTTTTGAGAGTTTTTGAGAGTTTCAGTAAACAGTAAAACGCCAGCTGAACACTGTGACAGTTAAACGCTTTCATCTACATTGTAGGCTTGAGTTGGACGCCGTACACCAAATATCTTATCTTTAAACTGTATGTTGTTCTAACATTTCATCCGACATTCACTCCGACATGAATAACAGCAAGCAGTCATTTGGCACGTTCTCCAACACGAAGTTTGATTAAAAACGGTGGGTCCTTTAGCTTGGGCTTTTTAAAAATGTGTTGCTGCTATTCTTTTTTTCAAAAGAAACTAATGAAACAATTGAACTGCACTGAGTTGAATAAAATATAAACAGTGCGATCGGCTGCTAAAACGTGACCAATAATTCTTTCAACGTGAGCTTTAGATATTAAAAGAAAAAACCCTCTCGAGTAATCCTCTAATCAAATGCCGGAATTGAGCTCCCGTACCTGCCCATTATTTGTTATGTAGGATCTCAACAGGCGTATAGACGTCTCCTGTTTCCTCCCACTCAGCCGAAAACGTGACGCGGGAAGGAAGTTATAGACATCTGCATACAAATTGAAAGCAATCTATTGCCGGATAGTTTGCACAACCAGTTTGCTTATACTACTACATATTGGGCAGCTCGCCGACTCTGCTTACAAGGGCCTGCAGGGGGCAGCCAAACTGTTGGTCATGAGAAGTAGTTACGTAAGTCTAAGGTTGACTGAGTATTGAATTGTTATTTTCGTATATTCTATTGCCTCTCTTCAGTCATGTATTATAATTTCAGGTGATTTCCCTAATGCCGTTCAATCTCCTACCAAAGACGGAGTCTTGCGAAGAACAGAACAGAAAAAGAAAAAAATAGGAAAGAGATGTGTTAAGGCAAACTCTTCATAGCTATTTTTATATGAACGCCTGTAATATATATTACTCCAGACAATACTCAGTCAACTGTAATCTTACATAACTAGCGTTCTTGATATTCGTTTGCGCTGCCTGTGGTGTATGAAAAACAAGGAACACTTTCCCCCTTAGCCTGTTCCAGAGAGGAAAATTAGGGGACAAATGCGTCGCAAACCTCTCTACTAGTTTTCTTTTATCGTTTTACACGCTGCTTCCCGCTAACCGAAGAGCTCAGTTAACTGGTGCATTCTGTGACTAAATCAACAAATTGTTCAAGAAAGATTCAAAGTCTGTTTGTTATGAAAAGATTAAAAAACATATATTTTCGAAAAATTTACGTCAGGCGCATGGGCGGAGATTTTTACTAAAAGGAGGTTTCAAAGCGCATCATGATGTATTGGTCAGGAATTTAGCAATGGCTGGATCAGACTCCTAGTGTATAACTGAAGACATCAATCCATATGACATTCACAGAGATAGATATTTACATTTATAGTCTCATCGCTTTTATTGAGTCCAGCTGAGCATTATTTATCACGGTGTAATAAAACGCTTATTGCATTCAGTTTCAACCATTATTGCATTTTTTTTGACGTCTCGACTTTCAATATAAAGGTCGACCTTCGTTCTTCGTCAAACGCTGAAGCCTCGACCAAAATAAATTGGCATATTAGGTTAGGGTGAACGCAATAAGTACCAATTATATAATGTTCGTGTATTGAAAACCAGAAAAAAGGTGCGAAATTAGCCTTCAAATTAAAATTTTGTTCAAATTCGTCTTTGAAGGAAACAGGGTCAAGGAATATTGAAGGTTATACTTTAAAACTAGCTCAATTGGGAACGCGTAATTGAAAGACGATACATGTAGGATTCGCGCCAATATTGAGTGAGAACTGAATATATGACTAAAACGGAGATTAATTATTTTTGTTCTTCTTTCTCTTTGCCTTCTTAAACACATTTTACTATTGCAGGTTTGTTTAGCGTGTTTATAAGCAACGTTTTGCGACGATTTTTCCACTACTGAGCCAAAGTTGGTATTGGCCATCGAATGCCGGGCCTGATGGCCCTATTACGTTTAAGCTTTCTCTTGCCAATTGCGAAACAAAATTAACTTTCTGGTACTGTTACTCGACACTTGTTTTGTTTCCCAAAGCTATTGCCACATATTCAATTTTATCTATTTAAGCTAGCTTAAGTCTCAACAACTGAACAACGAGAGAAAACTGAATATTGAATACCTTCTAAAAATTCTGGAACCAACTGAGTTTCTCTCCAATGTTCTTGGCTCGTGATCTGCTCTGTCTGAAGGACACAATTACACAGAAAGTTCAATGACAACTGTTTTTGCCACCGATGTGTGATGTGTGGCTGCAGTGTTAAGTTACTCAGTAGCCGAAGGAATGGAATTCAGTGTACTTAGTAGTAAAGCACTTTGAAAGTCTTAAAAGGACGTGCTTGAGAGAATAAAAATTATAGACTCAAAGGAATGTAGGACTTTGGCAGTCAGTTATCAGTTTATTGGCAGAGAACGATCCCGCTAAAACAAATTCGTAGTCAGAAAGTCTAAGGACGCAGTAAAAGGTGAATATCCCATGCCCTCGGATCGCCAGAAAGTCGATAAATGGCTTAGTGTTTAGTTTTTTTGAAGGTTTTCAAGGCTGAGAAACAAAAATTACCTCTCTTGGCACCATGCAGGGATGCTTGCACAGTATTTCTGACAGTGTAGAAGTATACATTCTCGTGAACTGAATATTAACTGTTGTTAGCTCAGTCAAGACCATCATTTGGTGGGCATAACTCGTAGAGTTTCCTCTACCAGCTAAATTTTAATCTATAAATTCAATTTGGAAACACTTAGAATGACATAATACATAATTTTGAAAGCTTCCCGTGGAAAATAAATCTTAGGTCACGACCAGCACTTAAAATATCTACTGTCGGAAACTTAAGCATACTAAAAACCACACACAGACATCGAAAACGCTGCGGATAAGACAATACCGAGGGTTTTTGTATTGTTTAAAAATCTCTGATCTTATTATTAATGTTTTGAATTTCCACATGTAAACGCAATTTAACATCTGACTAGATTTTGTAAAAATATACTCCAGGGTACCAATAAATTGAAAATGTAAGATTTATATTCCTTTTACTTATCTAGATCTACGAGCACAGGGAGTTAAGAACTAATAAGTTTCGTGGCAGGCCACAACCGAAACTTGAGAGGTGCTTGAGGCGCACGCTGAGAGAAAATCTACCTTCACGAGTGTGTCCCAGCTTCCTAAGTGTACCAGTCCATAGCTCGATAAAAAACAGACCGTTCACTGCCTCTAGTATTTTTCAACGCAGGCGAAAGAAAAAGCGAGCGAAACGAGCGTGAAGCACGCGAGGGTGGTGGCGGAGAGGCGAGCGATGCCAGCTAAACGAAGAAGACAGATTGTAAAAAGTGGTTTTGTTAGGCTCCTCCCCCTGCTATCGCCTTGTCGTTTACACCTCCGCCTCTTGACTAATTAAATAAATAGGACCAATTAAATTTGGGCGGTGAATTGCTCGTTTTTAATTCAGTTGCAAAACAACAACACATACGTTCGGGTCTCAGACGACCGTTACTCCAAAACAAACCTGCAAAAAGGGGGGAGAAAACCGAAATCAAGCGGTTCTTTTGACCTTTGCTATTCGCTTGAGGAATTTTGGTAAGACGTCTCATAATACATAAAAGGAAAATTTATTTGTTGAACCTAAACGCAAAGGTGTTTCAATAAGCGTGACACAATTGTGTAGCGGAGAATCTTTGTTCTTTAACATGTTTTGGAATTTTGCATCCAAACTCTCTTCCGCTGTACCGAAAACAAGCTTGCATTTCGCTTCTCCAATCGGGAGAAGCACGTCGTCTTTTGTTGAGAAAACAATGAAAGGAATCCCAAGCGCTTCCATCTCTATTATTTATTTTTCATGATGCTTTTGGGTGGCGAAACAATGAGAACAACAACATTCGCAGCCATTTGCATTTGTTTTTCATCGCGTAGGGTTGATATTTCAGACTTTCCCAAGGTCGGTCGGCAAAATTGTAACAACGTCCTTGGACCGAGAAAGATGAACAACAACCTCTTTCTGTTGACCTTTAAACGAATAAACATGTGGAAATTTCTAAACAGAATTCTAACAACCGCTCCATTACGTATCACTGCATGTATCAAAGACGACAACTGCTGCAAACTGAAAACGCGCCTGGACGCAAGGTGATGACACTTTTGTCGCTCCTTAAACAATGGGAATTTTCCGTTCCTGGAGAAACGGGAATTCACTTTTTTCCAAAGATGTCTACCAGGCTCGATGTCTACAGCCCCTTTATTTTTTTCGGTCCCCACCCCCTACCCTGTCGAGTCTCCGTTTCTGCGCGGGCTTCCAGTTCTATCGGCCCATTCAAAGATCGAGTAAAAATACGAGAAATAGAGGGCTGTGAACAATCTACGATAAAAAAAATGTTCAGCTAACACACGAACCAAATCTTGTACATAAATATATAGATACTAGGAATGGTGACAGCTAAACTATATTTTCTGCTAGATCGAAAATCGGGTTGCTCCGCTTTCGACGTCCACCAAACTGAACGAAATCAATTTACGATAAAAATCATTGATAAATAGCATTCTTTCTTCATAAAATTCGGCAAGCGAGACAGGATGAATTCTCTCATCGTCCGCCGAGTGGCATTTTCAAGTGTTTTGCTTCATAGTGCTGATTCCGTGTCTCAGAAACTCGTATTGTGTGATATGGTAGCCAAGTTTTCGTACCATTTAGTTACAAGAAACTTAACTGAAGGGCATCAAGAAGGTTCAAGTGGATGAGGAATGCTGACTCCATATTACAGTTACACCAAGATGTTGACTTACGTCGAAAGGTTTTTTGTTATTGTCAAAGACAACTAAATCTTACCACACTATATTGAAATTCATGAATGAAAAGAGGGTTGTTTTCTGATTCTTTTTGAATGCATACGGAAGCTGAATTGATGTAAGCGAAAGTGAATTTTGCGTCAGCAAGCACCTAGCTTTTAAGCAGTGCCTCAAATCACAATCTTTTCGTAATTTTTGCAACGGGAACAACTGTCTTCAAGCTTCAAAATAATGACTAAGGAAGAAAGGCATCACAGAGATTCCAGTAGGTTAAAAAACTACATCTGGGTAAGGTTAAGCTAAATACTGCGAAGCTCCAAATTCACCACGAAACATTCTTTTTTCAGTTATCGTAAACCGGTCAGAATTTTAAGTTCAGGGACATCGATCTCCTGGAACGATATTTTTGTGTCAAAAGATTGCACAGGGTGTGTTTTTGTGACCCTTCCATCACTAGATAGCGATGCTTAGAGTCACTTCTTGCCCAAAACGATGCTAAAACTCTTTACTCTTTGGAGTAAGGGTTTTGATTACTAGCAAAACTACCTAAGTCCATGACGAAACTAAAGCTGTTAGTGTTGGTTGATTTCATCCTGGTTCCAAAAATAGTTTTATAAAAAACCCCAAGGAGCGATATGGATATGGGTATGGAGGTTCTGAATTTACTTTAATTTTGGCAGAAACAGAAAGTGACTTTCATCAAGACTGAAAATTTCTTACTTTGCAGTACAGTTTTTTCGGAAATTAATCCGAGACTAGGAAGTAACCCCAAACAAAGTGGTCTGTTTGATAAGGCACTTGCAAATCCTGTGTATTATCCGACTTGAACTGGATGAAAGCAGCCCTGGGTAAATCTGAAACGGGGACTATGTCTGAAACAGAATATTGAAAACTCACATACGTTGGTCGGCAGTTTGACTTTGAGAACCAAGTGGTGGCCCTCGCTCTCACTCCGCAGGCCGAAATCCTCACTCACTGCTCTGACTCTTGTCGAAGCTATCTTTCTATTGTCCGGTGCCATCTCGGCTATGCAACCCAAGGATGGTCACCACAGTCCATTGGCTTACTAAAGCCAGTTGAAAACGTGCAGCGGCATGCAACAAAACTAATTTTGAAGCTTCCTTTCTGTGGCGATGTAAACTATAAGACCCGCCTCCAACTAACAAATCTATTACCTGTTTCATACAGGCACGAAGTGAGGGATCCACAGATCCACAGTTTTCAGCTAGGCTGTAGTGGTCTCCCTGCCTAATAAACATTTTATGTATATAAGTATTTTAGTTAGGCGAAGTTGAATCAATATTTTAAAATTACCTTTTTCTGGAGATTGTGAGAGTACGTGAGTTTGTTTATGTCCTCTGTTCTCAAGCGAGGATTGTCTTTAGTGAAGCTGAAAGAAAAACAGCAGCATTAACACGACAGAGTTGTACCCTTGGGCAGAATAGACGGTTACTTGAGAAATGCCACCATGTTGTTATTCCAAGTTCTTAATCCACATCTCTTGGCTAGCAGACAAATAGAAAGTTAGTCGGTTAAGTAACGTTCTCGCTTCTTAAACAAGGGAGTTTGGAAGCTTCTAGTTATTTGCTCAAAGGTATATGACACCCAAGAACACACGAATTTGAAAGATCTGACAGAACAGCTTTGACTATCAGTGCCACTGTCGCTGACTATGAAGGTAAAGAGAGAGAAAAACTTCAAAGGAAGGTTAGCGATGTAGAAATGTTTACAGCAGTAAGATGCAGTTAAACGGTTTTTGCGACTACGTGTGTCGGATGCGTTTTGATCACTTGATATTTTATGAGTAGGGAGTATAAAGAGGAAGGAGTTAAACTACTTTTAGCTTTTCATCAGATCCGCCCCTTCTTTGAACCACAATGTCAGTCAGTTCTTGGCCTTTTATGAAGGGGCGTTTTGCTAGATTTTCAATATATTCACCTTAAAAATATAAGTAGACAGAGCCAAGTGGAAAACAAGATAGAAAAATACTGTTAAATATGACATTTAAATAAAACTGCAAATCCTATTTTAGTGTTGCGTGTCGCATTGGGCATAATATTTTCAGAATTATCAATTAAGTGTTTACCCTTATAAACAATAATTAGAAGTTTGTTATTCAATAAAAAAAAAAACATTACTTACAACTTACCAAAGATTCATACAGGCCTCGTATCATCAATATCTACTCTATTTTCTCGGACTACTGAAACAATAAAACAGCACGGTCCATTTTTCTAACCTATTAAATGTCAAATGCGTTTACGATTTTTAACGGAATCTGCAAATGCAAAAAGTAAAGGTTTAGCTGTGTTCTGGCTGAACTTTAATACTAAATAAATATTGACAAAGAATTAAGACAGGGCGTTACCCAATACCTAAGAACGTCCTTTAGTTAATCCATCAGAGAAGCTTTTCATATCTGGCTATGTCGTAAGATCCAAGAATTGTGAGCAATAGTCATGGATTTTTGAAAAAGAAAGAAAATGACTAAAACAAGAATTCTAAACTCTTGCCCTGGAACTGAACTAAGGTTGGTAGATTTTTCATAGCATTTCTTTAAGTATTACCACTAAGCCTGCGTGTTAGCTGGGTGTAAGAATCTGTGCAATGTTAAATCCTTGCAGATGGTGCAAGACCACTGCATGTGGCAAACGAGATTAATTTAACTGAGCAAGGTCACCGCTTGCACGCATTCCATGTTTTCAGCTAATTAAAAGAGACATTTTTTTTTTAATTTTAACTTTTTTTTCAAGTTTAGTCTGTCCATAACCGTTTATTGTTTAGTTTCTAGAGAAAATTGGAGGTCTGTTGCCAGACAATTTCAAGTCAAAGGTCATTATCTTTACTTCATACACTCATTAAGTAAGTTGCTGAAAACAACTAGAGCTTATGGTTTAGGATTTTGGAATTAAGAATGAAAATTCGAGCACATAGATCAGTGCCCCTTTATTTTACTCTTCACTCGCACGGTGCCAGCAAATCATGAGTTAAAACGATGGCACGCTTCAATACGGGGGGTAATCTCCGATTGACTATAAGTAACATTCCATTTAGTATAAGTAGTAATGCAGTGGACTGAACCTCCATGCAAGGGAAACGAAAATTGGTTTAAGAAATCGAGAGTTCGAGACTGATCCGGGGTAAAATTACAATGAAACGAATCCAAGGGAACCACTCTTGCTTCGAATTATCGAAAGCCTCAGGCACAAATCGAGTTTTCGAGAAATCGGAATTCCACTTGACTCTATGGTCGCTTCATGTTTCATTGAGATAACTTGAGAAATACTGTTAAACTCAGCAACATTAAACATGAATACAGAATTGCTTTTTTTTCTTTGCTCTGGGGTTGTTCTTATATTACTAGCATTGCGGAATTAATTTTTTGTTAACAGAGCTGTGCATATGAAGCCGTTCAAACTTGAGCTCAATTGCAATCAGCTGCTATTTAAGAGCGAAAATTTGATTAAGAGTGTGGTCTTATCATTCACCGCCATAAAGTTGATTGTTGATTACATTAAAATGAAATATCTTCCCGGGCGGTGGACACCTGAGATTTCGCTCCCTTCAATGCAGTCTACATGAATATTATGTGTCACAGAGTGATCAATATCACTCGACATGCATGGGCAGTCGCCGCGTGATGAAAATGCATTGGAATCACGATCGAGAAACGAAAATGCACTTAAAGAAATAGGAGAGTTCGAGAAGTTGGAGTTTACTGTTCAGCATATCCCAGGGAAACGACGTTTGTTCAAGCTATCGGCAGCAGCTAGATGTATGGAGGGTTTGAGAAAAGTAGTCTACTGTTCTTCGTTTTCTTCAGGGTGTACGACTACCTTATCTTGAGATCGTTACTCTGTGATTAACAAATGCTTAACAAAGGTGTGTCATGATTTGTTGACAAACGAGAACAGGCTAGTAAGTTGCAAGTTAGTCAGTGTGGGAGTTAAGAAGGAGATGGACGTTTACTGCAAATCTCACAAGAAGAACGAAGGTGAGCGCGTTGATAATCACTTTTGTCTTACCGATTAGTAATGTTAATAGGACTGAGTGGAGTCCAATTCGGTCTGTAATCATACGAGTGATAACAAAATCAGTTTATAAGTATGATTACAGACCGAATTGGACTCCACTCAGTCCTATTACTAATTAATCAGAAAAACCACAATTTCTGAGAATAGAAGAATAGCCAAGTTACGAAAGCAGAAAGGGAAAATTTGCATTAAAATACTGACAAAGGAGGCGTAAATTGTTTCATGTCGCTCTAAAATTGAGATTGGTTGATTTAAACTACAACTTTGAAAGTGATTGGCTGATTTAAACTACAACTTTGAGTGTGATTGGCTTATTGAACTGTCCGATAACAAACTGTCCGATAACAAACTTTATTTTTTTTCTCCATCTTCTCAGCGGTCCGGAATCCTGAATCCTTCAATCTTATTGGCTAATTGCGCGCGCTCCAGCGGTCCGTATTTTCCCATCCGGACCCCGAGTTACGGACCGCTCCGAAATTTCTAACTGAAGAATCGTTTCAAGCTTTTTGTAACAACGTAAAACTGTTGTAAACAACGTAAAATGTAAACTTTTTGGACAGAGTCAAACAATTATGGATTCCGATAACAAAAACATTTTTGATTTTTCGTGAATGCGCGCGCGTACGCCAGATTTGAGCTGAATTTCATTAATAAAAAATTCAACACAAAAGTTGCTTTTAAAGCAGTCCCGAAGAAAAAAATAAACACGTTATTTGCCGTCCTTGGTCAGTCCGTATTGGGAAAAACTGTGCCCTTGGTCTTGAGTACGGCGCTCGGCCTGCGGGCTCGGGCCGTACTCAAGACCTCGGGCACAGTTTTTCCCAATACGGACCTCCCGCACGGCAAATAACACATGTATGGGTTATTGACCAAGTGTGAGGTCAAGATGGCTGGATATTGGCCGAGTTCCTTTTTTTGCGTGTTTATGGACCGAGACGGAGTCGAGGTCCATAAACACGCAACAAGGCCTTGCGGGACAAGGCGGGTAGTCCCGAGCGGGCAAGATGGCTCCATCTTGCCCGCTCGGGTAGCCAATCACAGCGCAGGATTTGATTCATCTTGCCCGCTCGCGGAGCCAGCCATATAATAAATGCTCGTTAATAACTTGGCAAGTGAATTAGTGGAAAATAGGAGTTTTTAAACCAATCATAATCGAGGAAATTGTAATTTTTATGAGATAAAAGTACCACTTGTAAAAAACTAACAGATAAAACTTGATGTGTTTATAAACTTAAACATTTTTCCGTCTTCGTAGGTGAATTAACAAGTTCGATGGATGGATTAACATGAAAACAGAACTGCACGTTTTGTGAGCTTTTTGTAGCAATTAACCACATCCCTTAAATCATGGTTTAGCAAGTAAAAATATTTGGCCTAGTATAGTTCCAACCGATAGGTTTTTCAGAATTCAAGATTTAGGGAATTGCTATAAGCTTTAATTTAAGCTGATGATAAGTATTGACCTTCCCGAAAAAAATTGAGGCTATAAAACGATTCCAGGTCTATCGAAACTCAAATAAAGATTCCTGACCTTTAACGACTACAAAGCTTGGTCGGTATTGATTTTTTTGAAAGGCTGTAAATTTTGGCTTAAAACAAATGCTTACCGGCCACACTCGAGCAGAGAAAGTCGTTAAAACCTAAGCTTATAAGCTTAAGTACAAATATTTACAAAAATTAAACTGACTTACTTGCGTTTGGTTTCAGACTCGAGTCGTTAGAGAGGGCCCCACTTCACTCGTGAAACAATTGTTTTTCTTTCTTTTTGAGCTGTTTTGACTCCATTTTTGTTGAAATAAAGCTTCTTAATAAACTACTTTTTGGCACAAAGTTTCCCCGAAGCAATGTCTGGTTTGAAGGTTTTGCTCAGTTTTGTTGCTGTGGGCGGCTGGCGATTAGTTTGGCGGGAAGAACGACGCGGCTTCCAGTAAATTTGGGCGAGGATGTAGTTTTGGCGCGAAATAAAAAAAGGTATAGTCACTAACTAAGTCTACTAAGGGGTTCAAAATTTACGGTTGTAATGATTGTCAAATGCGAATGGAAATGAAATTGCCAAAAATCGTTCAGAATTCCGTTAGAACACGAAAAACAAATAAAATTAATTTTACCATATGGGTTGGATAAAAATGCCTCCAAAACGTCTTTAAATAGGGGAAATCTCATACTAACCTGTATTAAGTAAAATAGACCTTATCACGATTTTGCGGAAGCTATCTTGACGAAGAGGAGTTAGTAGGCAACACGAATCATCAGTGTTTTGTGATTTAAGCGCTTATAACTCAAAAACGATCTCGGTGACCCCCATTTTTATTACGGAATTGTAATCAGCATTATAAGTGATGTAACTTTGTAGGTTTAAAAAAAAAATCTGCGAAGGGGGTTCAGAGCCACCTTAAAATTTCGAAAATGAATAGTTTTTTGATACCGTGACTTTGGCATCAACTGATGGCCCATCAAAATGTAAGTCTTGGAAAGTACTGGAAACTGTTTCCAGTCTACTAGACAAAGGATTGTACAAAATTCATGATAAATTTTTCTATAATGTTTTTCCGCGAACCTGTAAGTCGCGTACCTTGTTTTTTTTTTTAAATTTACAAACCAATGTTTTTTCCCGCTTTATATAACGAGTGTAATATTATTAGAGGAACCAAACCTTCACTAACACCGTACAAATTTGTTTGTAATCGCACCTTCAATTTTTTGTAATATCCAGAGGTTTACTGTTGAATTGACCGAATCCAAAACATCCGTTGTATCACTGCTATGACGTGGTTGTCTTGTTGAAGAAAATAAACTTTAGTTTTGATTGTTTGAATATTATTCTTGTACCCTAGCTTACAAAGTTCAACATACTGGTCCGCAACATGCATTTTCTTCACTGAGGAAATTGAGAACGCAGGAAATTAACCGGCACAGAGGGAATATAATTGCCTGTTGATACAACAGATTGTCAAACTCCTGATTAAGGGCACTGTTAAAGATCCACAACAGATCATCATATGTGGCCAGTTAACGGAGGAATTGGAGCACACGGGTTGAGTGTAAACGTATTTTTTACATGATCAAAGAAGTTTGCGTTATCAGCAAAAGTTACCTGAATCAAAAAATGCGCTGGAGTCTGGTTGGCTGACTGATTAGTTCTCCAGTTGAAATTATTAGTGATAGGAAAAACCTTTTGCCAGCTTTCTGATGGATCAAGACTAATTCAACGCGCTCCGAAACAAATGAGTTCTCTTTTTTAGGTTACGTGCACATCAAAGGTGGGGAAGTCAATATTTAAACCCAAGCGTACTTTTCTTACGTTAACTCACATAAGTGCGGAAGGGCCAGTGGCGGATTTCGGTTCAGTCGAGTGTCGCTGAAGAATAGCGTGATTAGTGCCTAATTGATTGACACTTGATCACTTATCTTGTTATTTCCTGCGCAGATAAGAGGCACTCCAAACTACATGCACGGGAGAACGCATCGTCCATTTCTTGATACATATAGGAGCTGTTACGTAATCACTGACAGTGATCCCTCATGGTGCCTCATCTAATACAACAGTTAACAAAGACGGGCTTAATCCTCAACCCCAATTTTAAAACTCCATCAGTTATATGTCCTCCATTCTGGTGATTAGAAGAACATTTCGGTTCTCATTAAGCTCCTCCTTCACGTCAGGCAGCCGGATATGTCTCCCGCCAAAACAACAGCCGATTATATTCCAAATTAAAATTTTATGTCACTTCTACGAATTTATTCAGTTGTTATAAAGTCATGTGTTCAGTCCATCTGAGTGCTATTTTGGCCCTGACGCCGTAGGACGACTAGATCTGTGGTTGGTTAGCTGCTGTTGCTCTTTCAGTACAATGCTATATTTTAATTTTCAGGTCCTGTCGAACCGTAAATGAATAAGACTGAAATGCTTCTGGTTTTTGATTACGTAATTATGTGACGTCACTGAGAATATTTAGTGGTAGCATGCCTGGAAAACGAAGTGTGAGCAATTCTCATCATTAAAAGACTTTTACTCACTGGACATCCTAGCAAAGTTGTTTTAGGACCGTTTAGAGATGATTGTTTAATAAACCGCTACGTACTCATTTAAAACCCGCCAGAATACCCCAGATCACAAAGAAGTCAATTTAAAAACATGTATGCGAATGGGAAAAACACCCTTGAACTGCGGAACGTAACAACCTAAGCAATATGCAGGTGAGGTGGCCATTTTAGCCCCCACCCCGAGTCAAAGCTAGTGATCCAGACCGTATTGACGAAAACTTTACACGTAAAAGCACTTGTCGGTTTCCGAGTGGTGCCTTTACAGCAATAAGAGTTCCCATTGAGTCGGCTACTCAAACTCATCATTCTGTTGCAGAACTGGATAATGATTTTGATATGTAGATAATTGGAAAAAAATACCTGATTGATAACAGCACTGCTACCATGTAAATGGCAAGGAATCAGAAACAGAAGGCTAGGAGTTCGAGTACTTAGCACGATTCGTAAGCCGTCGCTCAATATATCAAGGAAGTTCTGGTATTTTAGGTTAACCATTTGGCAAACCGACAATTGCTTCTTTGAAGAAAATGACACAAATTCGAGTTAAGACGTTTCGGATACCATAAAAAAATGCAAATCCTGTGTCAGGTGATCGCGGGAATTTCAGCTATAAATGAAGAAGTGACTAAGACAACTACAGTACGGTTTTTTGGGGATGGAAAAAACTGAATAATATGGTGTTATGCATTAACATTTCTGCTTCCAAATGTCGGGTCCAACTATGAATTTAAGTCAGATGATTTTAATTTTTTACAATTGTTTGTGAGCACATTTATCAAAGCTGTGCGACTTTCAAAACTTTCAACTCTCTTATTCCGCGTGAGTTGAACCCTCGTTCAAATATTTTTGTATTACATCATCTAGTGTTGATCCGTTAGGCATGATTGTTCTAGATTAGACCAGAAGACCTGGTCATCTCGTCTTTATTCTTTCCCGTTAATAGACAGTAACTAAACCTTGTTTTTCCTACTATAAAAAGCGAGAAAATTGGAGACTTTTTTCTCGCGTTGTGTGGAGAGACTAGTCTGTTGGAGGCGTTGGAGATTGAGTGGTGCAACTATGGGATAAGGTAGTAGCGCTCTTAAGGCATAAAGCTAGCAGAAGTATTAAATTTACAACAAAAATTACAGAAGAATTCATGAAAACGTTCATAAATCAGTTCTACTCGCTCCTGTTTTTCAGTATTGGCGTCAATCAGTAACCCATTCTTTCTGCGGCTACCAAATATTACAATGAAAAGAAACTAACTTAAGTCTACTTAAGTGACGTAACTAATTACGTGTCGGAAGTGTTTTACAGAGATTGTAAATTGTGGTGCAAGTTTTTCAGTGTTTGGCGTGTTTGTTGCAGCAAGTTGTCACTTACATTCCTCAGATAAGCCCTCTTTCGCCCACGCGAAACTTGTGGCGGTTGGTTTTACTGTAAGCCACCTCTTCAAGCCCCGCTGCCATATAAGACTACCAGCACACTTATACGTGTGACTTTAGCCATTACGAGATTTGTTGACGCTTACTTCAGTAGCGTAGTCAGTTTAAAAACATCGTTAAATTAACGTGCTAACTAAACATCCAAGGTTTGGGGCTTTTTAGTCAACGAAGGTGACAAAATTGTCATGTCTCACCCGTCCTTCTGATCCCAGACCTGTCTCCAATCGGCTGCGTATGTCTTAGGGTTCAGTGAAGACAATAAGCGAATTCTACGCCCCTTAAAATACTGCATACATTGAAAGAATTACTGAAAACAATGTCAACACTACGGAATTTGCAGTAGCTACTGCCATTCTATGACACAGCATTTCTGGCATTTTTCATTTTCCATGCCGCACTGGACCTGATCGAAGCAATACTGAGCGAGCAGCAAAGATGCCAACTTTAAGGAGTTTATTTTGGTGGTCAGTGATGTTCAAAAACGTGCCGCAATGTTTGGCCTGTCACGCTTGAATTTTCAGCCATTGCACTATTTCCTCATTTCTCGGTTTAGAAATAACTTGAGGATTGATAAGGCAGTATATGAGACTTTGAGACACTTGAACCAGTTAAGGTCCTCAGTTAAGTGTCGACGCCTCGACAGGTATTTCAGTAAAAAAAAAATATCACTCCTTTTCTGTCGGAAGACCTCTATAACTGGAGTTTTTAAAACACACAGTGAAGCGCGTGGAACTTGCCTTTCGTGTGTTTGATTCAAATGGATTTACGTCACAACATTTCTTATATAGTAGAACTCGGTTAATACCGACATCAAAGGAACACGCTTAAGAGGTCTCTGTAAAAAAAACACACCCACTCAATTTCACATCAAAAATAACTTTGCCTGAAACTCTGGCAACTGAAACTGACATCTAGAATAAAAACAGATTTCCGACATGACTTTCTAGTCGCGTTAGGAGCGATCCAGAAATGTAAGGAGTGGACCATTTATCAACAACTACGACTAGCTTTATTTGCATGACCATAAATAGATACAGTGTTTACAAAAGCCTTAAGGAGGTGAAGGAGAGGGGATGGGTGTGGGGTGATTTGGTACAGGTACGAATGAAACACTTTCATGCACTAAAAATTTCTTTTGCCGCGACGTGGGTATGCATAATAATTTTTCTTCGTATCTGAACATGCTTTTTTCGACTCACTGAACGTGTACGTTTTTTTCAGCGAGTTCGTGAGCACTGATGAATTTTTCTTGGTACAAGTATGAATGTGCAGGTATTTTTTCCAAAATCACCCACCCTCTCCCTCAAAGGTCAAATGGCCCGCCCCTAAATGGGGTAAGACTCATACCTATTATGTTGCGAATCAAATATTTAACAGCGTCACGGAAAATGCCAATTTCATGCTTTTGGAGAGAGCGCGACGGACCTAGGGTGGCGATTTATCAAAAGACAACGAGGGCACAGCTCTTGGAAATATTTAATGGCTCCTAACGCGACTGGAAAATCACTTCGAATCAAACCAAATCTGTTTTTATCCTAACCTTGGTAAAGCCTTTCAGTTGCCAGAATTTCTGGCGCAATTAGTTTTGAAGCGAAATTGAGTGCGTGGTTTTTACAGAGACAGCTGCTTAAGTGTTCGTATTATCCCGGCGTACGTATTAAGCGGGCTGCGGTCAGAATGGACGTCAAGGACACATGTTTTATATATTGATACAAAGACTTCTAAAGCATACAGAATTTATAAAGCATGCGGAACGATTTTTAACGTCTGAAGAAGGGTAACAGTCGTTATAATTGTCAAATGTCTGATACCAAGGTTTACAAGGGTCGATACACCAGAAAGACCATGTTATCACACATGTTGCGCCACTAACGTGTAGAAAGTTTTCATATTCTGACGGTACGATTTGCACGTAATCACGACATATACCGTGCACGAGATGACCAACGTCCGTAGAACGACGTTATCTTTGTATAAAGAGCACGTCAACAGAAAACTGCCCGTTGTTGGCACTAACCCGTGTCCGCATAAGCGGGCTAAAATGTAGGAGAGAACTACATAAGTTTTCGTCGGGACAAACAGAACTGTCCGGAAACTGGGGTTCCATTGTAATGTGTACACCAAGCTGGAAAGAATTTGTCCTCCAGGCGAAAAAAAATATCTAAAATGTAACACCCGGCTCAACAAAGACAAACGTTGGGATATACTCTCATTAAACATAGCTTTTTAGCTTATAAGAGTGCACAGAATCCAGCTGTACTGTATCATAATTGTATTATAATCCGGTACAGGTTTTTTGAAATATTTAACTCTAATCACTATGTGACGTGGTATTGTTCATAATAAAGCAGTGAAAGAGAAGATGAAGAGTAAGACTGTTAATCCCTCTTAAGTTATTTTTGGACATGGTACCCAGTTCTTCCGCGGATAATGTTGCCACGCGCGTCGCGTGAAACCAGGAGTGAGTAAAACGTCAATATCGAGCCAGCTTGCTCGATAAACAATATAATTCACGGCCGATATTTAGCTCTTATTAACCGAGCAGGAGGTCTGTATGGGAGAGTCTTGACGGTGGTCGTGAGTACAGTCCTACTTGGAACTTTTCTTGGAACTATGGCTATTAATCGTCTGCAGAGATCTGGGGACGAGCTTCCTGATTTCTGCACGGTTGCTAGGGAACTGTACTGAAAGTATAACACAGATGCCGCCAAAATGGCGGACTGTAGGGATGAGTTGACTTTTCTACCGGTCGTTAAAGCTAACGCGTCCAAAGAAGGAAAGAAGAATAAAAGAGTAGCATTCAGAAATATTCACAAGCCGTTGATACTGCCAAGCTTGGAACTTAGCACTGTTGATGTGCAATTAGTGACCAGTTTGTTCTCTCACAAACAAATCAGCAAGAAGGTGTGCGAATGGTTCACTGGCTGGAGATCTTGGCAACAACGGATTTTATTATGCGGTGTATCTGACAAATGTACCAAGGGCCAGCTACAGGCCTTAGTGACGACGCTTGAACCAGTGTTTCACAGGGATTTTGCGGCCAGACTGAAAGGAATGTACCCAACAAGTCTTTTGCAATCTCGACTAGTTCGAACTGCACCAGTAGTCAATGGGGCGGCAGTCCAAGCTAGCCAAGGTTTTAGCGCGGAACAGCTAATGATCGCTCTTCAAACATCGCAGGAAATGGATCAGATTAATTCTTCAAATATGGGAACAGAAAAAGGAAATGTCAAAGACGGGGATTCTGACAGTTTTCAGTCTGAATCAGGGGGGTTTCAGATGAATTTTTGTGATAGAAACAATGCAGACAGGGAGATTGTCGGCCAGACGGGGTCACCGGTCTTCCCCGAAGGGGGTTCACCAATGATGGCATCGGCCCCCTTTGCATCGGCCCATACTGTACAACCAGCTTTAGACATGGAGGAAAACCACCGGCATGAACATGCTCCACCGTTTTTACGGAGAGTGAGCACGCCACATTTTTTCCCAAACTTTAATCATCAACAGCTTGGCAGAATGAAAAGCACCCTGAGGACTGGTGATACTGATAGGCTATATGGGCATGCACCAGTTACATTTAAACATGATAAGTGGTGGGAAGGTCACAAAGGTGCCCGGCTTGTGAAGCCCCGCAAGAGTAAACTGTCAAATCATTTTAAATCACAAATCTCTCAGATTCATCAGGTATAATCTACATGTACATTATAACATACATTGTAGCTCGCATGCTTTTGCTATCCAATTTCTATTGAGCCACCATGTGTAGATCTCTATATGCGCATGTTGTTGATGAATAGACCAAAGATGTGCAGGAAACTGCTCAATCCTTTGACCAAAGCGTTCCAGGGACCACAAGGCTGGAACATGCTAGTACAATGGTGAAGTGCACTGAGTTTGCAATACCATAGGAATACTGCTGACTGGAAGTACCAGTTACTCTTTGTTGTTAACTTTGTTAAACAGCATTTAACAGCATTTTATAGACATGCACAAAAAGCTAAATATTTTCATCATTATATTTTTGTTTTGTTGTTATTTGATCAGTGGCTGGATGATTGGCAGGCACATGAAAGAGTGGAACTTCTTGCAGAAGTGGTGAAGTGTTGCGATGATGAATGTCTCAATTTCTTTGCTCAGTGTTTGGCTCAAAGGTAAAATAGAAAAACTAATCACTTCACCAATCAGATGTCTCCCTGGAGACTTGGTCAAGGGGAGGGCGGGCGGGGGGGTGGGGGGGGGTTTGTTTACTCCATAATAATGGCCTACATGTATACAAGGAGGCTCCACCCGAAAGGGGTACCTTTTTAAGGCTTCAGGTATATACATGTAAAAGGGTAGGAATTTCACAAGTTGAGTATATGAAAGGGTCGGGTAATCTGTCATCTATTTATTTAAAAGGGCCTTTAAGTAAAATATTTTGAACAGACGCACTTTATGGCTGTATCATTTAGTTTACAAGCACTGCATGAAAATAACATGAAGATTTCCTTTTTTGGCGACTTATTCTTCATAGAGCCAGTTATGAAAGCATGTGAAAATGTTTTCAATTAAAGGTATATGAAAGGGGTACCTTTTCTGTCAAAATGGTGTATACAAGGGTAAGGGGTTGGACCTCCCCATATAAAACTTTCATACCCCTCTTCCCTTTTGTGAAAGACACATCACAGACTTGATAAAACTTACTGTGACAGCAATGAAGTTAGCTTTAAATAGATGTATTCAGACACTTCGCAGATCTCTGTAATGTTATTTTATTGGGATGTTTTTTTTTTTTGGGGGGGGGGGGCGGAAATCTAGATATGCCACGAGTAGTGGAAGAACATGAAAACATCCCTGTTAAAATGTGCAGCAGCTGGCAGTTAATGTTGGGGTTCACTTAAATCTTGACTGTGTGACAAATCCATCTCTGACTGTCACTGCTTAATCCTTCTTTTATCCTGCCTGCTACTACTAAATATTTTGACAGGGCTGATTAGAGAGAATACAGAGTTATTAAAGTTAAGGTCATGCACTGTTTGTTTACGTATGTTATTTTTTCCAGTTATGTATTGACTGATTTTTATAATGGTACTTATTTACTTCTTTAAAGTATTTGCGGATAATCGGAAAATACTGTTGAGTCTGTAATTTTTTGGAACTGAGGTTAAGAGGATTTCCAAGTTGTGCCCTGTCCAGTTACATGAAATTGAAACAACTAATGGATTTTTGCCTGTTAACAGTTATATCTGGAATTGTCTATTATTTTCTAGGCTCAGAGATCGAACAGATTTAAACTGTGTTCCAGACCATGTTCTGCTCAACATATTTTCGTATCTCAATGTTCAAAGTCTGTGCCGAAGTTCTCGGGTAAGTTTCATTGTGAGGGGTTGGAGATAAATAAGTACTTGTGTTTTATCACATTTCCAGAATAAAAGAAACCAAAGAAAATACTAGTTGCAGTATACTCTGTCAGCAGACTTTGAGTGTTTTTGATGAACTTTGAGATGTTTGGAAAATGTAAAAAAAAAAATTTTTTGGTAAGACTAATTCATTGGTTTTCCACTATTCTTTCTGATTATATAATTGCAATCATTAGGTTTGTCACCGGTGGAGATTTTTGACAAATGATGTTAGACTTTGGAAGGATAAGATTGCTGTGCTGGGTAAGCCAGTCAACTGCTTTATTTTGTAGCTCACCTAAAGATCCATTTTTAGGTTATTTTTAGTCCTGAAGTAGAACCGTTATTAGAGAAATGATGTTACTTGCAAATGTACTTTATTACAGCCTATTGCACTTGCAGCCTGCCGATACACTAGTGCATACCCTGGGGTGGTATGACATCATTAATTGCATGCAGAAAATGTTTGGGTCATCTTAGAAAATACTCAGGGTCAAAATCTCTTGCATTTAAAGTGCTACTGTGACCAAAAATGCACCTTTCCTTTTCTCCTCAGATGTTGAAAGTACTTACCCTAAGTAACAAATTTGCCAAATCTTAAGGCAAAATTCCAACGAGAAGTATTATAATTTACCTTGTATATTCGCGATCGAAACGCCCCCATTATTCGAACTACAAAACTCCGCGCGAAGAAGAAGAAACTGGGTCGAGAACGGAAGTGACGTCAACGACTCAACAAAATCTAAACAAACGTGGCTAATTTAGTATGCCGAGAGAGAGTTGTTGTTCTGGTTCCGCAGGAAAGAAGGAATAAAATTCGAAAGAATTGTTCCCCAGCTTTCTTTTGCGTGTTTCTTGTAAAGGCATGCCTTCGCGACATTGTGTTGTGCAAAGATGCAGTAATGCTTCTGATATATCGGCCGGAATTTCCGTCCATAAGTCGCCGATCGACAAGACTCTTCGCGCGAAATGGAAAGCTTTCGTTGGCACACATCATGCACATTTCAAACCAGATGGTCGCTTCGCTGTTTGTTCTGACCATTTTACACCAGATTCCTTTGAATGGTCACAGACCATGTGGATGGCGCTGTTAGAAGGCCAAAGAAAGGTTCCTTTCCATAATTCCAACCATTTGGAAAAAAACCTGGGAAAACAGTGATCGAGGAACCTCTTTTGAAGCGAGGTCGTCACATGGTGAGTAGCACTGAACTGATTTGGTTTTTACTCTCTGAACTCTCTGTACAATACGTGGGATAAATAAAGGTTGCAAATTTGAATAATCCTTTTGAGGTATAAGAACTGTGATTACTAGTAATTGTTAACTTTACAACGCAAAGATAAGTTGAATGTTCTGAGCATGCACGTGGAAGTTGTGATAAAATGTTAATCAGTATTTCGAAGTCAGTGTGAAACTTTTGAAATCAGTGTCCAGGACAATTCTCGGTCCTTTGCTTTTGCTAGGTTGTGTTCCTTTGGAATATTTTGGAAATGGAGCGAGGTAAACAAGGAGTTGACGGGCTTATGTCTGTGACCTTTAGAGTTTAGCTTTAACAAGTATGTCTTTCACCTTTCCTGTAAGAAGTGAATGGTGGTTCTCTGTATATTTCTCTCAGCAATGGTTGATTCTCTATTAAATGCCACTTTCCCAAAAGAAATGCCCAATTAAATGCGACTTGGGCACTGATGGATTGTACTGCGTGACAAAACGCATTAATCCGCACAGTGTAAAATGAGGTTGACTAGCCTACATGACTCCTACGGTTCGTGACATTTGTACACTTACGGCTCTCTGTTCGGTCTCTCAACCTTTTTGTTGCTTCACTCGTGTTTATGAAGGGCACTTCATGTTGTGTTATAAAGAGAAATTTTTAGTGGAGTTGAGCCGTTAGACTATGCTATAGCAAATTTTAGAGGTCATAGGTCTGCATGGTTTCCGCTGTTATCGGCATGTCGCTTTGCCGAGTTTAACACCTCTGTAATTTGCCATGTGTTTATGCATTGTTTAGACTCATTTCTAATGCAAGATATGTCTCCAAGAATTTGCTTTCGAGGGACAAAATATGAAAACGGCGTCGGTACTCCTGAAGTTCCTCTTCTTCACGGGCAGATCTTTCTTCGTACGCTGCAACCTCTTCTTCGGTCACAAACTGTCATCGTAACGATATCCTTCGCCATTATCGTCTGATGGATCTTCGGGGAAGGAGAAGTTTAACTCCGAATCGTCGTCGGAAGAAATAGAAGGATAATTCGAGCGTGAAGACATGCCGAATACTGCGTGTTTCTCTCTGTTGTTTTGTTGATGTTCGCATCGCAAAGTGAGTCGATGATGTCACAACTAAAACCACTGTAGCGATTTTCGCAGGCTTTCCAGTGTGTTGTTCGAGCAATGGCGGACGGATTATTTACGTTTTCGCAGCGCTGTTTTCAAGGAATAACATTGTCAAATTTGAGAAACCTACGCTTACATGTATTCTTATAGTTTAGGGTCTAAATGTGAAGTTAACACCAGAAAAGTGGGAAATAAAATGCAAAAATTTCGTCGCAGTAGCACTTTAATTTGGACCAGAGTTGTGGCAGGTATTAAAATAGATTGCATTGTATTTAGGAACCAATGAGGGAATTGTTGACTTGACACAAAAAATTGAAGTCCTTGGTCAAGGTCAGGCTGTCGATTGGAAACAAGCTTACAGAGAAGTACATACTCACTACAAGCAACTGGCCATGGTGAGACTTGAAGGACAGCGAGAAAAAGGTGAGTTGTAAACTACAAAGTAAAATTCCCTTATCATAGCATGTAATTAAATTAATTGTTTAGTCCAAAGCTTGAATTCCTCTCCACATTATTTTGCATTGCTTGTTTTATTATTTTCCATTTATAAATATATCTACAAAATATCAATGCATATATATGGCAAGCCAATAAGGCTCATGTGAAGGACTACCTTAAAGATACCTAAGACTTAGCAAAAGAACAAAAATGCTGTCATTGACACACAAAATGATCATAATTCCACAATTGTGCTAAAGCAAAGGAAGACAAGAAAACGAAAAAGCACTTTGTTAGCAGTACAGAACATATGTGATACATCAGAGTTTTACTGTGAGTGGTTTGTTTGATTTACATGTAATTAACACTGTTTGCACTATAATTATTTTTACAGATATTTTGCAAAAGAAGTTAGCAGCTGCAAGACAGGAAGAGAAGAAGCAGTCAAGAGTAACTGGTAAATTTCATTTGAAGTACTTTTGTTGTCAAAAGTTTTTAACATGTCGAGCCAGTGGATGATAATGATAATAATAATAATAATAATAATAATAATAATAATAATAGATATTTCTTTCGTACCTATCCAGATCTGTTCTAAGCACTTTATAAAAGCAAAAGAACTAAAAAGACAGTTTTACAAGATAAAATATGGAGTACAATGATAAAAATAGAATAAATTAAAAGTTATTTTTAGCTAAAATAATGATTTTTAAAAAGATACGTCTTAAGTTTACGTTTAAGACTTGGATTATTGCATGAATGTATATCATTGGGTAGTTTGTTCCAAAGCTCTGGAGCTGAGACAGGAAATGCTCTGGATCCATCGGTCTTCAGGTTAACTAAAGTTAACGGAGTTAAGATGAAGTGTGGATGATGAGCTTAGTGTTCTAGACGATGAGTATCGAGTTATCAGTTCTTGAATGTAGGTAGGAGACTGCAGGTGAAGTGCCTTGTAGGTGAGAAGTAGGATTGAGGGGGAAGGGTGGCATAGGACAAGTGTACATTCAAGCCTAGCCTGGTGGCACACGAGGCCGACATTTATCTCCATTTCCTGTAGCTCTAAGTTATGCCACTAGGGGTATTTCTACTCCCTCTTGGTTTACATGCCAGTCCATCACAATGGCACACCCGGCATTGAATTTGACGGTACCAAATTATACACCTTGGTGGAGAGAGGCACTGTAAAGTGTCTTGCATAACACAACACAATGTCTCTGGTCAGGGCCTGAACCTGTCCTGTGCAATCTGGAGTCCAGAGAGCTTAACATAAGGCTGCTGCACTTCCCCAGGGGGTGGGCATCAAGGAGAAAAGATAGGGAAGTCCAAGTTAAGATATGATTATATCCCTGACCTCATGTGGTAAATAAAGAGGGGGGTGAATAGGGGTATGTAAATCTGCCAATCTGTGCCATTTTTTCTCCAAATCCATTGATCCTCCAATATTTGCGTTCAATCCGGAACCGCATTGTTTGAAACATTTCTGTGGCGTATTTTCACTCCAATAGTATGAAAGATGTTTATTTTTAGTTTCCCTTCTTCATTCGCCAATTCATTCAATTTATTGCAAAAGCCGTAATCCATGTGCTTTTTTTAAACCAAATCCGTTGATCACCAAACCTATTCACCCTCCTCAATTAAATAATTTGGCCGCTAAAAAGAAAATAGAACAGTTTGTATGCTTATCCTATGCTGAACCCCTGGCCCTTGCAGAACAGTTTTCTTATGTTACATAAGTCATAACATTCTATACATTCCCCTGGGTCTCAAGAGGTCCTGAAAAGAAATACCCCCTCTCCTCTCTGAGGGAATGGGGGCTAGTTCTCACCAGTTTTCTGATGGTTGCCATGACTGCTTTATACATCAGAATTGCTGCCCAAGCCTAGAGATGTAAAGAGTGTAGTATCTGCTGTTGGTAAGAGATTTATTTGCTTGATATTAGTTACCAAAAAAAACAAAAACAAAACAAACCAATAAACCAGGGCCAGGTTGTTCAAAAGCTGGTTAACGCTAAACCAGGATTAAAAGGCAACCGAAGTGTCAATTTTTCTTGTTTAGAAAGGTTTGTAGTTTGAGATTGCTCAAGCTTAAAACTGAAGGACAAAACATATTAGCAGAAAACCTCACTGAAAAAATACAAAACTGAAATCAAAATTCTCTCGCTAATTATTAATTATTTCAGTACAAAGAAGAGGATGCCAGTCCAGGCATTAGGAGTATTTAGCAATTTCCTCTGGATGGGATCATGCTAACTGCTAAGTTTATGTAATGTAACAAATTATCTGTGTTTTACAACTGAAGTTTGAAAAAAGCGCTACTATCCTTTGAAAAACGTGTTGCTGTTCCCCCTCCCCACCCGATACAGTGTTGAAAATCAGGTGAAATTGCAGGTTCTAGTTTTCAACATTGTATGTGGGGTGTGGGGAGAGGCCAGGTAGGTGAATTTGTATTTGCATCTGGTGTGTGTGCAAAAGCTCCAAAAGTGCAAATTTTTCCCAAGACTTTTGTCCTTGATTGTAGTGCAGATCATTTGCTGATTTTTTTTTCAAGTTTTGCAAGCACCTTTTGGGGACCCATTTATGCCCCTGGGTGGGGAGAGACAAACACACAATACTTTATCAAAGAACTCAACACAATGATCTCACTCAGGCACACTCTCAGATCAACAATAGACTGACAATGAAAGCTCTCTGTATGCACTGCAGACTTATGAAGTTAGGTCTTTGTATGCATTGCAGCCCTATGCATTTTAGGTGATAAAGGCCGCTGCATAGGGAGAATTTCTCCCTATGCAGCGTGCCTGCAGGGAATCATGGTAGTTGCATAATTCATCATCTTGAACTAGATGTTTGTTTTGATGACTACAACAACCATCATTCCCTGCAGGTGTGAATTATCACTGCTAAAATTTGCACTCTTTTCCCTCCCTTGGATTTAGTTGAAATAGAGATAACTCATTCCATGGAAAACATTGGTCCTGCACCATCTGCACCGACGGCAGATCAAAGGGACCATGCTGACGAGTTTGTAGCCTCAGACTTTGATGGAAAGGATTTGACCGGCGGCAACTTGAAGATGCTGACCCGCAGTCTCAAGGCCCTGGCTCAAGACAAAGATAAACCTCAAGATGTAGACCAAGCTTTGGATGTGAGGCCTGCTTTAGTACAGGCATCCAATCTTTTGGTAAGAGTCGTTTAACTCTGCACAGAAGACAGAGTCACCCATTCTAATTAATCTTTTTAAGTATCTTCAAAGATTTTTGTTAGGATCTATGAGGATCTTCATTTAATCCTAATCCTTTGTAGTCCTCGGGTGGACTAGCAGGTATGGTTTTAATGTTCCTTTCTAGTGCTTCCCCTTTCTAGTGCTTCTTCGTGTTATTTGGTAATATATAAGTTATTGCTTGTATGTTTTCTTATGGCTTGTACTTTGTGCAGTGAAAATAGATATAATGATTATTAAGGTTTTTGCAAGATTGGTGGTATTATTCTTCGGTAAATTATGCTCCAAAGATCCACCAGGATCTTGCACTGATTCTTAAAGAGTAGTGCAAATAAGTGCTAAGTTGGAGAATAGACCCATTTTAGTCAATTCCCAAACTGGAGGACAAAACAATAAGATTGTTTTGCATTTGAAAGGTTTGTTTCTCTCAGAGGAGAAAACAACCATTGTTTGTCCTCCAGATTGGGATTATTACTGATTGGGTCTATAGTGTATACCAGATTAGTACAGGTGCATGTATGACTGTGAAATTTCACTTTAAAATTCGAGTGACTGAGAATTTTCAAATATTATGAATAGTGTTAATCATTAATTGCTCTAGCTTTCATAAGATTACTCATATAGCAGTGTTATTTTGCTCTCATTTTGCCTAATTCTATCCAGCATGTGCCCGCGGTGTCGGCTCAAAGTGCTGGGGATATGATAGTCCTGAGCAAGCCACAAATCTACACTCTAGCACGATGCTGGCTGGAGGTTTCAGCTCGTAGTGCTGTTTAGAGTTAGGCTTTGCCCTTTTGCCGACTTGTCCGAACCAGCATGGGTTTCACCGCTGGGGAGATAAGTTAGGCTTTGGTCATGCAGTGGAAGTTTGCCTGTCACACCGATCGTGGAGCGGTGATCTATTGTGTGGTTTCTGTGTTCGTCTGCTACAATGTTTGAGCATAACTCTCTAGGAACTGCAACATTAATCATTAATTTCGTGAGCTTTCATAAGATTACTCATATATTATACAACTGAGAAAATTATGAATGTGCCTGCATTAATTAGCACCGCAGTGCAAATTAAGAATTAATGATAAATTTTCCTTTCCAGCCAATCACAGTGAAGTAATTTTCTCAGTTGTATTGTAAGGGGCTATTAGGGCTACAGATCTTCTCAGATCTCACGATTTAATTCCTCTATTCTGCAGTTTAGTAATAAAATACAATATTTATGTTTTTACACACTGTTTGTTCTGATTATTTTGCAGGATGATGATGAAAAACCAAGAAAACACAAGTTCCGTTATCTATCACTTGCTGTCCAAGGTGTTTTTGCTGTTAAAAGAGTACGGAGGATACAGGTACAGCCCTGTATATACTTGAGGATGCAACGAGATACCACTGCTAATCGATTTTTTTTTTTCCAAGCTTGAAGGCAAATTAAAAAGAGTTTTGTTATGCCTCGTAACTGAAATTCCATTTATAATTGGGTGGGAAAATATCACTAATGTCTTGCCTTGAAAGATTTAACTTCCCTCCCCTCCCCTAGTATGGATTTTAGCCTCACAGGTGATCACAACGTGCCCAAAATGATCTAGGAAATTTATTCAACTGGGTCGCTGAGAGAGTGAAGTCTCTGTCACGCAATTCTTCGCGTCCTCTAGCGTTGCGTGACAGAGAGATGGCTAGAACTGGAGCGTAGCCATTAGGCCACCATGTCTGATATTTAAGCTCTTATAACGCTGTTTTATTACATTAATTATTTTCAGGGACACATGGATGCAGTTCTTTGCCTACAGTTTGACAAGAGAAGAATTATTACAGGGTCTGCTGACCGCACAGTACGGTAGGCTCAACACGGTTCTTCACCAAGAGTTTCTATAAACGGACGTACATGTATGTTCCGTAATAATTTCATGGAGGGCTAATTTGAACATCTTGAATTAACGAAGTGGTGCCATAATTTTCTGAACAAAATTCTGAATTGCAGTTAAAAACTAACATGTAACAGCAGCTTACTTTCTTAGGTATATTCGATCTTTCACAGCATTTCTAGTGATATTCAAATGATGAAAAAGTTCGCTGGCTAAAATTTGCTGGCCAGCGAACGTTTTTATCTTTTGAATATGTCTTGTCCTGGCTACCTTTCAATTTTTAATTTCTATTTATCTTATCACCTTCCAGAGGTAAATTTAACAAATTGACGTCAGTTTTTCGTGTGTCTGTCCTGTTATTGATCGTGATTTCGTCATTATATTGTCAAAGTAGTCTTCGGATCCTCGGTTTATTCTTTTTTTGTTCCTCATCTTGTTTTCCTCGTTCTTAGCACAAAGAGCATTGTGGTTGCTACTTGTTGATTTTCTTTATTACCTTCCCATTGTCGTTTATCAGTTCCTGGACCAATTTCGATAGATTAATATTTAAATTCAGCCTAGCACAATAGACCTCAGCACGAGGCTCTGGAGAATAAACCCCCACAAACTCTGTAGCTATTCCCCAGAGCCTCGTACTGAGGTCTATTGTTTAAGGCTTAAAATATATCGAAATTGGTCTATTATACTCTTCAACTGACGTTACTTAAAGTCGAGTTCATTTAAACACGTTGATAAACACAAGTGTTACTTTCCTATAATTAGGAAGATAGGTATTCTCCTTTCAACAGTATCTCATTTGTTTGTTTTTTTTCGTTATAATCTGCCGGCATGGGGCAATGACTTTAGTATCAATTTTTTTCTAAGATAAATGCACATATGGTAAACCATTTTTTTTCTTCAGCTGTCACTGTCAGTTTGGCAAAACGTTAACTTGTTTTTGCTTTTTCGTAGACTGTGGGATGTAAGAAGTGGCCGAAGTATTCACAAGCTCAAAGGACACAAGGTAATTATGTAGACCACCTCTTCGTGCATTGAAATTTCATCCTGATGACGTAGGCCTTTGAAATTTCGCACGCAAGTAACAACCAATCAGAGATGTCACACGGATCCCTGTAGATCTACGTCATCACTATGGAATGTTTCCTTCCCAGATCTCCTGGCCTTGGTGTTTTTTTCGTTTCATAACTCAATCAGGAGCTTGTTCACAGGTTAACAGCAGTTGAACGCCGAGAGAAATATCCCGATAGAACGTCAGTATGCTCTGTCTGATGGTTTCCTATGTTCTTATCACTAATCTGCCTGATAATGAGTAAATATTGTAAGGAGAAATACAATACAATCGAAATCGACGGCCTTTCATTTTTTGTGCCAACTGAAGGAGTGCCTGGTTATTCTTTTCAGGGCGGAGTGCGGTGTTTGCAGTTTGACGACGAAAAAATAATCAGCGGCTCCTGGGACATGACTATCATGGTGTGTATCATTTAGATTTTATATTCACTAAAATCTTAGTGGTGTATGAAAATTGAAGATTTCCTTCCAATATAAGGAAGGGAAAAATCATTGAAAATAAATAAAAAATAACTAAGGGTGTTTATATTTAGTCTTTGTCAACTCTGATATCTTTACTTTCATTGAATTTGAACCCGGTCAAATTGAATTAAAAATCGGCGGACAAGCAGACAGTGTCTCGTCTTGCACTCTGCGAAGCCTCTATTTTAACAGGAATCTGGTTTTCATTTTAGGTTTGGCATATCGTGAAGTTTCACAGACTTAAAGTACTTTATGGTCACAAGGGATGTGTTTCTTGTTTGCAATTCAAAGACGACATTTTGTAAGTAAAGGTTCTTATGTGTTAAGCCTGTGTAAACAGATTTTACGTTCTTCCCGTAGCCAGTTTGAGTTTCTTTATATCAGTTGCGGTGGCCTCAGGAGTGCTGGCTGGTGCGCTGGACTTTGGATCGAGCTGTCTGTGTTTGAGCCCTTGCCCGGCTCATTGCGTTGTGTTCTTGAGCAAGTTCACTCTCAAACAACTTCGCTCCATCTAGGAGTTTATACATCGCTGTTTCTTCATGCTGTGACAATTATCCTGGATTACCTTCCAGCCTGATGAGCCGCTAACCTAGAACGCAGACGTTACTTTCTTAATTATACTTTCTTAATTATTCTGGAGCTCCGAGCAAAAGTCTCGTGTATCTCGTGTTGTTGTTGCGCTGCACTAGTATTACATTTAGAAGTAGAAGAGAGTTAATTAAGAGGAACTGAGGTGTTCGTATGTAAATGTATGATGTACGTGTCTGTTTGTTTATGAATTATGTTTTTACAAAAAATTTGTATGTAACTTCAAATCAATAAAAAGTAATAAAATGCGAAAAAAAAGTGTTGGCAGTGTTGTTCAGTTACCTACATGTAGCTACTCCACTGACCAAGCTCAGTTCTGCTGTGAAAATCGACTTTAATCTTCCATGTCTTCTGCTTGTTTTTAGAGTCACTGGGTCACATGACCGCACCGTTCGTATCTGGAGTACAGCCACGTGGGAGTGTGAAGGCATTCTTGAAGGCCATGAAGGTTGGTAATTGAAAAAAGAATCTATGTCAATGTGGGGTTTGACACCAAACCTTTTTTCTTTCTGTTTATATTTTTCACGACCTCTACTTGTTACCATGTAACCAAACAGTATTCGCTCCGACGAAGGGCTAACGCTCGAAACGTCAGCTTTCGAATCTCTTTACGGTGGCCAATTCACATTATCAACTCAGTTGATAAAACCAAATTATCTTGTAATACTCCTCACCGACGCAGCGCCATAGTTTCTTTAGAAAGTTACCCCCTTCAAACAATATAGTAACTTGGTCTCGATTATTTATATCCAGGAGCGGTTACCTGTCTTCAGTTAGAGGGAGAGCATATTATCAGTGGCTCTGCTGACAGGTAAGAAGAAACCTTTCAAACTTACGGTAGCCGAGAACGATGCCAAGTAAAAAATGAATTCATATTTTACTAGCGAACTTCGCAACTGTCTAGAGCTGTTCAGTACGCCAATGGTTCTAAAAACGCGCTCCGCTAAATATGTAATGTCTCGCAGCGTTCAATTCCAAATGGAAATGCGAAGAATTAGCCGACGCCGTTCGCGTTCCTCAGACCACGCAAAACTTAGTCATTTCACGTTGTTGTTTTGCAGAGGACGGCTAAGAAACGTATAAAGATTTATAACGCAATGTGCACAGCCATTGTTTTGCTCATTAAACCTTGGTGATGTTTTCGTTGCCATCGTCGTCGTGGTTTGCTTAAGTTCCCTAATGACTCTACTCCGCTTTTAGTTACAGACTTCACTGCGAGAAAGACTGAAGTTAACTTATCCCCTTAACAAATCAATGAGAATTTTAAATAACCCGTTTGAAGCGCGTAGAAAATGTCACCATCGGCGTGCGCGGGAAATCTGGTAACAAACGTACAAAGTGCGAGCAGAAATTTAAGCTCAAGTTTTCAATCGTTTTGCTTGTCGTCATCTTGCAGGACTTTAAAATTATGGGATCTAAAGGCAAGAAAATATCTTCAGACATTTGTTGGACATAGAGATGCTGTGCTCGCCTTAAGGGTAAGATCATTAATGAACGCACTATGTATTTTTTATCGACTCGGCCAATTTAGATTAGAAGTTTTAACGTCAGAGAATTGACGGATCAAAGTTTGACGGGAGTTTTCTTTAGGCATTATCGGCTAACAAGCCCGCGATTAAAGAAGCTGAGGCGATACGAGAGATGATATCATCTGCTTGTCTATCGAACGAGAACTCATTTTGTTATTAACTCGCATGATTGTCAGTTTTGAATTCGATTTGAGAGCACACAGTCTGTGAGAGTGCACTGAAGCTGTGGAAGCGAGATTTGGACCTCTCGTGATCTCTCGTCAACTTCCGTCGACTTTCGTCGATTCTCGTCAACTCTCGTCGAATCTGATCAGCTCTTGTCAACTCTCTTCGACTGCCGTTGTCGTTTCATCCAAGCATATCATTAAAAAATTCCGGAGTTCTGTTACTTCCATTTCGCGCGGTACTGGACGCATGAAAAACTGACGTCAAGTTGTTAATTTCCAGTCAAATATGAAAAACTGTAACGCGAACCTCAATCTATGTATGTACACCTCCGGAGTGAAAACCCGATACATTCCTGAGGTGTTCCGATGTTGCTGACTGGTGTGCCACAGGGAAAGAAAACGGCGAAAAAAAACCACAAGTAGTGTTGTACTTAGTGTGGTAGAATACACTCTGTCCCTTTTTCTCCGCAGGTGCTCGGTAACCTGGTCTTAAGTGGTTCCGCGGACGGTATGATTTTGTTCTGGAACCTGGTAACTGGGGAATGCGAAGTTGCTATTCGGGGTCACGAGGGCCCAGTTCACTCTCTTGATTACAACGATCATCAACATTTCTTCTCGTCCGGAGGGTGAGAAAAGTTTCAATCAGCGTTCATTACAAGGCAGGAAAAAAAATTGAAATCCAGTTGCTCAGTGGGCCATTGCATCTCAGTTTTTAGTTGCCCCCCCCCCTAAAATATTACTTGTCCAATTAGCGCGCAATGTTCGTGCCTTATCAATTAATATTTCCTATATTGGGGCCAATATGGCGATCAGAGGGCGAACTTTATCAAAGTACGCTTGGATTTTAAATTAATCCATGCTTTCAACTTATTGTTTGCTCACTTTGCAGTCTTGGGGTTTTTGATTGGAAATTATCACCAACAAGACTACTGAGGCCAATGTCACTTGCCCATTTTCACTTGCCCAAGAGCAAAATTTAGTTGCCCCGGGCAATCGGAAACGGTTTTTTTCCTGTCCTGAATTCAAGCTTATCGAATGTTGTTCCATTATTTTCAATGTAACAGTGATCCAGTAATACAGTTTTTTTTCTTCACATTCCAGGGACCATTTGTTAAAAGAATGGGACATCAGCACGTGCACGTGTCTAAGATCCTTACAGGGACATAGAGGGCCGGTGTTATGTGTTAAGGTACGTTTATGTTCCTTTTTGATCCCAGTTACACGCGCCCTTCCATGGTGGGAAAGTTTCGGCATCTCCTTTCGACCCTCGTAAGCTTGGCAACTAATCCCTGAAGTACTTTTGTGTGGTTTATTGAAAGCAAAACGTACATGTCTTCTGGTGCTTTATATGTATGAATGTTCGTCTTAAATGTGAGTAAGTTTCAAGAAACATTTTTGACAATCATTTCACTTCGAATACCCGCCGCCTGTTTTGAACATTAATTTTATAGATTGTATTCGTCAGACTTAATATGAACAAATCTGATTAGGCTAGTTCTGAAAAGAACTGTTGGTGAAAACCTGAGCAGAAGTCATTTTCAGGGTCTGTCAATCGATATGTTCAGCTCATTTCTTACTCTCTCTTTGGATTGTCTTTGGGGGATTGCCTTTGATACCACGTGAAAGCTGTGCAGAAAGCGATGCTGTACTATTTGTCTACGCGTATAGGAAAAAAATAGCGCATGGGTTCTACTGAGTATGCGCACAATCCTTCGTAGGAAAAAAGATGGCGACTGGTACATTTACCCACAGTTCTTAGCGCACGAAAACTTTAAAAACGTTCATAAAAAGGCACAGAAAGGTTGTAAAATCTTCAAACCTACGATACACAATGTCCTTAGTACAGGGACAAATATTGTAAAAATTTGGCTTTCCTTGTGTCTTATACGCTGTGTTAGGTTCGCAAGGTATTGTGGTAAAATGTACAGCCGCCATCTTTTTTCCTACGGTGGATTGTGAAGGGTTGTACACTTACTGAGTAAAGCCTCTGAGATTCAACGTTGCTGTCGTATTAGTAATGGTAATAGGACTGAGTGGAGTCCAATTCGGCCTGTAATCATACAAGTGTTAACAAAATCGGACGACCGCTAGGCGGGAGTCCGATTTGTTTATCACGAGTATGATTACAGACCGAATATTGGATGGCACGAAGTCTTATTACCAATTAATCATAAAAATTACAATTTCCGAGAAAAGAAGAATTCGCTACTTGCACATGACCCGTAATCCCTTGCGTTTTTGGGGGGTAACCAGTAGAATAAATGTATGGTATCATGACAAAAATTAGTTCGGTGAGCTCGCAAAACCAGCTACTAATGCTTAAAGGGAACCTCCACTGTGACAAAAGGTCTACTTCAAATCACACTAAATAATTTTAAGAATAAAATTTGCTTGAAGTTTTAACTAACAAAGCGCGTTGGCATTAAATACATGAATTATAGAATCGTTTATTTTTGTTTTCACAGTTCTCGGGCGCAGCCATCTTGAATAATTGTGACGTGAATGGTTGCCCTTTTGTTATTAGACAAAAGCTCTTGATGTCAGAACAATAGAGCAACCAAGACACGTCACAATTATTCAAGATGGCGGCGCCCAGAAAATTTGAAAACAAAAATACGCGATTCTGAAAATCGTTTTTCTCCACTATAGACGCTCTTCTGGAACTAATTTTTGTCATGATACCATACATTTCTTCTACTGGTTACCCCCCCCCCCCCCAAAACGCAAAGGATTATGGGTATGTGCAAGTAGCGAATAGCCAAGTTATAAATGAAAAAGAAAATTTGCATTAAAAGACTGACAAAGGAGGCGTAAATTGTTTCAAGTCGCTCTGAAATTGCGATTGGTTGATTTAAACTACAGCTTTGAATGTGATTGGCTTATTTAACTGTCCGATAACAAACTGTCCAATAACAAACTGTCCGATAACAACTTGGCAAGTGAATTAGAGGAACATAGGAGTTTTTTAAACCAATCACAATCGAGGAAATTGTAATTTCTATTATTAGTGTAGGTAATCGTACGAATGCGAGTGCAATTAAGGATTTACACTATGATACTTGAAAATTCTCTCAAAATTGCACGAGCCTTAGGTCGAGTGCAATTTGAAAGAATTTTCAAATATCACGGGTAGTTTACATCCTTAATTACACTCCCATTCATACGATTACTCATTCCTTATACGAGTGAGAAAATTGCGAACGCTCGCGCGTTAATTAAATTAAGAATTAACGATTAATTGACCTGCTCTCAGCCAATCACGATGAAGTAATTTTCTCAGTGACATGCTGTCCATCTTTGTTCCCAGGCCGTCCCACACAGGGTCGTCTCCTGCTCTGCCGATGGATTCACGAGGATCTGGGACCTAGATTTTCCAGACGGAAAGGTTCGTCATGTCACATACCTTGCGTTTCTTGAACAGCTTTCAGATCTTTCCATCCATCCGGCTAACGTACATGTTGTTTTTCTTCTCTTGCAGTATCAAAGTAGGAATATCGCCCTCCAAGACAACGTCATCACACCACACACAATTCAACAGGGTAAATCCCCAAAAAGTTATATGATGGGAGGAGAGGGAGAGAGCAGTTTTGTAGCGCTTCGATTATAAAATAAACATTTTGTTCTGGTCCGCGTTTTGATGTGGTTGTTTTCTTCTTGTCTTGTTTTCGGCGTACAGGTGCGATGCAGTAAAAACTCGCGTGTAACAGCGTACTGACGTGTTTTGAAGTCTGGCAAAATAGGGTCTTGTAGTTTGGGGCAGTTATTTGCAATTTAGGCTAAGTAGGTTCTTAATTTCGATGAAGGAGATATGGCTGTTGATTACCAGATAAATAAATAAACCCAGATTTGGTCCTTGAATTTTGTTCCTAACTGCAGTATGTATTCCCTGCTGGCAGAGGCTCTTTTCCTGGAACACCAGGAAAAGAGCCTCTGCCAGCAGGGAACAGTATGTATTTTCTTGTAATATAAATTTGTAATCTGAAAGTCACTCCGTGATGTTTATCATAGTTTTACTGTTACTCACATATAAGAACCTGCTTGATCTTGCTTGGTTAAACAGGTTGTAATATATTTGGGTATTAATATGGCAAATTTCTGCCTGCAGGTTCTTAAACCACTAGGTTCTAACACGCGGGTTTTCACTGTATGCTCATCAGTTTTATGTTTAGGGTAGCTTGCCTTGGATCAAATTTTTTTTTTTTTACATTACAAACACAATACTTACAATGCAATATCAAACATCACTTACACTACTTACAATGCTTATTTACATTACTCTTCTTACAGTCACTAATAATTACACTACTTACAATATCCAGCTCTATTAACAACACAATCGACTGACTATACTATTACATACAAAAAGTCCTATGACACATACCAGCGATGGCGATGCTAACAAAAATAACTACAATAAACTGATAAACAAGGAAGAATATGAGATCTAAGTTTATACATTTATGCATTGGTCTTCCATTCTTTTCCTTAAAAATAAAAGGGCAAACACAAGGTTATGTGAGAAACTCCCATCTAATTTGAAAATCGCGAAGCTTTCTGTTTCCTATAGCAATTATTTGTTCAACTTGTTTTTTAACTTCAACCTTGTGCAGAAACAATCTAAATTTTAGAGAGGTGTTATTTTTTTCTACATTCCCAAATAGTTAATTTCCCTAAAATTATCAAATAATTTAACAAATCGTTCCTCTGAAGTAAGCCAACCATAATATCCTTTAAAGACAAAGTTAAATATTCACCACTAAGGTCAAACCACCAGACTATAAATACGTTCCAAAAAGCTTGCACAAAGGAGCAGTTAAAGAAGAGGTGGTACAGATCTTCCGTATAGGTTCCACAAAAAGAACACTTATCCGAATCACTTAAACCTATTTTGAACAATTTATCGTTCGTAAACAAAATACAATTCAATACTCTGTATTGAAACGACCAAAGATACGTTTCGCTCGCAACAAGATAAGGAATAGGATCAATAATTAAGACCGGAGAAGTCTCCAACAGAAAGTGTTTTTCCTTGGCCTCGGTAGACCTCATGTTGAAAAACACTTCTTATGCATGCTTACGTCATAATTCACGCGTTGCTATGCAACCTGACAGCAAGCAGTAAACAAACAAACAAAACAAACATACGTCATCGCTTATTTTTGTCACCCACGCTTTTTGTTGTGTGCACGAAAGCCGGGGTAATGATGTGTGGAGGATATTGTAAACTTCTTTTTACAGAGAAACAACTTGGATAGAAACCAATGTCGCGTGAACTGTTTTTTAGATCATTGAAGATCAGATGTCACGATAAACACACGCTGAAAGAAAAACATTGTTTCAATTACGGGAAATACAAGACGGCTATGAGGTTTTCTAGCTTGCAACTTGATTGCTTCAAGACCTCCAAGCATGTGTAAAAAGAGCTTGGACTAAAAATGGAACCAGGAGATAAAGAAAATACAATTACCTCGTTGGGAAGCCTCTACAGGAATCCTCGCTTTGTTTTTGTAAAGAACAGACGAAGAAATCATCAAAATTCTTAAGATTATATAACTTGAAAGTAGGCTTCTTCAGAGAGAAAAAATAGATTCTTTTAATGTATGGAAAACATATGCAACTTATAAGTTATTGGTATATTAAACATGGAATAAAATAAGAAACAAACATATTTATAGCAACATTTCTTCACGTATTTTGAAGAGTTTATAAACCTTAATAAAAACGACTTTTAATCTACCTTGAATTGTGGATTTGTTCTTGCGTGTATTGTTCAACTTTGGTATTTCTACAGTCGAGAAAAAAAGATCGCATGTCTTTCCTGTTTTCGTGATTGATCTTTTCTTATCGTTAATTATCACCATGACCGGCTGTCGGGTATAAAATAACGTGATGTATGACTGCGCTATTTTTGCCATGCCTTCTGGAAAATTTATGCCCGCGGCTACGTGCGCCCCTTCGTGTGAGTTGTGATCAGTGTGTGTTTGATGTTAGTCTAGTACGAGACGATGAGGAAGATCATGTACTGCTTCCGAGATGTAAGGCTGTATCTGTTTGGACGTAGCCGAAATACAACGTTTTCTATTCCACCCTGACGATCTTACAAGCTACCTATTTCTCCCCTCCCCCCTGGAAAGACAAAATCGTTTTTCCTTCTTTATTCTGGACTCCAGCTATTACAAGCTTTCCTTAGTTGTTTGTTACGTAACGAGAAAACATTCCTCCATCCACTGGCCACTGTGCTGAAATTATAAACCAATTTGTGATTTCTCAATCAACCTTTCCCCTTTATAAGACCCTCCCCTCTCTTGAAAAGGTGCCTTTGTCGCAGAGGATCATGGGTGGCTGTGCATGGAATTCCCAGCAAGACTTAAAGGACTCCAGCTGATCGTTAAAATGACGAATCTAATTTCGTACTGCAGTGATAAGGCCATACAAGTTGTATGAGCTACTTCTACATGATGAGTAAACAGGAAATTATAGGTATTTTTATGTTACTCACGCACTGTGACCAGAGGTGTCGAAATCGATGCCGAAAGCCAATTATTGTTTTTAAAGTTCAGTCGAAGATTACAATGCGTGATCGAATCCCGTGAAGGGTTGACAATGAAACAGATCCTTTAATCTGTTGACGCTATTGTTTCAAAAACACATTAATTAACGCTGAATTCGGGTTTTCAAAACACAAAAGTTGTTTTAATTCTGAGGCTTTTCTAAACAATTGCACAACTGCGAATGGGCTAGAAGACGCGCTTGTTTGGACAACATTTTGCTGTAATTAAGCGGTAGTAGAGCCCTGAATCGATTGGCAAATCTTGTCAATAATCATTATCGAGACCCGCTGGCCGGTCAATACAGACTGAGAATAGACTGGGTGGTTTTTTAAGAGAGCTCTTATTGCACCGCTTGACGTGACGCTCCAAGGATTTGGCGAACAATCTCGATTGTAAATGTTCATTTTGGTGAGTATTAGCACTCATTTTATACTAGATAATCTTAAGCAAGTGAACCCGATTAGCAAAAAAGTAAGTGCAGGATCAGATCTCTGCTAAAAAGATCAAAATTTGGTGCAACTGCCTCAGTGGCTGCAACATCATTTGACGATTCCAACTCCAGGAAAACATTTATGGCATGACTCTCGTAAACAGCAGAACTGTTTTAAAACTCTGTGTTTGTCTTAGCTTCTATCCATTAAGAAGTTTTCTTGTTATAACAAGCGCTACCTGCGAAAAATTAGCGAGCTAGGCCAAGTTTACTACAACGATATTGCTGAAGTCGTTAAGGACAAGTTAGGACACAATTCAACTCAGAGCTGTAAATTTGGAAAGTTGTTGTTTGTTCACACAACAAGCTTTCAAATTACTTCTTTACAGTGTTTCTACTGAAAACTCGATGCCATCAGTTATCATACGTTGAACTGAAAGCAATGTCATGCGACCTTTCCAAGACGACAAGTTGATTAGCTTATAGATAATCACCAAAGTTTTATTTATTCTTACACCTTTCAAACTTTAAATTAACATCTCGATCGTTATTTTCTTTTCTATACTTGATATGGAGTCAAGATGACTTCGAAACGTCGTACTGTACTTTAGCTTCTTTTTGTAATCAAAATGTTTCTTATCGGAAGTCTTAATTTGTCTCTCTCTGGGACATTCCTCCTTTTCAAAGCCCCGGATTCGAATTGTCGCGCGAGACTTCAACACCGCACTCGCGCAGAAAGGAGCCATGCTTTTCTTTCACGTTTTTTTGCATGTCCTGATCCAAAAGAGAAATGAAGCAACATCCGGAGTCTATACAAAAGGCCAGAGAAACCAACATTTGCTTATCTTCTCAACCTGTTTTTTTTCCTTTGCAATTTTTGACCCTGTAATCTATATCAGCATTCCTTTCTACGCGGATCAAGATAGGAGATCAATCTGTCATTCATCTGTAGTAAGCGAATCACCGTGACACTGCGCGAAATCATGAAAACTCCCCAGGTGCGAGAGTAATTGAGTTCAAATTGATTCTCTGACCTCAATGACGAAAATTGTCTTCTTCATGTCAGTTTTTCCGACGTTTCGGTCAATTCGACTGGCTACATCTAATATTACTAGCAAGTTGACGTTAGGCAATGAATGCATCATTTAAAGAGACAAGGTTCCGAAGTACTAGCTACAGTAGCTGGTCACATGCAATTTCGTTCCGAGCCTGTTAGTCAACTTACTTTGGGAATTAGAAATTTGATCTTCAAAACTATTGCTTCTCTTGTCAACCTGTATCTACGAGTACCCTAGACTGATGATATAGAAAGCATCTCATTTTATTTTGTTTGGCTCAACGAAGCTACTTTTGGCGACAGAACATTGAGCTCGTAATGACGTTTACTGGCTTTAGTTATTGGAACAAAACCAAAATAATCACTCTGGCTGATCACAAAGGACAAAGACCATCCAATGAAATGATCAAACTGGAAGTCAATCCATGTAGCTGACGCGGCGAAGCGCGGGAAAACTGTGTGCGAACGAATCAGGATTGGTTTAGGTAGTTCTAGAGTAGCGCCAGTTTTTGTTATTTAAGCTAATCGTGCAGCGTAGTTTTACAAAACCAAAGCCGAAATGCGAATTACTTTTGTGGTTCCTGCCAAATCCTACAATTGTCTGTATTCACCAGGTCCGACTGTGTTTCAATTTTAAAAACTCAAAGTAATCTCCTAATCGTGCGGTATCGCGTGCAACTGTTGACTTGAGTTATTTATAAACTTCGTCTCGAGTTTCTCCGTGGCGTTCAAAGGACGCGGCCAGCTGACGCTGATGGTATCCTGGGAACGAGCTCGTTTCGTACACCGACCTTCATCTACTTGATCTAGTATTTTTCACGACATGAGCTCGGAATTCTTAATTTCTCTGTGTTTCGGCTTAGCGCACAATGGAGTTTAGTGCTTAACGAGCACTCATAAAAGCTCAGAGACAGTGTAATGAGGCCGGTTTTGTTCCAACAGACCTTTTGACGTCAATAGTACGTCTGTCTCAATACAACTGAACTTTGAATCCTAAGTCGACCGAACTCTCAAAAGAGATCCGAAAGCTGACGTTTCGAGCGTTAGCCCTTCGTCGGACCGACTCAAAGTTTGATTAAAAACCGGTAATCTCACAAAGAGTAAATCATTTTTTGTAAATCATACCAACATACAAACACCATCTCTTCTGAATCTCAGTCAATGAAAAACGAGCAGACTTGAACAAAGTACGTGAAACGCTGTCCCAATTTTCGCTTGGCTACGTCGA
This sequence comes from Micromussa lordhowensis, assembly GCA_964020085.1. Taxonomy (NCBI): domain Eukaryota; kingdom Metazoa; phylum Cnidaria; class Anthozoa; order Scleractinia; family Lobophylliidae; genus Micromussa; species Micromussa lordhowensis. The sequence continues at coordinate 5,316,334 of OZ026600.1, read as the reverse complement.
TGTATAGACGTTGCCGCGATCGAGATAGAAATTTATTTATCATATTTTCTAGTGAATTATAGTTTATTATAATTGTAGAAATAACCGGTCGTAACTGGTAAGTTTTTTAAAAAGATGGAAGCAGTAGTTGTTTACAATTCTGGTCTCGAGGGACCTTTTTTAGCTTGTTCATAAAGCTATGCAAATGATTCAGTCAAGTGATATTTAAACAAAAACTTTCTTAATTCTTCAGCAGTCCAATTGTGAACGAGGCGGGTTATACGTGTGAGCGGGTCGCTGTTTCAGCTGAAGTAATGTGAGAATCTTGTCCAGTGTCAGAGATCCGGGAAATTCAAGGTAAAGTTATGTGTGGTTATACACTTGTTGACAAACGGAATATTCTTAATGATCGAAGTTACCTTCTTTTCAAAACAAATAAAGAAGAGCTTTGTTTAAGGAGCAATTTAACCCCTACCGGTAAACGTTTAGCGCTTGCTTCTGCGAAACAAAACCGACACTGCAATTGAAAGAGTGACTTTGCTTTTGTACATTGTTCCTCGTTCTTGGTAACTCGACAATTAGTATTTTCAACGAGAACAACCCCGTGAGAATTTAAACGTGAACTATTATAATTGAATTCGTGTTTCCATCTTGTTTGCTTAAATTGCGCTAATAATGCGTTTTAAAAATGCAGCAGTCACGCCTCTGAGATTACAGTTTCACAAGGAAACCGATGATAATTTTTACTCTCCAAAGTGATCTGAGTTATTTTCCTTGTCTCCTATCATCTCAAGTATCTGTTGACAAACAAACGGATATTTCGGCTATATACGCGTCCACTATACTTAACCCCTTCGAACCTCACTGAAATCAATTACAGCAGCGTTTCACATTGTTACATCACATGTCGGCACGCTCAAAGGAAGGGATTGAATGGTGGTCTAATTCATGCTTGTTTATTCACTGGCTCGTAATCCAAACAGCCCTTAATACACAGCAGTATTCTTATCAAGTGTTGCCAACGGTAAAAAACATTCTCGTTTCCCGCATTTTCATCTTTACAGCAACATCGTGAAACGTTTGCCATTATGTACGAGATTTCCTTCGTGGATGACGACTACGAGGATTTCAGAATCCAGGATTTGCTTGGCGAGGGTTCATTCGCCCAGGTCTACAAATGCGTCGAGACCAAGTCACAAACCGTGTTCGCACTCAAAGAATTTGACACAAAACACAAGGAATTTGACGAGAAATCCGTGGAGCAAGAGGTACTTGTGTGGACTGACGTGATTCACGAAAATATCGTTCGCTTATACGCATCTTTTACCACGGGGTCTTATATGTACTTTGTTCTGGAGTATGTCGATGGGGGAAGTCTTTTCAACCACATGATGCAACGGCACAAGTACAGCGAAAAGGAGGCTGCTAATATTATGAAACAGGTAAACTTCTACTGAATTACTGAATTTTCTGACACTAGGTTGCAACACAGATAAAGAAACTCTGCTGTTTCAAAATGCCGTTTTGCAATCCTGTAGCAACTTGATTGCAGCTTTCGTATACGCTATATTATTGCTTACGTGTTCTGCTGGGTGTAAAAGAGAGAGTAGTTTCAACGTTTTGCTGTTTTAAAGGAAGTTCTGGTAATTCTGAAGCGAAAAAGGTGACTGAACATGTAGTGTCAGAATTCAACTTTATCTGATCTCTTTATAAATAGTATGACAAAAATGTTTCAAAGCTGATTGAAATATATGCCTGACCATCATTGAGCTCTGCTACAAGCAACTAGTAAAATGAAGGCAGATTCAGTAACATTAAACCAAAAGCTAAGCTTCGTTCTTCTATGCTGCTAAAGAAAAGAATCACGGTCATTAAATCTTGGCTGCTCATTTTGGAACCATCTAAATCATTTACGTTTTAGACGATAGATGGTTAAAAGATAAAATCTTGCATTCCCAAAAAATTAACCAGCTATTCAAGCTAAAGTTCCCGATAACAAAATCCTGCTGATTGGTAAAAAAATCGATCTATGTTTGAGATTATTTATTTTACCCTTGAGCGTGCATTTTAGCTGCTTGACCGCAAATTCTGATGAATGGTATTTTCCATATAATAGGTAATCATCGGGTTTATTTCACGCAACAGTAAAATCCACAATAACAATATTGCACTAATGCGCTTCAATTTTTTTTTAAGGAAGCAGAACTTTTGAAATTTAGCAAGGACCGCAAAATATTTTTCACCCCACGAACTGTTGACGAGTTCAGTCTTAGCGGAACTCTGTGTTTCTAGTCACTAATTGAATAACCAGTCCCAACAGTTTTACAGGAACTTAAATCAGCGTTTTTTACCCGCAGTTCAGCTAAAACGTTCATAACGTCAGTTAAAACCTTATCTATGTATTGACATCGTGCTACTCTGACAGGCAATTTGTATCTTGTAATTTTCTGCAAATTCGTGCGATAACCCAATCCTGACCTATCACCTCTCCTTCGATAGAATTCTTTACACGTTCTGTTACACCGTATCAATCATTACTTCGAATTCAAAGACCGCCTCAAATTGTTTTCCAACACTTGATACTCAACAACATGAGCTGAACAATCTAGGAAGATTTCTTTCTCGTACGAACATATTTACAAACGATTTTACTGAGGTAACATGTAACCCCGTACACCCTAGATTGTAACAATTCCAGTAGTACTAGTGCCGTTGTTTTTTTTTTGGCCAAAATTGAATATCAAGGGTTTTCAAAACTAGACTGTTAGTTGTCTTAGTTGTCTAATTTACAGGGACGTGACAACGAACCTTACAGGGTTATCATCGGAAGGCAGTGGGTAACACTGAGATTACTTCTAATTAACTGAGTCAACTAAACTGAGGCATTTGCACGTAGACCTTCTTGAAAACGTGTATGAAGTCAGGACCTGTTTTCCTAATTGAAAATCAGTTGCGTCGCTAGCCTTTAGCCCCCGGGGTTTAGGCCTTAGAGCTGCTAAGTCACGGCTCTTTGAATTATTTTGCCGCGTGCACAATTAACTATAAACTGAAGGAAACCTGAGAATAGCAGTTTACTGAGACAAAAAGAACATCAAAGAGATAAAATATATACCATAAAGGAACAAGGGTGGTTAAGGATGGAGAAGATTAACACGGATTGCAAACGGCGACCTTTCAAGAACTTTTCAAGATGCGCAAATTGTGACGCAGTTTCTTTAAGCCCAGGCTTAACAAGAACTTCCGTGGTTTTCTTTATAGTAGCCGAAAGGTAATTTTCACGATTGAAAAAGAAACACGAGGTCTGTCTACGCCCATGAAAACGAACGAGTTAGTAACGGGCTACGCTTTGATATCTTGTCATTGATTATTCAATGTTAAAAGTTGATTTTTAATTACTTAATTTACTTCAATCGAAGGGCTTTAATAAGATACACCGGATGAATAGACCTTTTTCGCTTGTACATTTTGTTGTCCCAATACAGATCATGTGATAATACTCAGGAGATTTGATCCTTTGTCTTGTTCATTAAAGTAAGCATGAATATGTCTGCATGCACTCTTTTTAATGAACAGAACAAAGGATCAAATCTCCTGAGTATCATCACATGATCTGTATTGGGACAACAAAATGTACAAGCGAAAAAGGTCTATTGGCTATAGCTATAAGGCGTTTGCGCTAACAGTAAATATTAATCATACCGAATGAAATATCTAGATAAGGTAAAAATATTTTGTATGGAATCTTCTTTGCAATTTAAAACTTACAAGCTTATCTGTGTCGATTTGTATCTTTTTGTACTATCATTTCATTGAAACTCTTGTTGCTCCTTAGGTACTTGAAGCTCTTCATTATCTCCACAAGAAACGCATTGTCCATCGCGATGTCAAACCAGACAACATACTGGTCAAACAGGTTCCGGACTCTGGTAATAAAACCAATCAACAACTACCAATCAAGCTATGCGACTTTGGGTTCGCTTTCCAACTCCCACGTGACGCAGATGTCACGTGTTGCCCCGCGCGGGGTGCGCCGATGTTTTTGGCGCCAGAAACAATTCTTGACAATCCGATTGGTTGCCCTGTGGATATCTGGTCTGGTGGTGTCCTGCTTCATCTTCTTGTAGCGGGATATCCGCCATTTTGGCACGATAATAACGAAAAAATGTTACTGGCTGCTGCTCGAGGCCAGTTTAGCTTGTCATCTCCAGGCTGGAGCAAAATTTCAAATTCTTGCAGAGATCTTGTCAAGTCAATGCTCGCAGTGCAAACATCGCAGCGAATTACGGCTGCGGAGGCGATTAGGCATCCCTGGTTTTTCAGTATGTCAGCCTTGGACTCGCCGCGTCCACGGAGGAAACACAGTAGCGCCTTGTCGAGCAGTTCCCGGCTGACGGAGAAGCTGAAGTGCACCATCAGCGAGATGCATTCCAGCTTGAAACTGCAGCGTTTAGGCCTGGATCATCTGAAGGGAAAATTCTTCCCACTTTATCATTCAGCCATGAATTTGTCCGAGGTCAGATAGCACCGGTATCTTCCTGGATGCCGGACGTGTAAATTCAGTATTCGATAGGTTTCTGCTCAGCGCGGAGACGGAATAAGGAAAGTCCGATCTCAAACAAAGGGAACTCACTCTGTAAGACACTTTATTTCAAAGTACCTCTGCACGCCATGACATATTATTAAATCACCACAGTCCCCCGCCAGGGGTCACCTCTGTATAACAGATGCCTCACTAACCACTTAGGGCGGGTTGGATTCATTTATAAGACAGACAGTCTCGGCTGGTCCCGGGCATGTCGATGATAAAGGTTATAATATATTACAAATACTTCTTATTTCATAACCAGAATAATTACGTCTCATCACTGACAAATAGGAGTGGCGTTGTCCAATTTATTATAATTACTTGGAGGTGTTTTAGCATCGGAATGAATTTTGTGAGTTGTATTTAATTTACATAGCGTTTTTATAACAAATGCAAATAATTACTTGGAACGATAATTTCTTCAGTTGATAGTCCACTCATACTTTGTTGTCGTTAAGTTGTCCAAATGTAAAACCGACTTCAAATATCTGACAAGTTCTACTTGTACATGCTTAAAAATTTACGAAGGTAGTTTCCGTGGAGAGAAACTCCTCAACGAATTCTAAAGAAGTTGAAATGATATCGCCTATTTCAAGATGGCTTCAAAGCGTGTGATTATCATTTGTATATTTTCCCCTTGTTAACAGCGTGGTAACTAATGAACAACATTTGATGCATTCAATAAATTATTTAAACATAAACGTGTAGTTTAATTTCCCGCTTTTTTCAATTATTTTTCTCAAAATTTTTACTGATCTTGTAGGTCATTTGACTCTACCTGTTAGGGTTAGAAGTGAAGGAATTGGTGAAGAGAGACAGCAAATCTCTTTGACGCACTCGTAAAAGATTCTGACTTTTCTTGGCCAATCAGCCAATAGACCATTTCGATATATTAAAATTCAACCTAACGCAATAGACCTCGGCACGAGGAATTAACCCCACCAACTCTGCAGTTATTCCCCAGAGCCTCGTACTGAGGTCTTTTATTTTATGCTGAATTTTAATATATCGAAATTGGTCTATGTCGAGCCCAGTCTTCCCAGCTCAGTCAGCGGCTGGGCCGGCGAGCCGGCGTTCACCATGGTGTCATCAGTTGCTTAGCAACTGCAAGAAGAAAATTACGTGCTCAGGTTGGTCTCAGGCTGTTCAGTCGTTACTAGACCCTACCACTCAAGCGAGCGTTGCCCTTTTGCCCCACACAACCAGAAGCAAACAAAATTGCCCTGTAGGTTACCTCTCGCCCTGTATCTAGTAACATAGACCTCTGGGTAATTCACTATCCAGAGAAAATCATAGTGGGCTTTGCCAACACTTGCTGTAGATAGATGTCTCATACTAAATTTGGAACACAAAATGCAAGACTTAGCGGCACAACCAAAGGTGTTTCAATGCACTGTCAATTAGTTACTTATCACAAACGCAGACAACTCGGTCAATTCGAAACTTCATCTCCCCCTGTCAATAAGCATTTTGAAGTTTCAGTTGCTCAAATTCCCATCCCCCGAGGCCAAAAATAATGTCCAAATGACCCCCCTCCCACCCCACCCCAACCGGGGCATGGCGCTTATTTAGTTACTCGGTCTAAACATCAGATTTCCATCGCCTCAAACAAACCGAGAGCGAATGACCTGAATACAGAGATTCACTTTAAGTATTGGCGTCCTTTGTATACGCGCACTCATCCATTTTTCAATGTTTCGAGTTCTTCTGTTGGCCTTCCCAGCAATTTAATTTTCCCTAAGATCTTTTTCGAAAAGTTCCTCCAATACTTTGGAAAGAAGGAAAAAAACTATTTAGTGGAACAGCCGCTGGACACTAACGGTTGACTGTGCAAAACAGCTCGGCCAATAAGAATGTATTATTGCTCTTGAATGCATGTGCAGAATCAAACCGGAACCATGATTTTCTGGTTCCAGTTTTAGATTTTGTCCAGAGCATTAGGCGTTCAATCGCCAGACTAAAATCGCACAAGCTTTTAAGGACGAGGTAGTTGATGGGCTATACTTTAAAACTGCCACTCTCTGCCAGCTTGACAAACAAAATGCTGGGAGGGGGGTTGTATGATGTTGGACCACCATTCCTTCCAAGGGAAGAAGCAATATTCTCAGATACTTTATACTAAGCCATTTGTCTTGTCAGATTCTTAAAATTGTCATCCAGAATTTTACTCTAGGCGAGCCTCTTGCTACTTAGATTGCACCAAACGTCATTACTCAGGCAAGCTATGGAAATTCAAGAGTTTATTTTATTCGACATCTATTTGCCTTCCTGTGCCTTGCTAAACACGTATGTTAAACAGCATTTGCCACAGTACTGGCGGTCAAAGTGACTGGCCATAAACACTCCAGCCCCACAAGACTCTGACGGACACTCCCGCCGCAGACGAGTGATCTTTCCATTCTCGTCAACCTTGTAGTACTTCAACACTGCCAGCTTGACCTAGAATGGGAGGGATAAGGCAAGGCCCAATTTCAAAGATGCCAATTAGTATAGGTAATCATACGGTTTCGAGTTCAATTTGGAGTTAATTTTCACGAGTGAGGTTTTCAAAAAGCTGAAATTGCACGAGCCGCTTCGGCAAGTGCAATTTCAGCTTTTTGAAAAACTCACAAGTGCAAATTAATTTCAAATTGAACGAGAAAAACCAAATGATTACTTATTGATAATACAAACATGAAAAAAATTGCGCAGAAAAATTGCCGGAAGATATTTCTTGAAGCCATTTTTTTTGCATTCGAGAAAACTTTTTTCAGAGTTTCCGGACAAAAAATTTTGATCACTGCTTTACACGATACCATTGGCCTACAAAATTTCTCATTGTCTTTCTGCCAATCATTATCCAGAATTACGATGTGTAATTTGCACTGGTGTTACACTTTTTGCATTGGTGTTACACTTGAACTGCACTGCTCTCAGCCAATCAGAATCGAGTCATTTTTTATGTGTATTATTAAGAAGTAAAATGCAATTAATGTTGCTCACTCGGTTGCTTTAATGTTACAATACATTGAATAACATTTGTTGCCATGGTTATTTTTGTTTTTAACTCCAAGTGAACAGTATCACAAACTACAGCATTTCATTGTCAATCACATTTTGGTATACAGGCATAACAAATTATTGTAGGCCATAATCAATAGAACTTCTTGACTTTTGAGTTTCATCACTTGGAGAAAAGTGATGATGCAGAAGTGAAAGAGCTTGCCTCCAACCAAAAGGGCCAGGGTTTGAATTTCAGACACCATGTCACAGGGTTCTCATAAATTTAGGGAGTAGAAGGCTTGTTTCATGAAGTAACCGGCTGACACCGATTCAAGTGCCAAAGGGGCAGGCCTATATGGGGATGCTCCCCCAGAAAACTTTTGAAATTGAGAGGCTCCAATTGATATTTTACACCTGTGGGGGGAAGGGGAGGAGGGGGTGTTGTAGATTACAGCTGGAAGCCAGGAGCCATGTAAAATACCCAACTGTTGCCAGAGTTTTACTGGCAGTTAAGTCTGAGAACTGCAGAAATGTGACAGTTTGAGGCCTTTTCCTGGATTAAAACCTGGCTATAGTGAAGAACTTTTTGTTTGTTTGAGGTCCTAGCTACATCCATGGGTGCCAAAAACGTCTTTTAAAATTAGCTCCAAGGCTAACTGATTCATGTTATATCACTATGGAAAAAATATAATTTGCCAAGGATGCTACAAAAAAAGGGCTAACATGGAATCACAGGGTGCAAAGAAAACAAATACTAAGGGGTTGTCCTTTGGGCAAGCTGTAGTTATGGTGTACCAATTCTCACTAGAACTTAGGAAATTTCTTACAAGCATGGTCAGTTTTAATTAAAAATACAACATACGTCCATAAAACAGCAATTTCACCTCAAACAGAACTTAAAACTCAAACTATAATTTGAATATTATCAACAAGTTTCCTCAAAATACTTCACTTGCCAGCTGGGCAAAAAAAGAGATAACCTACTAAATTATAAGTACAGAATCCACTAGCCTCAGGCTACTGGACAAGATTTTCTTTGCATGTTGAAATGATCATACCTTCTTCTTCTTGTGCTTGATTTTCTTGGGGGTTGTGTAGTTCTTCTTCTTTCTTTTCTTTGCTCCTCCTCTCAGTCGAAGCACAAGATGAAGGGTGGACTCCTTCTGGATGTTATAATCACTAAGAGTGCGTCCATCTTCAAGCTGTTTGCCAGCAAAAATCAATCTTTGCTGGTCAGGTGGAATTCCTGGATCAGAGAATGGTCTTAAAAACTGTTCACATGAAGTGTCCCAATATTAATTGGATTTTTGTGCTTCTGTGTTTTTAGCGTTTGTATGGACTACAGCAATTGCAATAATGCTTGTGTAAACTTAACATTGAGAAGAAAGTAAAAATCAAGCTTCATCCCTCGTACTGAGGAACTAAATAACAAAAGTTTTCAATTGTATGGAGTAACCAAAGTTTATCAAAGGACAATGATTGAGCATGATTTGAATAGCTCAGTAGCTCTAGAATGGTAAATCAGCCATTGATTTGCAAATTTAAAACCATTTTTACTTTGTGTAATATTTTATTTATTCAGTAAATCAGTGGGCCCATGTAAAGGGATTTTCTTAACAGTTTGGACAGAGAACCAAACTTAGTCTCATGTGGTTAGAAGCTTGTTATTTGTCCTGATGGTTAAAGATGTTCTTTATTTTAATTTGAATTGTCTGAACTGAGTAATAAGAGTACATGTACATTGACTCTAAATGTAAGTTTACCACAAATTGTCTGTTGAAATTACATGTACTGTATGTCTCTGATTGTTAAATTAGTGTTAGGTGGCACTTGAAGTAAGATCTTTACAGCCACTGGGCAAAATCACGTTCACAACCAACTATTTTATCACAAGCTAACGTTCTAAGGATACCTGACTACACTAGCATAAAATTATTCACCAAGTAATTAACTTGAAAGTTCTGCTCCACTCAAACCCAAAAGGACTTGCTCGAAGCAAATCAACCTGACTTATAGTACAAGGCAGTGATCATTACCTTCCTTGTCTTGGATCTTTGTTTTGACATTCTCAATAGAGTCACTAGGTTCAACCTGAAAGGCAAAAATACATTACTATACTGTACAATCACAAGCCAAACTAAGATTAGCACTAGAGCTACATGACTTCCTTTTACTGGCTTAAAGGGGCTACGTCACGGTATTTTGAGTTATTTCTACCATCGAATGGAAGGAAACCTGAAAATAATGCTTTAGAAGGTTAGGAAAACACTAAAGAGATAATAATAAGCCATAAAGGAACAAGGATGGTTAAGGATGGGGAAGATTGACATGGATTACAAACCATATTGAAAAATTTAGGCTAAATTTTTCTAACCATTTAACAGTGACACAGTTCCTTTAAAAAATAAAAAAACTTCCTGTCACCAAACTAAAAATGTGCTGCCAGTTGCCAGGTTTTTATAACTGTGACAAAAGTAAACTTTAAATGGGAAAATGTCACATGAGTGCAATATAAAATAATCCCTCCCAAATTAAGTGACACTAATTTATAGCAAACAGGTTACAGCTGACTGTGATTACAATCTAAGTGGCACCCCTTCACAATTTTCCTCAACTTTTTTAAAAATTTGGAAAGTTAGTAGCAGATCATCAAAATTTGATGAACCTGCAGGCAATTCATCAAAATTTTGCATAGATGTTTTTAAGCCAAGTGTTGTTACATGACGCAAACAACTGTACTTTAGAATGTATGTCAAAATGCCCCCAATAAAAACATCTCTGTTAAAGTGTCCCTGGGTCCGTCAGGGTTGTAGCTAAGAAAATAGTCCCCAAGCTAAGATTTTCATTGAGCCAGTCAGTAATTTTCAGACCTGTAACAAATTTTCGTTCCAAATCTTTTGCAACACCTTGATAGCCTTGTAAACGCACGCTTGGTAGCCTTGTGGGGCTACCAAGCTTGCGTTTACAGGATGGCTGACGCAGTACACGGAAAGAGAACACACTAAACAAGTGCTCAAAGCAAGATTTAACTTCAATTGATTTACAGTACTCGTTATAGTGGCACCGATACTCAAGGTAGTCAGGAATTTATTCCAAACTTTCCATTTAGTTGATTTAGACGGTTCAATCGATATGGTTCAGATATTGACTGATTAAATGTGCATGACTTAAAAATTGTTTGCCGTCCTTTATCAAGTGTACGCCTGCTTAAATCCAGCTGGTGATCACCTCTTTCTAAGCTGGCGAACTTCGCTGGCAGCTGGCACTTAGCGATAACCCTGGTCCTTTATGTAGAATAAGCTTACAACCCTGTCCAAATGGGAAATGTTTGACGATCAAACACAGTCAAACATTGTTTGGTGACAAAACCTTTTCCTGTTTGGACACCTTGCTACCCATGTTTGACTGTGTTTGATAAAATGTGAACATCAACAAACATTTGATCAAACAATGTAAAACATATTGTGTCCAAACATGTTTGATGCAGTTTGGCCACCTAGTACATCAACATGTTTGGTCACCAAGCATTTCCAGTTTGGACAGGGCTTAATTGAAAAACTCAAACCTCCAATGCAACATGTTAAAGAACAAGAAATACAAAGCCAGTTTTGTTTCTATGTGAGAAGTTCTTTTCATAGTGAATTTGTAGTTATTTTCTGCATACTGTGAATGGCATGTTTTGTCCAAGGTGTTTTGTCTTGGGTAACTTTTGACTATTTCTGTATTTGGGGTTGCAATTTCAAAATTTCATTTGGCTTTAGCTCACAGTTTAAAGTTAAAAACACTGTCCATGTATGAAGGCTACCCCACATGGGGCATTAGGCGACTAAACATTCTTGCTCATCACTTCAAGATCGTGCATTACAAATTATGTACGAGTATTTTTTATATCGTATGTAAGATTAAGCCAGTTACAGTGTATAAAGCTCTATAGACTTTCGTTAAATTCAACTAAGTATTAGTAAGCTAAACTTACGATTTCCTCGACAACTGACGAGCAAACACAACGTACCAATTTTAAGTGGCGTAATGCAGCCAGGAAATTGTAAAGGAATTATTGAACGAATAATCAATTAACGGCCCGGTTTGTATCATAGCGGCCAGACACACACGTGTGACAAACTTTTACACTCACCTCAAGGGTGATGGTTTTCCCCGTCAGAGTTTTCACGAAGATCTGCATGGCTCCGCTTGAAAACTTCCTGTTGAGTACAAAAGTGCTCAAAGCTCAGTCATGCTAAGTTTCTCTCACTGAAATTTGCGACTGTGGTATGGTAAAAGCTCAAAACTATCAATAAAATTCGAACCTTTTACAAGATGGCGGAGGACCACGAGAAAGAGAACGATCAGGGGTGGCCTACTCTTTTGAATCAGGGGTTCCCTCCGCTGACCAATATGTTCGTCGTGAATGCTGGTTTTCACTAGTCGGAGTCGTAGTCGGAGTCATAAGAGTGCTTATGACCTAGTGAAAACCGAAAATCGGAGTCGTAAGCGGAGTCATAAGCTCGACGGAATCGGAGTCGGAAGAATCAGAACGTTTCCATTTCTTCCGATTCCGTTTACGACTCCGTCGCTTACGATCTAGTGAAAACTGGACTGTCGGAGTCGGAAGCAGAAGCGGAAGAACCAACAAATCACAAGGCCCGGAATCGAGCGTTGTGATTGGTTTATTCTTCCGCTTCCGCTTCCGACTCCGACAATTCAGTTTTCACTTGATCGTAAGCGACGGAGTCATAAGCGGAATCAGTGATCTGCTTCCGACTCCGTCGGTTTGATTTTCACTTGATCGTATCACTCTACGCTTCTGATTACGACTCCGACTCCGACTCCGTCGCTAGTGAAAACCAGCCTTAAGGAACTCTACTCTTCACTCCAAAAAAAAAAATATAAACAAATAAAATAAAAAAATTAAAACAAATCTCTGCATATCGATAATGAGTTTTGATGGTGCATAATTTTTATTTGGATGTAGCGGGTTCTCCAATGGAGCGGTCACCAATTACCAAAATAGATGGAAATGGCAGACTATTTTCTGATTATGTAGGGTTCTCCTTCGAAATGATCCAGTGAAGTGGAAGGGGAAGGGTGATCAAATTTTGATACCGGGGGTATCTTTTTAGCTTTTCAAATTCAAATTCTCCCGTGGTTAAAGATAAATGATAGGCTAGATTACAAGCTGTTGTTCGGGAAAGAGGTCCTCGTTTCTCCACCGGAACTTAGACCGGACACGTCTAGACAAATGAGTGAAAAACGACAACTTCAGCTACAGACAGTGAGCAGAGTGTGTGTAAGGAACTCTTGTCATTGAATGTTTAACACCTCATGTTCAGTGTGGTCTGTCAGTGTATGATAAGAACTTACTGTATTCTGATTGGAAATTTCCAAGAAGGGGCGCGGAAACTGAGAAATGTAGCAGGGGAATCGGTTTCTAAAAAAATAATAGGCCGGTTGCAAGCACCAAGCTTAAGGCGGGGGTAAACGTGAAAGCTGTTTTGAGGTCGCTTAACACGGCCTTTCTGCCAATATCTCGGTCACGTTTCAAGCGACACTAAATCTCTCTGCTTATGTCATTAACCACTGTTTGGCAGTTTCGTGTAAATTTTTGGGTGATTTTTGAGAATTTTGGGAAAGAGGTATTTTTTCTCAAAGGATAGGTTAAATTGAGGAAAATATGAAATGTTGAAGATTTGATGGATTTGTAAAATTGAAATTTGAAGTGAAGAATTAGTAGACGGACACCAAACAGTCCCCTAGCAACCAAGGGGCTCTCTTTTGCGAGGGTCAACTGTCTGGTAGTGTTTCCAACCCATCTTAATCCTAACAATTTTCTTTTTTATATCACTTCAAATTTCACGCCTATTCATGTTTACCCCTGCCTTAAGTGCGTATTGTGGAGGCGGGGTGGGTGGGTTTTGGAAAAGGAGCTAATCGACTTATGCGGTGTTAAAGGTGGAATGATAACCTAAAAGGGACCGAAGAGTTTGTTTAAATCTAGTTATTCTAGTAGCGAATGAAGCAGCATTTTGAGGATTTCCGGGAAAGAGGACAACCTCAAGAGGTATACCCAAATTTTCGGAAATTTCTTACTGGGAATTTCTGCCGCGATTTATTTTCCTCTTGGAATTAGAGGAATTTTCGGTTGAATGGTTTGCTTTTTGGAAATTCAACAATTAATTTCCGGATTTTCTAAAAACTCTCCCTGGAAATTTCCTTACCATTTGTATTGGTACTGCTTGTCACCGTTTTGAAACTTTTAGTTGAATGGAAAACGCCCAAAAGGTGGGATCTGTCCCAGTTATTGTTAGCGGCATGATAGATTACGGGTCGTTCCTCTTTCTCTTAGTCCGTCGAGCGTGAACGCAAAAAAAAAACTCTCGAGGAAGAAACAAGTGGCCGAGCGAAATCCTACGACTAAGTGAAACTGGAACTACTCGTAATCTAGCGGCCTGAAAAAAGTCGAAATTGCGCCTAGCTGCGAACACCTTCTTCGCTTGTTCGACGGCTGAAGTTTGACCGGTTGCAACAACGAATCGCACCGATTTTTAGGGGTGCACGGACGGTTACCATGGAAACCGACCTCCGTGCAAGTAGAAAAGTAGCAGACACGAAGTGGAATGGGGAGGTGAGTAAGAGAAAAGATACCGCCATAGTCGCCAGCCTCGACATCAAGGCGAGGCTGGACAGTGCCAAAGGTTGATCATATGAGAATCCTCCAGTTCAAATAAAAAAGAAACCCTGATTTACGTATGTGTAGTCTTTACATAACTACTTTGTCCAAGGCTATACAGCTTAGCTTATTCCCTTTCACTCCCCTGTGGAGCATAGGTCCGTGGAAACTGCCCGCCATCTCCTTCTGTTTTGGGCCAACTTTTTGATCTCATTCCGAAGTGTAGCCTACATATGACGCCTCATTGTCCACCGTTCTCCTCAGTCCAGCTGTTTCTAGGACGACCTTGACTTCTCTTTCTGGGTTCCATCGCAGTTGATGCCTGGTAATATTGCTGATTGGTTTTCTTAGGGTGTGCCCAATCCAACCCCACTTGCGCCTTCTAGTCTGGATGTTGATTTGTTCCTCCTCAGTTCTTTCTTTCTTTCAAGGCTGTACACCCCTTCAGTAATTGCCACACACTGTGTTGCCTGGCTATTTGCTTTATTGTTTGTTATCTATTTATTCTTTCGTTCTCTTATCAATTCATTTATTACAATTCGTATGTAATCGTATGTAATGTAATGTAATGTACTCCAAGTGTTGTCACAATATGTGGTGCAATCAACTCCTCCAATAATTACAAATTAATTCCTCAGTGACAACCTTTAAATAGGCGCTAGCCCAGTGCTAGCGTTTTCTTTGCTTATTGAACTTTTTTTAAATTGTATCTTGTAGAGGGATCTGGTACCCAAGGTCGACTAGGAGTCGCTCAAAATAGTCCTCCATGCATCACTTTCATAACACTGATCAAGAGATTATTAATTTCATACGAAATGTTCGCAATCAATAGAAAACATTGAATTCATCCCGAGCCTTAACAAAAGTGATGGCAATTGTTCAGCTATTTTTGGTGCCACGTGGTAACGTGGGATAGATTTTTTACACCATGAACCATTGTAACTCTTATTATTCATAATGTAAGTTTTTGTATTTTTAACATTATAGTCAATAGTTCCTTTGAGTATTTTAGTCTAGTTTTAAACATGATTCCTAGGAAGACCATGTAAAATGATACGATTTTGTGTATAAATAAAGATTGATGATGATGATGATGGTAACGCTATGTACGACTAGTAATAGTTCTCACTACATCTGCCCCCGCTTTAGATATCACGTTTATTATGTAACGAACTGTACAACTTTTATTACAAAATCTCCCCAGAATCGTTAAAATAACAGGCTGACCTGACCTTTTTCTCTCGTTGTAATCCTTCGAATCACACAAAATGAACAAAAATCTCTTTGATTTCAAGTAAGTGATGATAGATTTAAAAAGTTATTCGTGCTCGTGTCAGAGCGAACCAACGCGACTACGCTCGTGCACGTGGCTGCAAGAATTATGTAATAATCATTGAAACGACACCGTTTATAAATCCTTTACTAACTTCTGATCCTTGAGATAACAAAAGGAAAACTCAGTCGCTTCGGATACATTTTCTTGTTGTTTCTTTGAGTGGGTTTTGAGTTTTGATTTGTGTTTCTGATCTGTTTACTTTATACATGTGGTGTTTGGATCGAGTCTGTCGACCCCGTTGCCGATTTGTGTCTAACAAATCAAGTCGCGTACGCGATACCTCTCCTCGTCCTCGTGGCTGCAAGAATTACCCAGAGTTGCCTTGCGAGCTTACTGAAAAATTAACCGGGACCGCCGTGCGCGCCTAGTTTCTTCAAATCGGGCTCGATTCGCATACTACCGATACTACACCAATATTTGACATTCTTTATACGCGGGGGGTCCTATTAATACCTCCTCGGGTTTTGGCCTCTGGGCCAAAACCCTGCGGGGGCAATTATCGCTGGGCTCTTATGTGAACACATCCTTTCCAAGTGCTCACGCCAGCATCCGAGCACAGTGCCCGTGCCCAGGTACATGGCCTGGACCTTGTACCGGGCACTAAATGGTACTTGGGTACTTGGAGTAACCAGTGTCTGAACGCAACACTGTTTTGTGCCGGTGCCCAGGCAGCACTTGGGTACCAAGTGTGAACACAGGCTACCACATGGGCCGCTCATAGCGTTCCTTTTGGACGCAGTAGGCAGCCTTCCTAAGTTAAGATGCATCCCAAGTAATACGTGTCATCTAATCTAAAAGGACATCGTGAATCTGGCCCCTAGTCAGGTTATGACTTAATTTGGTTCATCTTCCCCGCTCATAAAATAAGAACAGTTCTCATAGTCAATCTCTTTTTCTTGTCACCCTTTAATTATAGAGCTCTGCGGACATATTTGTTTATAATGAAGGCATGCTTTTGTCATTTCAATCCGTAGAAGTAATTTCTTCGCTAACATTAAGTTACATAGCTAGTAATTGTATCTTAAACTCGGCCGTGACACAGTCTCTTGGAAATAAAAAAAAACTAATTACTGTCCACAATAATTACAATTTAAAAAGTTCCTTGGTTCCCTTTCCAACTTTTTGAAAACTCTTCTTTATAGAAGAAATCTGCAGATTACTAAAAACGATATTTCCTTTGTTTAAAATTTCCTTTTCTAAGGCTTCGAATAATGGCCCGGTATTAACTCCAGCCTCAGAAAAACACCAAGCAAAGTCATAAATGTCTCTCGCTGTTAAATCCGAAAAATCGTTTGTTACCAAAGACGACTGCATACTTTCGTAGAACTTACTACTCCCCCTCTTGGCTTCAATATATCCTCGCAGAAGCATGAACTTTTGTATCCTTGAAAACTGGTGCAAACCACGTTGAAAAACCTCTGCTTCGATCACGTTAAACATCTGACTGTCCGACGTCCTTGCTCTTCCAAGAGACCAAGCAACTTGACATAAATGACCATTGCAAAATTGTTTGACATCTCTTGACAGCAACTCGCTTTCGATTTCTTTAACTAACTTGTTGTCATGCCTTCGAGCTGACACAAACGAATGAAGGATAAGGACAAGCTCATGAAACTGAAACCTGCAGACACCGCGGTTAAAAACCTCGTCCTTAACAAGATCAAATCCTTTGGCATTTGCTATATTTCTCCGAGCAAACGACCCAACAATTTGCAACAGTTCAGCGTTGTTGAATCCTTCTTCTCTTTTGACGACAAGGTCATTGTCCAGAGTATTGAAAAGCTGCTTGCTTCCTTTCTTAGACCTGCTAAACGCCCACAGTATCTGAAGTAAATCGCGCTTCTTCAAGTTAGCTGTTCCTCGTCTCAGAATTTCTTCTTCCACTTTGTCAAACGACGTGTCTGCCTTCAACTCCTTCTTTGCAAAGGACCACACAAAGAGAGCCAAATCACTGCTGCTCATCAACAAGAAGTCTCTTGATAGAATTTCTTGCAAGAAAATGTCAAACAGTTCAACAGTACTGCCATCTGACTTGGCAAACAACATCAACATGGACGAAAGCAACTGATTGTCAAAATTAGCAATTTTCAACTGACCGTTACGAATGGATTCTTGCAACGTCGAAGATATTTCTGTAGCTGTCAAGTCCAGGTTTATGCATCCACTCGCAATCTGGGTAATATTTACATTGTCAAAGGCGGTGATATCACGAGACAGAATCACTCTCTCACAAACTTGAACTAGCTCGTGATCCTTCTCTTTAACTTTTCCCAAAGCCCAGATCACATTTGCAAGATCCCAGGGCTTACATTTGGCGATGTCTTTGGAGATACTGTCCAGCAATGTCAGGTATGCGCTGTTTAACGCTTGTCTTGACTTGCCTTTCTCTTGTTCCAAAGCTCGCCTCTGATTTCCATCTCTTCCGGTGATCTTGGCAATGCTATGAAGCATGGTCACTCTGTTCACAATGCTGGCTGAATTCTTGATACTCTCAAACAACTCAAAGTGTTCTTTGACTGTTTCGAGTGACAATATTACCTTGTTGATTTTAATATCATCTAAAGATGGGCGCGGTTGAGAAGAAAAGTAGACAACTGATGGTCTTATAAAGTAGCCGCCAAATTCTCTTGGATCACTTTGTTTTAGAATCTTGGGTACTGAGAACGAGGTGTGGGACAAGGTTCTGAACTCTTTAAATGTGCATGAAGGAAACACATGAGTTGGACGACGACAATGCCGCCAGAAATGCAATCTTGAAAACATGGACAGGACCCTCATTTGGATTGTAGGCCTAATTGCTGTGTGCATTCTTGTCAAGTCCAGCAGAATGTCTTCTGAATTCTTTTCTGTAAAGAAAAAATAATAATACGAACTTAGATAACATGTAAAATATATAACCAATAACTCAATGTCAATGAGCATTGGACACAAAAAGGTACAAAACTGTTCCCCGCCTCACCCTTCCCTCCTTATAATGAATGAAAGCTAACCCCTTACTCCAAGTCTAAGATGCAAAAACAACTTATGATATAATACGTACCCAGGGGCTTCATAAGTTAGGTTAACAAGTTAGGTTCAGTGTAGTTCTAAAATAAATATGGGTTATTGGTTCTTTTTTTGCGTGTTTATGCACCGAGCTGAAGTTGAGGACCATAAACGCGCAAAAACAGAAAAAGAGCGAAGCCAACATCCAGCCAGCCTGACAGAACAAGGTTGGTCAATAGAAGATTTATTATATAGAAAAAGAACACTAGTTTCTTGCAGGACACAGCGGGTAGTCCAAAGTGGGCAAGATAGTGTCTTATTATATGGCTAGCTTCGCGAGTGGGCAAGATGAATCAAATCCTGCGCTGCGATTGGCTACCCGAGCGGGCAAGATGGAGCCATCTTGCCCGCTCGGGACTACCCGCCTTGTCCCGCAAGAAAAATTTCCCCAAAAGCCATATAATAAATCCTTTATTGACCAAGCTTGTTCAGTCAAGATGACTTGATATTGGCCTCGTTCTTTTTTTGAGTGTTTATGGACCTTGACTCCATCTCAGTCCATAAACATGCAAAAAAAGAACTCGGCCAATATCCAGCCATCTTGACCTCACACTTGGTCAATAACCCATACATGTTCCCTGCTTGGGTAGTCAAAAATCGCAGTGCAGGATTCAGTCCATCTTGCCCACTCACAGAACTAGCCAATCACTATATCAATAACTGCCAGTACAGGTATTATGGTAATAATGATGATAGTAGAGATCTGCTTGTACACTAATGTACTAACTATCAGCCATTGTGCAATGGCTGGAGGATTTTCCCTTCAGTCATTGACAATTGACTATTTTGAGCTCCTGCTGTTTTGAACTATTTTAAGTTTCCAGTAGGAGTTCGAATCGGCAGGGTTCAACTGCTTTATGACAGCAACAGCAAAGTAAAGTCTATTCCTACTGTAGAAAATAGAGCCTGGCGGAGTGTAACATATAGTGCAGTGCAAATAAATGTTGTTGTTATTGTGTAAGTTGTCAGGTAAAAGGCAACCCTACCCTACAAATTAAGAGTTAACTTGAAATGATTTTGTATCTGGCCAATACATTGTACCTATTGCACCTACACAATTCCTCTGATCATGGACAATCTGTTGTAAACAGTTGCCTGGAATGGTGATATGAAAAACAATGGGTTATTATGCCTTTTTAATTTGTGGTATGACACTGCTTGGTACTGCAACAACCACTAGAAGGGAAGGATTACAGTATATAATTTTTTGGATGTAAATAATGTTATTATTGTTATATAGCTGAAGTTTAGTTGAATCTAATGTGTGCTCTTATACATGTAGGCTGATTTATTGTCATGCAGCAATGGCTAAATCTCACCCCAACCTGCAACTATTGTGTAATTGTTTCTCCCTCTCCTACTAGCCAGACGTTACATTCATTGACTTCATCCTGCCTTGTATATAACAAAACACTTAATCACTGGTCCCTTAAAAAAACAGTTAGTTTTGTTTCCCTCAATATCATCTCAGGAAACACCAAGATTCTCGGGAAAACCAAACTAATTTTATTTCCGAGTGGGTATATTTTATAAACAAGCGCAGCAAATGAGGAAAATACTGTTTTTGATATGAGAAAACAATACTCATATCTACAATTGTAATTTCCTTTTCATTATATAGATCGACTGACTGTTTTGACAAACAACCATCATTGAAAAAGCCAAAAATGATGTCATCAATAACTTCACCAGTGTCATTATAATAGTTCCGCAGCAGTGCTTTCAATAGGACCCGGCAACCGCCAGAGGCTGAGAGCTCCGGCAGGTATTCTGTTGAAAGTCGGTGGGTATATTTAACTTTTAAAAATTCTCCAGAGAGAAATTCTCCTGGGCTTCTCATATTACTCTGGAGGGTGCTCTTCTGAAGTGGCCACCTACTTCTAATCTTACTGAAAGCACTGTCGTAGTAACACCAGAAAGAAGGAAAAACTAAATTGAACCAAGAGAAAAATTGAACCACAACTTACACCTTCTGACATGTAACTCCACTTTCTAAGTTTAATGAACCTGGGCTGAAAGTGTTTTGCTGCTACTCATACAGTATGAGCAAGGTAAATGTACCTCAAATAAATAGTTATATTACTATTTTTAGAATTCACCTTTGTCATAACACTTCTGCTATTGTACATTAACAGTGCTATTTTTACAAGAATGGCCATGTTCCAAATAAAAATGAAAACCCCAGTAAATTACACTACGAAGGTCTCTTAAAAAGTACAGCTCAAATTATAATTTCCTGCTCATTTGCTCCCATCCATCAATCAATCACTCAGCCAGGTCTTCATGAATTTTACTTTTCAAACTTTCACACCATGGCTGGCACAAACACACAGAGAAGTGGTTTGACTGCTATGGATTACAGTCAAGTTTTTCTGTCCTTAACCAAAGCTACTTTGGTATAATTTGCTTTATTAAAGTTTATAATATGATTAGATACAAAGAAAGCTTACATCTTTGAACTGTTTACATCTGCTTGCCTGTTATTCTGCCAAGAATAAGATCATGGAGATGGATTAACAGCTGGACGTCATGCTGCCAAAGCAAGCCTTTACATACATACATGGTAAAAGACGACAATTGCTCAAATTGCATTCCTTGTTATTCTTAACAGAATGAGTTTTCCTTTCCTATTGTTAGGTTTTTCCATCTCTTCTTTTTCTTCTTAGCTAAGTTTTTAATAGTTTATCTCAATTAGTAGAGGGGTGTTTCCTCTTTGCCAAAACCTTTGACATGTTAATAAAATCTATGTATGTATGTCTATTTTCGACATTACAGGATTATCCAAACAGCGCAAGTTTTTGTGAGTTTGTTAAATGCTCTGGTAAGTCACAGGTCAAGTTTCATCTCATCAAAGTTACTGGTATTCTGCTGTGCAGATTACTGTTCAGTGTTTCTGGGATATTTGACTTGTCTCTGCCTCATTGTGAATAAAGATTGTTGTTCTGGCCAAAATTAATATCAGAATTGCATTGTGTGAAGCCATTGAAATAATTTAAGACAGCACAATTATTGTTATTATTATACATTGTACTCACTATCAGCATTCTGATTGGCCAAGAGCCCCCTGCTTAATTTGAGAATTCATGTGATTTTGTGGACAAGCATGATTATAGTATAATCTGCTATCCAATTATATCAGCAGATTATACCGGGCGCAGTGCGCACCTTTGGCTAAAGAGCGCGAAAGTTAAGTTGACAAGTGACAGCTTTGCTCAGCCCAAACAACAGGTACAATGGCTAGGTTTTCTCATCTTAAGAGACAGATATCGCGAAACTTTTGGAGGATAACAATCACCCTTGTCTGAGAGAAACATTTGAATATTTGACATTTGAAGAGCAAAACATGACATTTGAACTTGAGTTTTTGTCAAATATTTGAGCACTTGAATGGTATTGAGTGATTTGAGCACTTCTCAGTCCGGAGTCCAGTGCCCTTCCATTACATCTCATGGTGCAATATATGTGAATGGTAAATAACATAGCTTAAAAACACTACTCACAATGGGAAATAAATATTTATTTACATAATAGACATAGCAAAATATCAAAAAAATCACCCAAACATGTGAGCTCATGTGTTTGGTGGAAAGAGCTTTCAAGCAAGTGAAGCCTTCACTTGGGGTTGAATTTCTGACATGATTTTCAGTATGTGTCAGCATTCAAATTTCCTTCAAACTTTTACAGTGAAGAATTCTTATATTATTCTACGTAAACCATCAAAATCTGCTAAGGTGCTCAACAAGACAACTCTGAAACAACAGATTTACTATCATAACATGCTGTGATGTAAACAGTCCATGATAACGTCATTTGCCGCTTTTAATTTTTACTTGATCGAAAAATAACTGGGCAACTGGAAAGAGCACATCAAAATTAGTGTTTTGGCCAAGTTTCTTGAATACAAGTGAAGCAATAGTTGATTGAAGAACTCTTGATCTTCATATACTTCCCTTGTTGTTGTCGCCTTTTGCCAACCATTATATCCGCACGACTATTGCATTAACAGTGCTCATGATTTCACTGATATCTTCGCTAAACTATGTGTACTTCATTTCGGCAAACAAAAACGATTTCAATGGGTTCTAAATGACAAGTTATGACAAAATTTACCTTACACAGTATAGCTGTAGCTCATTGCAGGCTTATTGCAATATTTTAATTTTCTTGTTTACAGACATTGACGTCATATTTCTGTTGATATTCAAATTTGCCAGCCACTGAACAATAGCATGCATTGTTTCAACAGCCAATAAACCTCAGGCTGGGGTTGTTTGAAAGGTGGATAACGCTATCCACCGGATAAATCACTATCCAGAGGATAGCGTGGTTTGTTTTGTTAACACTCATCCGCTGGATAGTGATTTATCCGGTGGATAGCGTTATCCAGCTTTTGAACAACTGGGGCCTGGTTGGCACAATAATAACAATTGGTGACGTAACGAGAAACATCGCTATATATACAGTTTTTTTTCTGTTGGCTCACTTTGTTGGATAGACATACACTACAAACGTAATTTGGACAAGTATTTTTTTGAGTGTAGCTCTCCTTACAATGTGTGGTGATGCTCACGAAAGCTGAGTACCGAGTTCAACGCTTACATGTTATGTAATATGGCACAACAGCTTTGGTCAATTTTGCATGCTTAGATAAATTTTGAAACCCAAGAGTAAATACAAAAAAGCTGCGAGAAACATTATGAAAACCCCAAAATATATAAAATTTAGGTTAACTAAGCTCATATATGTAAGCTTAAGCTTATAACGCTTTAGCAAGACCTGTGGTCGGCTCTTGTAAACGTACAGAAAATAATATATAAGAAACAGTGATATGCTAAACTTACACATAAACACAGAACCATCATACCTTCAGATAAATCTCA